>CM076581.1:1419251945-1419721017 GCA_034641835.2 Pinus albicaulis | reverse complement strand
GACAACCGGGCGTGGCCGGAGTCGCCAAAGAGCCCAAAGTGCCAATCGTAGGGCTACAGCTGGGAGGCGTAGCGGAGCTGCAGCCAACGCTCGGGAGTCTCTTGAATTGAACTTTTACTATGTTATGTTACAAGCAAAAGTCAAAATTTTTTTTTTTTTTTCCGAAGATCAACCTATTATAAATGATTGTGAGTTCATCCATGTTGAATGTTGGACAAAATACGATAGCTATAAGCATATTATTATGAATCGAGTAGATGGGAAGAGTCATAGTCAAGTATTGGTTTATGATGCAGTGGTAAGAAAACTAACATATGAGGATAAAGATGAAAAAGGAGATATAGTTAACATTTATCAAAAACCACAAGCATTGATTAAATATCTTATAGATCTATGTTCAAATGAAGGAGAATGGGTTTTGGATTTATTCTCAGGTTCAGGTAAGTTTTAATATACAAATTTAAATTTAAATATTGTCTTTTTTACTTTTTATGTCTCCATACTAATTTTCTTACTTTTTTTTTGTGCTTGATGATTAGGTACAACACTAGCATGTTGCCTACTAAAAGGAAGAAATTGCATTGCCATTGAGAAAGACCCAGTTCAATGCAAATTTATTCAACAAAGAATTAACGCTCTTAAATTCCTTCCAGATGCGAAGCAAGAAGTTGGTTTGAGGAAAGAAGATTTTAATGAATCACGTGTGGCAAAAAAAGCAAAGGAACCTCAACCACCATTATATGGAATGATTGGAAAGGGACACTTTGGAAGATTTGTTGACATGAAAGATCCATTAGAAGACGACAATGATCAAAATGAAGAAGAAAATGATGCGGAAGAAGCCATCAATGTTGTTCTAGATGATGTTGAAGATGTATTAGTTGATATTGTTGATGATGTTTAAGTTATGCTTGCAAACAAAGCTTATTTTTGAGAACTATTAATCAGTTTTACTTGTAATGTTTAGACTTTGATATTTTATGAGAACAACCCTTATTTTTTGCAAAAAACATGTGATTGCTATTATTTTTTGACATTAAATTCAATAAAAATGTTATTTTCTTAAGTTTTTTTTGTTAAGATTCTCCCAAAAATTAGTTTATTTAACATGTTTTTTCCAACAAAAAGTCTGTAAAAGTGCATTTTTTGCATTGTATTTATATTGAAAATTTGTATTTTTTTGTCATATGGTTCAAAATATTGGTTTTTTAGCAACAATTTTTTGATGTGCATTGAAAAATTATTTAACAATACATAAACATGTAGAAAATATAAAATTTAGAATATTGACCCTTTTTCCATCTTTTATGTATGTGAAAAAGTGAAGATATCATTACAAGTTTTTATTTAAAAAAAAAATATTTTTTTATTTTTAAAACACAAGTACATAAATGCACTTAAAAATAAACATCTCACGGAAGAAGAAGACATTAGAAAATCTATAGTGTCAAAATCAATCCTATAAAAAAACGTTGGTGATGATACACCACCACTATTCAAAATCGACATAAAAAACATCACATAAAAAAAAAAATTAATAAAAAAAAAAAAACAAAATGAAAAAAACTCAAGTGCCAAAAACATGCTAAATTTTTTTTTTCTTGATTCTGCATCGCCACTTTTTCAAAATCAGGTGTTTTTCTTGATACTTCAAAAAGTAGGTAACAATGAGGTTACCTATTTCATCGGTAATGTTGTTCTCAATGGTAGAGGTTTTTTTCCATATGGTATTCTCAATGCCTTACCTATCGAGTTAGAAGGTAAAACTATCAATATGGAGGTAGAAGTTGTTGATGAAAATCTCAATTATAACCTTCTACTTGGACGTATCTGGACTCACACAATGGTTTGTGTAGTTTCTACTCTATTTCGTGTACTTCATTTTCCCCATCAAGGGAAGATTGTAACAGTTGACCAACTAGCCTTCTTTTCCTCTGAGTCTTCAACTGGTAATGTGCCTTATGTTGGGAAAAGCACCATTCCTTACAAAAGTGTTGGAGTAGGTATTTTTAAAGACTCTTCCTTATTGGAACCTTTTCCCTTCCTCCTCCCACTAATGTCACCTCAGTTAATATGATCTCATCTAGCAATTACCCATGGAAAATTTTAAGAATGGAAATTTATCCTAAAGTTTAGAAACCTTGGCGAATCTTACGAGTCCCTAATATGCAAACTGTAAAATGTTTTGTGATATTTTTTAAAGATATGAAAATTTATAATGACTAATATAGTCTCATTTTTTGGCGATTTTTAGGATAACATAATTTTATACTATAAAATCTGGGCAAATCACTTTTAGAAAAAAATAAAATTTGGAAAATATTTTTTTTGGAAAAAACATGGAAAATTATCCCACTTGCGAATATTAGCCCCTAAAATTTTCCATCCAATTACCCTTGGATCATACCAAAACTTGATTATATTGACCGTTTTGGTGATGCCATGCCGCTTAGCCTTGTTGAACAAGCTTATCAAGCTATACTTTTGGCTTTTGCGGCTGCATATGAAACCAATCACTGATTGAGTATGGTCCTAGACTCGTATTCACAATCCGCTTGGCTTGGTTCTTTCGATTTTGTTGATCCTTTGAATGAGACTTTCCCGATTGATGAAAGCATCGATGAAGTCATGTCTCTTGAGGAAAACCCTTGGAATGATACTAAACATGAGTCCTTGTTTCTTCCTAGCCTTGGTACAATTCCTACCTATCTTGATACCTTAGTTTCCCCTGCAATGAATGCTTCCCTTCATGATGTGTTATATGAAGGAATTATGGGTCATATTCCGACAATCATGCCTCCTGATATTTTGGTGATACCAGGTATACTTGTGAATATTCACATCAGAGCCCCACCCACTCCCTTACACCTAGTTCTTACCATTTTTCCATTTTCCAAATGGATAATTCTTTCCATTATTTGTAACTATCACTCAGCTGGGGGGCATGGGAACATCATTGTTTCTGTGAATACTCTCAAAAATTGGCCGATGCTATGCTTACATACAATGCCAACGGTAGAACTGTAGGCTTATTTATATTAATCATGATGCAAATCAATTGTATGATCCTCTCAATGGGCTCTATCTAAAATGTATTATGCTTGATTTCACATAGGTACTTAATACATTAGTGTTTGTTTCATTAATGTGCAGTAATTTCTGGTGTTTTTGTTTACATTTTTTCAAACATGTTTTCCCCTTATTACCGTGTGTGCCACTTGGTTTACAGATGTCGAAGAAACTTCTTCCTTATGTCATTTTCGCTGATGGCATTTGTCGTAGTACACATAATTTGTCTTCCGCTACGTGGGCACTCTTTGCTCCCCATGATGAGCTAGTGTGTATACAAGGTATTTGTTTAGGACACACAACTAATAATATAGCTGAATATAGCGCAATCATCAAACTGTTTTCAGAAGCTATTTCTCTTGGTATTAGGGTGTTAGTTGTTAAACTTAATTCAAAACTCATTATATTACAATTAAACATGCATTATTCTGTCAGAAACCCTAAAATTTTAAGAATGTATTTGCGTGTTCATCTCTTGGAAAGAAATTTTGATTACAGTAGATATCAACACATTTGAAGACATCTAAATTCATTGACCGATGCATTAGCTAATCATGTTTTAGACCAAAATTTGCAACACATGTAAATAAAAACATGGCATAATACAAACATCATCATGTACATAAGGAGAAAAAATGTGTGTGTATATATATATATATATAGATATATATATATATTGCAAAAATTTTGGTACATCAAAATACAAAATATATGTTCTGAGACACATGGCTTCTCGAGCCTACATAAGTACAAAAATGATACCAAAGTAATATATATCCAGCTACATGATGCTCATGATAGTAGGATATATCCCTAGTGACTTAGCCTAATAACTCACGAATCCTATTAGATACTCCATTATGTGCCTATGGTAGTGGAGTGGCACATCATCAATTGTAGGGTAATATGGAATACCTCTGGTCAAGTCTTTTAGGTTGTGCGTGATCTCTACCATAGGGTCAACTCCCTCAGCATATGATGGACCCTCAATCTATTGTGCTACTCTCCTCACTATTGGGGAGACACCGAGAGGCCTCTCTAGACCCACATCTGCAAAAACATCACAATTTAATCTTAATTCACATACTTAAAAAGCAACAAAAAATGAAAAAAATTTAAAAAAAGTTCTTAGTCGAGTCATTACATCGTGTTTCGGGTGGAAAAGGAAGATCTGGATCTCCTCGGAAGTAAGTCCCATCATATACATAATCATCTACCATGATCAGCTGATGACGTATCCATATGAAGAATGGGGTTGGAAAGTACATTTTTTGACCGCCTTTATGATAAGGCATCAACTCTCCCCATTGTTGTAACCATGGATCCCTGGGTCAAGGAGGGTCCATGTATACCTATTGATATTTGAATAATGGGACACGTTCTAGGAAGAACACTACCAAAATCGATCCATAACCAAATTGCTTCAGTTTTCCCATCTTGCATTTGGTGAGTTGATCTTTCATGTTGACTAGTAACCCCTCATACCAGTTAAATATGGTAGGATTTAGGCAATCTACTGCATGCTGAAAATGAAACTTGTTTGCCTCATGGATAACTTGTATTTTGGCCACACAGGTTGTGGTAAAGAGGATTGTTCTCAAGGGAAGCTCCCTAACATCCTTAATGTTGATTTTCACGCGTTTGGTTTTGCGAGAACCATGGGCACAATGCTTAGAAATCGGCAGATCGATGCTCTCCCCTCCTGCACGAACACTTGACAACTGAACTCGTTGTCCCCTCTTGGAAAACCCAATAATGAAATATATGTCTAAAGCCTCTATTTCCAACTCATGGTCTTTTGTCACGAAAATTTAGCTGTTTACATCCCACCATCTCACCAAATACTATAATAAATATACCTGGGCTCTGATCCCAGAAGTGTGAAAGAACTTGAGGAATTTGCATTCGCGAAGAGCTCTTATTAAATTTGGGTTATGGATGCCCAAAGGTATTCTATTTCATGACCTCTTTCATTCCACTCAATAACCATTTTTCTCCAACAAACACCTCTAAAACATCATTAAACCAAGTTTAGTTAAATTTCATGAAGGAAATTTAGAAATCAACTGGTATTTTTTGAGTTTTAATGAAGAAAATTATGACTCAGTGCTAGTGCGGTTGTTTCAGAATTTTTCCGCGCTGCCACCGTGCTGGTCATTTGGAGCTTAGGGCGAACAACACGGTCCCAATGCGTAAATGCTGCGCTGGTCACCCACAAGCTCTATTTTCTTCAAGCCCTCCTGGACACCTACTCTATGTATGAAAATTATTAAAAATACCATTAAAATGCAAAGGAAGGACATAAATATTACCTGTGATAGACGACTCGTTGAATGGTTCCCTGTTTTGGTCACACTCCTCGCCTGAAGATCGAGGTAATTTTGGGTAAAAAATTGTTCTCCAAATTCACGTTACAAATGGTCATTTTATTTTTACCTTTTGAGTTTATATAAAATTTTTAAAGTATTTTTACCATTTAAAATGTATTTTTACCTATATTATTAAATTTTTCTCGAACTAGGTAATATTTGTTCACATGTGCATTAATAGGTGGTTAGAAATTAATGACTGTATTTGATTTTAGATAAATTGACGAGTTTTGTTATATGAATTTTTCGAACTCGTGAAAAATAAATGAAAAAGGGACCCCGCTTGGAGTCATATTTCAGCTCTTTTCTGACTCTCGAAAAATGAAAAGGTTGGCGAGAACTTGTCATTTCGATCTCGTTCAAGTAAATCAAATGACGTCTACTTAGTATATTTTAACCCTTTTTTGGACTGAGATAGACTATTTATGAAAAAGGAATACCTTAATCAAACATGACAAAGAGGTTCTCTTATATATTTTTTTCAACCTTTTCGGATTCGAGAGACTATTTACCAAAAGGGAAATTTGGAGTTTTCTTTTTCGTTTCTTTTTTAAACTCCCTAAACATGAAAAATATATTGAGTTACCATTTTTCTGGACTTGTAAAACTTAAACAACGAAGGAATTGTCATCATGTCGAGACCGAGTTACTAATTCCTAGAGCTTGTTAAACTTACTAGGATGGATTGATCCGAAGGGTGAACTTATACGCTTAGCATATGGTATCCTCTTCAAGGTTGCGATAGAAAATAAGGAGGTACTCGCTATAAATAGTGGGGGGAAATTGAAGGAAACATATATATTTTATTCTGTGTAAAAGGAAACATGTTTCTCTTGAACATGACACTTATCTGCATCTTGTGTCAGGTTTGGGATATCCTCACTTTTCCATTTGTCTTGCCAGGTTTGGGAAATCCATTTACCTATCATTCAATTTTCCTATTTTCATCATGACCTCTGATCCTATTTTGAGTTAAATGCTACCAATTCTGGAGTCGTTTCACTGATATGTTCAAGATAAATTCATATTTTCTAATTCAAACTGCTACTTATACCTTGTTTGAATTTCTATGCATCAATCCCGAATCACTCTTGATGAAATTTGTAAATTCCTATGTTTCTTGTCGATGATGTGGGAAAAATTATGGTCCTCCTTCAACGGATCACTTCCTGTCTACTCTAGATCATTATCCAGGAAGCTGATTTAGAAACCCATTTTCAATACCTTGGAGCTTGCATGTCTCAATGGCAGGTTCTTCGCATTCGATGACAGGCTTACATCATCGACCTTCGATCAAATTATTCTATGAGTGTTCGACTTCAAATTCATTATTCATGCCCTTAGATTGTGCTATTGTGCCTTGAGAGACATTTTAATTATTGGTGTTTTCTCTCATGCCCATTAATGGTTTACATCATTGACCAGTAATCAGGTGGTTTCTACCATGTTCTACTTCAACACATCTATTCAGATGGTTACATTCGTACTTTGGTCGGGTCGAGATAGAGGTGAAGAACATGTGTTTTCTTTGATAAATCCAGGCTGTGTGGAGTTATTCAATACTCATGATTGTACACATTATCCTTTCTAGTGGGATGGTTCTACCCATGTCATGGATTCATGTATTCATAGTCATATTCATGATCTTTTTCAGTCGGATGGCTACGTCCATGTCGTGGAGCCATGTATTGTTAGATTCCTGCTTAGAGATGTAGTGTTAGGCATACTAACATCATAGATGTCATATATATTGTATCATATTTTATTTTCAGGTCTCTTGACGGTGGTTCTCTAAAGTCCTTTCCTTTACTTGTAAATCATTTTAGCCATCAGTTCCTCTTCTGAATTCATGCTTTAGGGGGCATCTGTTATACAATATTTTGTCACACTCTACTTTGGTATATCATGTCACCAGTGTTGCAAAATATTTTCTCCATGTATCATGTCTAAAACATACTTGAATAAGTAAAATAAAACTTGACATGAAAAGATTCCGAAAAGCTAGTCAAAAACCTTATTTTGCAAGCCCAACAGGCTCTACATAGCTAATTACCTGCGCTGGTCACCTTTTGAAAAATATCAGTCTAGTGCTGACAACAAAAATTTTGTCAGGAAAATATGTGCTGGCCCCTTTCAGGAAATTTTACCAAAAATGGAGGAGAAGCTTCCCTTACTAGAAGGCTTGAGAATGGCAACATTGTTTTAGGTAGTTGATGATAGGAGCGAGACCTCCCATTCATGGTCTTGGATCCTATTTCCATGGATATTCCCCTTAAGATGTGGAACTTCTACCACCTTTTATGGATCCTTGAATCCCTCTCCTTCCTTATAAATGAAACCCCTACCTTCCACTAATGTTGGTTTCCATCTTATGAGCTGAAGCATGCCTAATTGCTGCCCTTTTTGTGAAGGAGGAAGTTGTTTGAAGAGTTGAGGCTAGGAATTGGAGTCTCACCTGAAGGAGGTGTCGAACATCAAGGATTTTGGTTGTATTTATCCCTTTATCATTATATAAATAATACATTATGTGTTTCCTTTCCGAAAATGTGTTTATTTTTGCATGTTTATTGTAGTTATCCTTGATCTCCTACATAGCTTATACTAGAGATTATTATGATTTGAATCTGTTTTTTGTCTCCACTTATTCTTCCTTGCAGGTACTCACTTACGACAACAGAGAGAATATCGTGAGCGTGGAAGAGAAAGAAGAAATTCTGTCACCAAAGGCAAAGCATTAACATTAGAAAGAGGTAGGACATCTATCCTCCTTCGTGTTTTTCTAGCATAAGTTAGGAAATGTTTTATATATATTTTTATTTTGTTGCTAGATACTCTCATTAGGACTAGAGGGATCACTTCTATCCACAGAAGGGATTGCTTGTACTACACTTGTTGGAATCATATCCTTTATTTTGATTCAATATAAATTTATCAAATATATGTCACAGTTCTAGATTAGTACCAATACAAGAAAAAATTATCACACATGTAGGCTTTATACAATTTTATTTTTTTATTCATAGTTTTATTTAAGACGTCTGATTGTTTTATGGATGGGTATCTCCACCTTGCAGCTACTATGAGGTTTAGTAAATATTGGAAGCCAAAATCGAGGGAATAATATCTGCTTTGTCCTCCATATAAAGAGTGAATCGAGGGCGTATCTTCGCCAAAAATTTTCTTCTCATCCAATTTATCTATGAGATTCACTTTCACTTGACATGAAGTAGCTTCTCTAAGCCATTTCATCTAATTCCAGGGATCACACATGACAAATGGCTTCCCATATGAATGTACCATGTTCACCTTATTGTGTGCATGAATGTTTTGTTGCGACTTGGAAATTTAAGTTGATATTACTATGTTAATTTTATTACAAGATAATTTTTCTTGTGCCTTGGAAATATTCAAATGAGTTCTCCTCTTCTTGAAAGAACCTGTTGATAGAACCACTTCACTGTCACTGCTTCATACCCCACTTCATCACATCATCATCGAAATCCATGATACCCACACACACCATTGCCAGAAGAAACAAAAATAGTCCTGATGTTACCGAGATGAGATTCAAACCCAAGACCAAAATCAAGAAAAAATATGGAACACAATAAAAAATATGACAACCTTCAAGCATCAGCACTACACTTTTTTTAATTTAAACAAATGAGAACATACAAAATCATAAAATTACATTACTCCCTATATTTCTTTCGATGGAATCACACACACATCTGCTATTTGCAAGCTAATCAAGAATTTAAACCAAACACTCATGCACACAAAGAAATAAACCTCATACAAAACACTCTGACTTCATGTAGACTAAAATTAAACACCATCACACCTTAACCTATGTACATGAGTTAATTCTTAGTAATTTATGATTTTTCATATTCCTGGCCCTCAAAGGAGTTAATCCAGAATTGGCTCTGATACGAAATAAGAAATTTGAGGAGAACACATAACGCACAAAAATTCCACAAAAAAACTATTTGTATATTGCAAATCAATACCAAAATACAAGGCACATAAATAGTACTTATGAGATCCAACAAATTCCAAACTAGTACATTACTTGTTGAGAAAATATCTCAACAACCCAACCAACCATAAAACTAAATATACCTATATACTAATATAAGCGTTATTTCCAACTAAGAAGAAGGCGCATTAATTTGGTGCATTTCAAACAGAGAGTGAAATATTTTTTCATGGGCCTCGTGCATATTGAAAAAAACGTTAGGCTTAATGAAAATGGTTTTTTGTTTATTTGAGGTGGATGTTTTGAAAAGAAACACTTGCATGAACAAAAAGATTTTTATTTTAGGTATAAGGTTTTTTATTTGAGCTTGAAGTTTCAAGTATGTTTGAATGAAACAAAAAAGGTTTGTTAAAAGAGAAATTTCTATAAAAGTTTATTAAAGGATTACCAAATTTTTTTCTTTAAAGTTCAAAAATTATAAATGTTCATAAAGAGTGTTTTTTTAAAGTGGGATATTTTAAAAGTGTTTTTTTTTCTTATTAAAAGAGAATTAAGCGCATAAGGAATTTATTGGAGAGAGAGTTTATTACTTTTCCAAAGTGAATCGGTATGCAACTTGTTTTATTTTTGTTAAGCATGACAATGTTTTGGGTTCAGAAAAATCCTTCTATATGATAAGGGTGCATGAATCCAGTGAATATTGTGCCTTACGAGGGCACATATTCAAAATCATATTTGTTTTCGGGTGTGAGATGGAGAGAAGCGTCATGAAATAAGGAAATAAATGAGAAATAAGAAGGTGAATGATAAGTGAGAGAAGGCGGTTATGGGTCGAAAAAGACAACTCAGGAAGATCAAAAGAATAAATCAACAAGAAGAGGATGATATCCTTTCCATGTTTAAGAGGTTCAAGCTACAAATGAGGAGCTGAGAAGTCTAGAATAATACATATAAGAGATCAAGGTTGATATGGGTATTATGGATTTGCTACCATCTCCTAATTTTTCTGGCAAAAAAATTGAAATTTGGGCTATTAATATGAGAACTTATCTATGTTGAAAATATTTGTGTTATGATATTATGAGGAATGTAAACCCCCATGATGAGGCAAAAATGTCTTGGATTTGAGTTTCATTCAACAAGCAAAGGATGAAATGATTTTGTGTGAGGTAGCAAAAGCTAAATTTTCCAATGAAGCATGGAAGATACTAGAAGAAGAATTTGGTACAAACGAAAGTGACATGAAAAAACAATTTGTGTCATAGTCTATTGAAGAATCAATAGAGAATTCAACCACAAATCTAAGAGTAAATGAGAAATACTATGGGAGGACAATAGAGCTTGGAGAATCCCAATCAAATGGATGATGGTCATGAATACTATAAAAGTGAAACCCATTATGTAGACGTGCATTTGGAGGAAAAAGACGCAACAAAAATTTTAGAGAGAGAAGATGAAGCCTCTTTGTATGAAGCAGAGAAAGAGCATATAAATTCTGGAGAAATCCATTTTAATGTGGCTAGTGAATATGATGGTGAATCCCACTGTGACAAGATACATGTGGATGATGACTTCAAAGTGAGATGTGAATTGGTGAATCCAAATGCAACTAATGAATTTGGTGAAGCTGAAATTGTTAATGAGCACATGCATTCTGAGATATCCCACCATAGGGTGGATGAACATTATGCCAATGAAATTTGTGGTGTATTTTTTGAAACAAGAACTGATCATGGCAATATGGAAAGTACCATGTTAGATGAAGAATTGAAGGTTTAAACTGCCACATTGACAACAAGTTATGAAGCAAAAGTTGGAACTTCTCATGAAGCGATGTGTGATCTAGCAATAACTAATGATGACGAAGAGGATAAAGTGATTCAATAGTTTTTTATGATAATATCCCCTGACGAAATAATAATAGAATATAGTCTCAATGAAGTTGAAGAGGCAGAGAAGGAAGAGGAAGAGGAGAAACCTCTTACTATAGAGCACAATGAAGATGTTTTTAACATTGTTTTCAAGTATGTATCCAATGACTAAATAATAGTAGAATATAGTCTCAATGAAGTTGAAGAGGCAGAGAAGGAAGAGGAAGAGGAGAAACCTCTTACTGCAGATCATAATGAAGATCTTTTTAACATTATCTTCAAGTACTTAGGTGTTAAAAATAACATAGGAACGAAAGTTGAAAACAAAGTTGTTGATAAGTTTGATGCATGTTTGGAGCTCATTGAAGAATGTATTGAGAATGAAATTGAGAAAATTAATGGCAGTCTTAAAGTAATATCTGAAATACAAGAATTAAATGAAATGGTGAACGATAAAGGGAAGAGTGATTACGATTTTACTTGTAAGCCTAATGATCATGAGTGTGTATATTACAGTAAAAAAACAACTTTACATGATGATGAAAGTGAAGAGAAAGACATGTGAATTTGTAGAGAAGAAGAAAATGTTGAAGACGTCTTTCAATTTTGGAGTTTTGAAGAAATTGAATTTTATTATGAGCTAATGTTATGCCAATAGTCGAGTGATCAGGTGTATGATATTCATAAATTAAATTTTGGTTATAATATTGATGAGATTGTGCATAAATGGAAATAATGCATGAGAGAAAGAATTGTTGAAGAGGAAGCTATATAAGATAGACTCAAAACAAATACAAGAGAAGTCAAAGAAAAATTGTAGCAGCAACAAGGGAAGAAATATGGAGCATACAACAAGAAAAAACAATAGAAAATGAAGCAATTTTGAGGGTATACAATTTGGAAAAAAATGAAAAGAAAATCCTGCATCGTAAATTTTTTTGAGTCAATCATTGATTGTAAGCCTAACTAAGACTTATACTAACATGCATTGTTGAGTCATGTTTAAGTTATGTTGACTGATGATTATGTTAAGGTTAAGTTATATGATTGTAATTAAGGGGGAGTGTTGGAAATAGTAAATTATTACTCTTGTATGCATATAATGCATGATGAATTGAGTTGAGTTGAGTTAAGTTAAGTCAAGTCCAATATTATAAGTCTAGTGTGAGTTTGCATGATGCAGTTAGGTAGAGAAAAGCCAAGTCAAGTTATAGTTTTTCATGATTCCATATTAAGTAACTATGGTCCTTATATACACGTGTTTGGTTCACTTTAGTGTGTGTAAGACCCCCCCGATCGGGGTGTACAACTGTCAGAAAGGAACTCCTTGCCGTGGTAACCTAGCACGCGCTCGCTCTCCATGCAATTAATGACAATAATGAGGTATTGTTAGCCCAGTTCAGCGAAGTGTGGTATCACTCGGATCCGAATGATGTCGAAGGGTGGCCAGGCTGTTTCATCCGAATGCCTAAGGCGAGTTTCCGTTAAGGTATGTGCGCTCCCTCCCTCCCTTCATTCGTTCATGCACCGCTGTCTGCATGCAAGCGTCTGGAGGAGGCAGAGGAGGAGACGGAGCAATTCGCAAACTGTCAATCTTTCAATCCTCTCAGGGTATGTATCTGCCATTCTCCTTGTTCTCATGTTGCCAATGGCTTTGGTTTCTATTAGATTGCTGTACATAAAAGCTGGTTTGGGCTGGTTAATGAATTTCAGCTGTGTTACCCCCATATTGAAACCTATCCAACCGTGCTTTCGCGACCCCTGCCTTTTGCATGTGCATTCTATATCCCTTGCTGTCATCTAGGGTAATATAAGACCCAGTACTATGTTAGTTGTTTTAGGAAAACACTGGAATCTTGGGAGAAAGTTTTGAACTTGTTTACTTATGATTTTGCTTTGTAGGGCTATTAAATGGGTTAAGTTTCAAAGTTGCAAACTGTGTCAGGTTCCTTTTCTTCTCCGTTCTGTCTCAGAGAGCAGGGCTAGCATCCTTTGCCCACAACCACACTTGGCCCAAGTGCTCAATCCTAGAGTGTCTCGGGATGGTTCTTGCAAGAGGATGGCGGCAATGAGGGTTCTCTGTTCCTCCACCATTCAAACAGTCTCTCCTCTTAGCTCTCTCAATTCAACCATAAGCCCTCACACTCAACATGTTTTGTCTGTCTTGTGCACTGGACTCACAACTCCAGGTTGTGCAGTCACTTTTCCATGTATGAGGTCTATTAAGCTTAAGGTTAGTTCGACCATCATTTTATGGGCTTTTTTTCTGTATACAGTCAAGGGGTTTGTCGTCTAGAGTTCTCCTGGCAGCGACTCTGGCTCTTTGCATTGGCTGCAAAATTGGCTCTTGCGGTTTAATTTTCCGTGTTTGTATGCTACACCTGTTAACTCTGCTCAAAGGTGGTGCACGGGTTGTATAGATATGGTTCCTCACTTCTTTGCTATTCCTTTTTACCTGTCTGTGTTATTACATAGGATCTTTCCAGCCATGGGAAAAATATGTTCAATGTTTGATGTTGCCAAAGGAAAACAGAAAGTTCAGTTTGAGCCTGTCCCTAAGAAACGAGGTCGTAAAACCAACCAGGAGCATCTGGAGACTTTAGCAGCAAATTATGTGATGGGAAATTCCTCAATAGTCTGTCAAGAAATTCGTGGGTGGGAAAGGGAAATACAGACAGACCCTGAAGACAATGAAATAGAAGCTGAGATTTTAGATTTCATAACAGACCCAGGAAATACCCGTGTCTGCCTTACTTTATTCAATCAGACTATTCACACATATTGGATAGTCAAGTGTCTCATAGCAAAAGCAATTCAAAGTCTTCAGCCTGTTCATGCCAAGGCAGACCAGGAAAAGATAGAACCTAGCCTTCAGAGTCTGCTGCAGGATATACAGAACCAGCTGCACCATATCAAGATAACACAATATCAGGAAACTGATCGTATAAGTAGACTGGATGATCGAGTCGGCCGTATGGAGAAGCTACTTCAACAGCTACAACATGCTGAAATGCCTGGGTCTAATGTGAAAGACCCAGCTCCAGTTTCCTCATCAGATGGATAAATGTTTTTAGTATTGTGAATTTTGATGCACTTTTTAGTTATATATGAACTTTTCTTATGTTATATGAATGTACAAACTGCAGTAGTAGGACAGATAGTGCATGAGGCTTATAGAAGGTTGAAACTATTTCAGTTTTGGTATGATTTTCACGCTTTCAGGTGGCCAACAGACCTGGTTTCCTACAGGCAGGTTGAGGTCACAGCCTGAATTTTATATTTTGTAGTCTGTCCTTCACTTATAAATAGAAAATAGTCTGGTCCTACCAAATTTAAAAAAAAAAAAGTGTGTGTAAGACATGAGGAAATAAGAGCTAGGAGCCACAAATTTGTGAATATGTATGTGAGAAAGTTTAATGAATATAAGTTTATTTGTGTGTATGTGTTTTGTGTGTTTTTCATCTTCTTCATTTCCATCAACAATGGTAATGTACAATGAATCATTACTGTTATTAAATTAAAACTAATTAATTTGGAATGATTTATTAATGGTTAGTAAAAGACACATTTCTAATTTTGGTATATGCCTATGGATTTTGAGTACTTAACCTTTCTTTGTATACTTGTAATCATATAAAACTAGAGTAACCATATAAATTAAATGGTTGGTAAAGTAATGATCAACATCAATCCATAACAAGGATAAAAAACTTAGTATATTATATAGATCGCATTCTTAAAATTAATCAAAATCATAGAAACTAACCAAATTATTGATCTGTAAACTGCCATGGATATTCCATTGGATAGTTTGTCACAACAAATCTGATAATATCATATTAAAATCTAAAAATTATACAATATTATAGTTTTATTAAATTTTTAGATCAGTAGATTTTTATTGCATGCATGCGAATTGAAATTATGTAGAAAATTTAGAATGACAAAATAAAAGCTTACACACACACGTAAGACATAATATATGCTCTCGGAAACCCTTTTGGGAGAAAACCCAACTGGAAGGTGAGGTTGCTCTGCTCTTTTTCTCTGTCTGGAAATATGGTTGTAGGTACAAACCAATATGGCATGTGGCCTGTGGGTTTCTACAGTGCTCGAATAATCTCTATTTCCTCTATCCCCAATCCTCTTGGCTATACTTTATCAACTATGGAACACATTTACTCGAAAGAATGAAATTCATCTTCCTCCTACTGGCCCGGTTATAACACAACCCAATAGCGTACTAGTGGTTAAGTTTGACTACATCAACTCTTAACTAGAGTTACAATATAAACTATTCTAGAGTCTTTTACATCACAATCATGTGTCTATCCCCTTTAAAATGAATAACAAAGGCTAGCATGGTATCCTCTCGAATTATAGGTGTGAAAACATGAAGGTCAACTTCCAAGTGACATAAATTTTGGATACAGACTTTGATTGACACACTTATTTCGTCGTTGGAAATATATCTGTGTAGAATAACATAAAATTGTGTGTCGCTAAAAAGTAAAATTTTTTCCCCCTAGAAACATTGTTTGATGCCTCAAAATTCTCCTGGAAGGTTTCATAACCTATTTTTACAAACTAGGTCCTGTCGGTTAAAACGGTCTTGTGAGATGACTCCTCCACTTTTTCCACTCCAAATGCATTGAGATGGATGAAAAATAATGTAATGATCCAATCTGGATCAATTAATATTACTATTATTAAATAATAAAAATAATTAATATATAAATTAAAGATATATATATGTGTGTGTGTGTGGAAGAAAATAGACTTTGCCATGTACATTCTGAATTTGTAAATAGACTTTGCTACAATACCATGGATTATCAATATCACATGCCAAAAAAACCATAATTCACTTCATATGACACTTGTTCTTATGACATTATTTTAAATTAATCAATTTAATTTAAAGGGAAAAAATTGCATAACTACTTTGAAGATAAATTTCAGTCATTTATATTATTATGAATATTCTAGAATATTACATTGACGTTAAATATCTACTATCCACCTAATAATTATTGATAATTAAATTAAAATTCTTGCAACCCTGTTCCAAAATAGACACATTCGTTGACATAATTATATTATCTATTGAGAAGGAGACTCTGAATTAGTCACAGGAATCCTCCGAAAGTTACAACAAGGAACACCCTGGGAGAAAATCACTCAAAGTTGGAGAATAGCTGCACTCATTCAAGAAGTGAGTCAACTGATGGAACAACTCCAGTATTTGCTTCCAAGCCATATCCGCAGGAAAGGCAATGCAACGCCTGACTATCTAGCTAATTGGGGCTGTCAACATCCTGAACAACCCATAGATGGCCGCCCCACATCACCCATCTGGGATGTGGAACTCCACTCTCTCCAATTGATTGTAAGTAAGGATCTCCAAACCCCCGATCGGGGTGAACACTTGTCATACAGAGAGAATTAAGAGGAGCAAGAGGTGGTTTCCTGTCCTTCGCACACTCCCCTTCCATAATGGTGCATTGGTATTATAGATTATGCCAGTACGAGAAAGATCGGTTCTTAATTATGTTGCAGGCAGGCCAGGCTGTCCTGTCAGGTTGCGGGAGGAATGTTTTCATTATGATAAGTAGCTTACCTCCCCCCCTCCATTCGTTCACGCATCGATTTCTGCATTCCAGCGTCTGGAGGCCACCGAGGAGGAAGCCAGAACATAGTCAAACTATCATTTGCACAACTCAGTGGGGGTATGTATCTGGTTCCATTCTTGAATTCACGATTGCAATGTTAATGGCCTTGTCTAGGTTATTGTATAATATGCTGAGACTAATTCTGTTAAAGGATAATTTTTATGCTAACCTACCCCTGAAGCCTGTTGAACCATGCTTCAGAGACCCTAGAAAATTCCAAGCCCTGTCTATTTATACTACAGCAATTCAGCTCCACCCCGGGTCAAAAGTGGTTATGCTTATTACTTCTGCAAATGCTCTGGTTAGCACTCATAGGAGGAGTCAAATTTATGTTCATTGCGTCAATAGAAGTTGGGTTTGCATGTCGTCTTATTTGATTGTCCTGTTCAAGGGCATTGACAGTAATAATTCTCAACATGCCCCTACCTCTCTTATGGACCCTGTGCTCACCCCGAATCCTGTTAATATTGCTCATGAGAACAACAGTTTAGGTACCCTGAGTCTTGTTAATATTGCTCATGAGAACAACAGTCTAGGTACCCTAAGTCCTGTCAATATTGCTCATGCGAACAATAGTTTAGGTATGAGGCAGGTATTGCTATATTTTGGCAAGGTCATGTTAATTCAAGGGTTCAGGTTGGGGAATTGGGAGATCAGGATTTTTTTCCTTCGTTTCTTACATACTCAAAATTTTTTCCTGCATAGCCTTAGTCATTTGGGTCAGTGCTTTATCGTGCTTCCCTCGTCCACTTCTCGATTGTCAGGATGTCGCTTTGTCGAGCTCCAGAGGATTCGGGCTGGATGGCTTCATGAAGTTTCTTACGTTTTCTCTGTGTTTCTCTGCCTGATTATATTGCATGACAAGCATTGGGAGATTATGGGGAAGCGCCGGTCAAATGCGCAGTCAGCTAAAGGAAAACAAGTCCAAGATGAGCAAACCCCGAAGAAACGTGGACGAAAATCAAATCTAGAGATTCTTGAGAATTTGGCAGCCAACTATGTCACCGGGAATTCAACTGAAGTTCGTCAGGAAATAAGAGGATGGGAAAGGGAAATTAACACTGACCCAGAAGACGATGAAACAGAGGCAGAAATTTTAGACTTCATCACCGATCCTGGTAACACCAGGGGACGCCTCACACTTTTCCAGCAGACAATTCACACCTATTGGATCCTGAAGAGCCTTCTGGCAAAGGCAATACTAAGTATCAACCCCAGTCATGCTCAGTATGGCCCAACCAAGACAGAACTTCGCCTACTGGACATGCTTAAGCAAATGCAAGATCAGCTGCAACATATTAAGATTACCCAATACCAGGCAACTGATAGGATAATTAGGCTAGATGATCGGGTGGGACGTATGGAGAAGCAACTACAGCAACTCCAGCAAGTGGACATGCCAGGATCTACACTGAAAGCTCCACCACCTGTCTCTTCATCTGAAGAGTAGTTGTTTTTTTGTCATCTTTATCATGTTTTATGCTATTATCAGAATTTTATGAACTCTGTTTATGTTCCCAATATGTAGATATTTCAGTAGCAGAACAGATAGCTCATGCTAGACATAGACGATTGAAAATTTTCCAGTTTTGGTTAGCTTTTCATGCACTTAGATGGCCAACAGACCTGGTTTCCCGCGGGTAGGTTGATGCTACAATCTGATGTTTATAATTTTGTAACCTGCTTTACAAATATAAATAGAAAAAGAGAGGCACTACCAAATTCACAAAAAAATTATATTATCTATTGAGTGTAAAGAGGGGATCAAATCTCTCAAGATGCAAACTACTTTTTTTAGTGAAAAACTTGACGAAATGCTTACACCTTGAGAGATTTGATCTCTCTCGGCACTTGATGGATTCAAAGTTAAGATGGATATAGGCTAATTTTTTATTAATAATTAATAATTATAATTATTGATCCTTTTATTTATTTTATTTTTATTTTTAATTTTATGTAATTTGACCTAGTCAAAATGTATACATAACATAATATCACTTACATGATCTCTTCCATATTGGAATAAATATTTCCTTTTGTCCTAACCAACCTAGATCCATCTTAAATACGAATCTACCAAGCGATGATAGGGATAAAATACATAGTTAAGATGGATCTAAGATGGTAATCTTACATTCCATAATGGATTTGTTCAAGCATTTAGATACGTTTCATCATAAGTGATGATAGGGATCAAATGCTTAATTAAGATGGATCTAAGGCAGTAATATTGCATTAATAATATATTTATTCAAGCGTTAGAATATGCTTCACCATAAAAATACCATGGGAAAAACTATCGGTTGTCAAAACCTGGAACCTAAAAACTGAAAATGGTAAATTATTAATTTTATTTTTAATTGATCGAGTCAAAATGTTTAGATAGTAAACATAATGTAATAGGACATTACAACATCTCTTCCACACTATGCTGGAGAGCACATATTAACGCAATTATATATATTTTTTTAATTTTTGATTTAGTGAATGATGTAGGAATTTATAGGGTAAGTTCCTTAGATCAAAACACCAAAGGTCACCGCTAATTATATGCTTCAATTTAAAGGAATTAGTCTCAATTTTAGGGCAGAAATAATTAAATGTGAAAATTACATAGTAAATCACACAACTACTAAGGTTTTAAGGAATATCATGCTAGAAGAAGCCCAAATCTCAATCAAACCACATGTAAGTCACTTTCGTGTTTTTGGAAGTGAAGCTTCGACCCATATTCCAGATGAGAAACATAAAGACTTAGAACCTAAGAGTGAAAAATGTATTTTTGTTGGATATTCTAGAGATGCCAAATGATATAGAATTCTTCAACCCATATCCAAAAATGTAATCATTAGAAGAGATGTAAAATTTGATGAAAATATATCGTCCTGCGAGCCTAGTTCAACGAGTGTGCCACCTTTGGCTTGCGAGCTTGATTCAAAATATGTGCCACCTATTACAACATTCATTCTACTTCGTATGATGATATAGAGGATGACAATCCTCCTCCACCTCCTCAGTATCTTCCTTCAACTCCACAACTTCCAAAATGGGTTCGCTCTACTAGGGATGCAATAGGTTCTCTTGTGGGTGACCCTATAGATCAACGTCGTACACATTCTCAGTTCAAAAAAGCCTCTACTTTATTAGCTCAAGTTCTAGATTGAGATACCTTTGAATAAGCTTCAAGTCATCCAGATTGTGATGCAACTATGAATGAAGAATAACGTTCCTTATCGGAAAACGATACTTGGGATCTTGTTCCTCTTCCAAAGGGAAGAAAACTTGTCAAATGAAAATGGGTTTACATAACAAATTTTGGACTAGATGGAAAAGTGGATAAACATAAAGCTCATCATGTTGCTAAAGGATTTTCACAAGTTGAAGGCATTGAATATACTGAAACCTTCTACCCTGTTGCCAAAATTAATTCTATCCGCCTTGTTCTTTCCCTTGCTTCCTCCTTTAAATGAGAAGTCTATCAGATGGATGTTAAATACACCTTCTTACATGGGAACTTGCATGAAGAAATCTACCTGGAACAACCCCCTGGCTTTATCCAAAAAGACTCTAGCCTTGTTTGTCGCCTTAAGAAGTCTCTCTATGGTCTAAAACAAGCTCCTCGAGCTTGGTATGCAGAAATTGATAGCTTTCTCTTAGATAATGGCTTTTCTAGATGTCATTATGACAACATTGTCTACACCAAGAAAGTGGGTAAGTCCTTAATCATCCTTGGTATTTATGTTGATGATATTATCGTCACTGGTAGTGATCCCAACCATATAAACCATGTGAAGTATAGCCTCAAAAATAAGTTTGAAATGACAGACTTAGGACACTTGCATAATTTCCTTGGTCTTCAAGTCTTACAATCCAAAGAAGGTATTACCCTTTCTTAGTCCAAGTATGCCTGTGATCTTCTATGCCACTTTCACATGGAAGACTGTAAGCCAACTCCTTCTCCCTTTTAGTATGGAGTCAAGCTTTCAGCCACTTGTACTTCCCCTGAAGTTGATGCTACCTTGTACCGTCAAATTGTTGGTAAAATTTTGTATCTAACCCATACTCGTCCTGACCTTTCCTTTTGATTTAGTGAATGATAATTATTATTATATTTGAATGATAAATTTTATGTTGAAAATTTTATTGTAATATATTAAATATTGATTTTTTTTTTGTATTTATGTTTTTTTACATAATTTGTAATTGTAATTAGTTTTCTAGATATTATATTTGATGTATTAAAGATACACTTTTGATTATGGCGCATCAATTCATGATAACCATCACCTCATGATACATCTCACATTATCCATGTTAAAAAAATTATTAAAGCTAAATTATAAATTTATTTTAAATTATTATTAATAATAATTATAAAAAGAATTAATATTTTAATTAAACAGATATAACAATATTCTTAACCATGGACATTCAACCCACTTTACCATGAAAATTTTGAACTTGTAAATAGGTTTTGTTAGAATACCATGGCTTATCAATACCACATGCACAATATGACACATGTTGATATGAAATTTTCTTTAATTAATTAATTTGAGATAAATTAATTAAAAGAATATAACTAACTTGGAGATAAATCTAAACCCTTTGCATACTACAATGAATATTTTGGCATATTCCATGTAGGTTAAGTCTCTACCATTCTCTAAACTTATAAATAAATTTTGTTATAATACCATGGGGCAATGTCGCAACTTATCAATACAACATGCTAAATATGACGCATGTTGATATGAAAATTTCTTTAGTTAATTAATGTGAGTTAAGTTAATTAAAATAAAATAACTAACTTAGAGATAAATCTGAGCCATTGATCTGAGCACATTAATATGAATATTTAGGCATATTTCATGGGGGTTAAATCTCTACCAACCACTTAATAGTTACTAATAGTCAATTTAAAATGTTTTAATACCTATTCTAAAATATGCATGGCTATCCGCCTAATAAATTACTGGTGTTAGCCCTCTATGAATCCCTCTAGGCTGAGGAAGGGGTCACCGAGGTAACCACATATCACTTCTAGCTAGAAACTGGTCTTTTCTAGCCAGAGAGGGCTTCGTCACTTAAGAAAACTAAATAATTCGAGATTATAAGGCAAACAAAGACCATATATGAAGGGATTTTAAAGTGTTTTTTGGGAATGAATGAAGGTTTCTAGAAAATTAATATCTATGAACATAAAATTACTAGCTTATCGTGCTTATGCATATAACAACCAATTACATGCACAAAGGCTTGTCTAGCATATTCTTCGAAATAATGGAAAAAAATGTAGTATGGTGGGAGATAAACATGAACGATACTCATTCACATGAGACAAGACAGATCAAAGGTTTGATACTGCGTATTTGTGACAAAGTATTAATAATAATAAAAAAATAATATGAGTATAACATATTTCATTTGCAGCTGAAACATTAGGACACAACCATACAAGAGAAATAGGAAAATGAATTCTAATAAAACTGAGCCATTACACCCATAAAGGACTGCAGAAGAAAATGATAACTAATACACATGAAAGAAACATATTTCGAAGCACAATACCCCAAGTATCTCTACAAATATTAACTGGAAAAACTGAGTAGTAAGGACTTTTATTCATGAGAAATAAGACCACAGTACACAAGTCTCTGAAAAAAACTTTGTAATAACATCAAACCTTTTATTTATTCAAACCTTTAGCATTAAATGACCATACAACATTCAAAAATACCATGTCTAGATGCAGTGCATCTTTGATCCATGAAGTGGATCGAATCATACACAAAATAGAAACTTTAACATATTCTACAATATTTTTCTTTAATAGAAAAAAAAAAACTTAGTATGATCTTATCACATTATCCTATCATAAAAACTATCCAAATTCGTATCATACATCGAACCATACTTTTTGATATAAAAAGAGGAAACAACATTAAGTCTTCAGATTTGCGCTGCACATTAGCTGGGTAGCATGCCCTATTTGCATGAATTTCCATGTAGTAAGAGACACATAGTTGATGAATCGATGATGATTCAGCCTCTAACTCAGAAAAAAGTTCAACCATCCACTTACTAACAAATTATATCCACAAAACCACTAGTAAATTATGCGCAACATGTGCGTAGCATCTGCGCAGTGCTGTTTAATTTTTAAAAAACGTATTGTGCCTCTTTCCCATCTCAAAAATAAAAAAAATCGATCAGAAAACAAACAAAATTCTTAGAGTGCCCACGACAACTTCATAATTCAAAAAAATGATACACACAACCTTCACAAAAACTGAATTGCAAAAAAAAATCGTAATTCTTCCACCAAAAAAATGTGAAAAGATGCTTCGAAGAAACATTTGTAGAACCAAAAAAATTATAATTGTGTAAAAACTTAAGGACGTTATTTTAGATGAGATTGTCTTGAAGAAATACCTCTCTCAGTTTCTCCAAATTATGCCCCAATTTTTTATAAAATGCTCTGCAAAAGCATGAATAAAGAAAGAAATTCGATAGTTTGTTTCCCAACATTCACCCCCATGTGATCAGAATCATCATTTCAAAATGATGATGAAAACATAGTAAGCTGCACATTGAACAAGTTGGGTAGAACTGTAACAAAGAAACTCATGTCATAGACAAGTTGAAAATACTTGCCCATCCTTGAAATATGTAGTTCAGAGTGAGGTCATCAACATCTATTTATGATCCCTCTGAAAAGAGAAACCAAGTCATGTCAATGTTGTATGACTTCGAGAGGATGTTGTGCAGCAATTGCATAGTGCTCTGGTTGGAGAGATGACTGCATAGCACCTGTGTGCAACAAAAAATTATGTCATCACTGTGGATGTGCCTTTCGATCCTTAGATTAGCTTGGATACAAATTAATATTAATCCTTCGACCATGATCATCAGACAACTTGGAAATCAAAAATGTAGGAAACTGTGTGAAGGATATGGCAATATGTTCATTCCATTTTAATTTTCTATTATTTTTTCGTGCAATGTGATGTCACAAGGTGCCTCTTTGAAAGGTATTATGGTTTATGCATGGTAATCATTATAAATCTTGGTTGGGTATAGGAATTTGAGTAGTGGAGGGGATAGAAGGGTAGTGTCATATATGATACACAATCATAGCCTTTAAGGGAATATATTTAGGATGGAATGGGAATTATGAAAGTTATATGTTTATGAATGGGGAATGATTAAATGAATATGGGGATACGGTATGGGATCTAATAAATGAGTAATGGGAGATGGGTAAATACAGGATGTGGGTTATATTCTTAAGAAAAAAATGGGTAGAATAGGAGGGGAAAGGAATTATGTTGCTCTTTAGAAACCGTTTTACTTGAGAATAAGGATTTTGAGTGAAGCCGACTCAAGCAAACCTTATGACATACCCATTATTGACACATACCCTATGACTAAATTACTCAAAATCTGTGACAATTACTCTCCATAACTCAACGCTGCTCCAAGATTTGGACTGAACCACTTGATGACCGAACTCATGGTGATGTTTTGGACACTGACATTTGAACTTATATAATGACAATGTTTATAAGTTCGACTTATTGAAAGACCACAAATTAATGGATTCAAAAAAATAATTCGAAACAATGCAAACTAATGAAGCTAACAACTGGTAAACACCCATAGGAATTAATCCATAATAAACTTCAAAACACTTCTTTTTTTTCAATGAAATACCAAGGCAAATCCACCTGAAGGTATCACATCCTACCAGATTATAAGCGAAGCCTAACCTCGAGGGCATTGATAATCTCGTGACCTCAAATTAGCGAGGTGCTTTAGTGACAAGAAATCTACCAATTGAGCTAACCCTCGAGGCTCTATAAACTTCAAAAAAATTACTTCATAATACATGCTGCTAAAATAATAACATTAAAAATCATAAAAACTAGCTAAATTATAACTTTATCTTAAATTATTATTATTAATTATAGCATGAAATAATATATAATTTAAACATATATACATTTCTTAACCATGAATATTTTTATCCATGAATAGGATTTGATATAATAACATGAGAATATACCATGTTTTATCAATATCACATGCCCAGTAAAACCATAACTCACATCATATGTCACTTTCTCATATAGAAGTTTCTTAAATTAGTCAATTTAATCAAAATGGAAAAATGACATAACTACTTTGGCGATGCATCTAAACCTTTGATTTGTGTATACCACTAAGAATCTTCTAAATTTTTTGTGGAGGCTAAATCCCTATCATCAGTCAATAACTATTAGTAATTAGATTAAATTTTGGAAGTCTTATTCCTAAATAAACATATCTATCAACTTAATTAGAAAGATAAATTAAGATAAACTTTTAATACAGAAAAAACAATTTTAGAATCCAAAACTAATTCTCATGTCTTCATATGTTATACTTATATATGTGTGTATAAAATAAAAATAAATTATTTTATGATTAGTATAAAAGTGTTAATTAAATAAATAAATGATTTCTAAAAACCAATATCAGTAAATAATTTTGGTGAAAAGAAACATTCATATTATATTTAAACCCCATTAAAACCTTAAAAAAGTATTCTAATAAGCCTAAGATAAGTCTTACCACAAGTCAAGATCAACAGTTTACTATGTTCCTTGTTCCCATAGGTCTTACATTGGGCAATTAGATCGACCCTTCATAGCTCACCTTAAAGAAAATATATTAGATTCTAACCATTACCAAGTGTTATAGTCTTACATGGCCAATAAATGCGTGCCATATTTGCTTTGACCAATATATATTTTTTTAATCATCGAGGAAGCTCTCGAGATCATGAAGTACTCCAATAACATCAATAAGGAGGATGGCTATACGCTAAGAAAATTCTCGAAAGTGATAACTCATCAAATCATTCATTGATTTATTTATTCCCTTCTGACCACCCTTTTTCAACCCTATTTAACCTTTTCTCATTCTTTCCATCCTCCCATTTTCCTCTCCCTACCTTCTCTCCTTCAGGCCCTCCTTTCCTTCTTCCATCCATCTCATTCCATCTCATTCAGTTATTAAATTTGTACCCTTAATAATTATTTCCTTTCAAATTCATATATATATATATATATATATATATATATATATATATTTCTTTTTTTTCTTTTGACCTATTATTTTGCTATTTAAAATCTTCATACCCTTTACTAATTTATTTTTTAAATTAAACCCTTGATCTTCTTACAAATTAAAGTTCATTTAATATCGTTATAAATATTTTCAAGAATTAATTTCAATTCTAATGTTGAGTCCAAAGGTTTTCTACAATTCAGTATGATAGAAATGTTGTGGAACTTTATGTAATGTAAAATTATATATATATATAGGATGTGGGATGGATAATGTGCCTAAAACTTGCTACCTAGTTTTTAAATTTGTAAAACAACCCTATCTTTACAATTAATTATTATTATTATCCTTAATAAAGGATTATATACGTTTCTACATTTTTATTTACTTGTAAATTAGGGTTCTCTTTTTCCTACCAACTCATTGGACAACTTTTAAAGTTACAATATTTTTTTGAAATTTCTGAAATCCTATTTTCTTTGCAATTAATTAGGATTAGGGTTAATTAGGGCTTATATACATTTCTACATTTTTATCTACTTGTAAATTAGGGTTCTCTTTTTCCTACAGCTCAATGGACATGGTCCCTATTCTGACTTTTTTTTGCTTCATCCCACCTTATTTTATTTCAAATTAATTATGATTAGGGTTAATAAGGGCTTATATACGTTTCTATATTTTTATGTAACTGTAAATTAGGGTTTCTATCACATACCTTTTTTTTATGTTCAAATAAAAAAAATTGCTCACCACAAAATATGATAAACATGTTATTACAAATTAATCAAATTTCAAGAAAGCAGTTCATCAAGTTCATAAAAAATATGAATTTTGATTTGATTGACTAATTAACAATAGTTTAGAGTAGTAAAATTGCTCACCACAAAATATGATAAACATGTTATTACAAGTTAATCAAATTTCAAGAAAGAAGTTCATCAAGTTCATAAACAATATGAATTTTGATTTGATTGACTAAGTAACAATAGTTTAGAGTAGTTCATGAGTGTTTTTTTTTTGTAAGTTTGGTAGTACCTTTCATTTTTCTTTTTTTCTTTTACTCCATTTTCATCAATATGTCCAAATACATCACCACGACCGGGGAAGGGAATTGAACATGTGATGAGTGCTATAATAGCCCACCTGATCACCATTTAAACAAGACCCCATAGAGAGAGTAGTTCATGAGTTCAATCCTCATAATTTCTCTAATTAATTTAGTTTAAATAGAATTCAGCCATTATACAATTGATAAAATTATTAAGGAGACTATTATGACTTTCCAAGACCAATTTAACTTTAAGCCAATAGAAAAGATATTTCATAAACTTATCACAATAACATTTTTCTAAATTTCAAGAATTTGAAAATAAATTTAATTCTACTTAAATCCAACACATACAAAATAATTACAATACTAGAGGATATATACCTAGTTCACACTTAACTCCTTATATCAAAATAAATTATTCCAAAGATTCTAAATGACCAATATTAGTATATTAATTGGTAATAAAAGGAAAATAATGGATTTAAATCTCAAGAAAATTTATGTTATGAATCTCTATCCATTTAACTTTAATTACACATTATCAATACTCGTTAATCATACTTATGAGATTCCATCAAAATATTTTTGTTCATACTAACGAGAAGAATTACTTAGGTCATAGATATATGTTATTATGGATTCCATACCCATACCTTACCTCATTACTTAGCTCATAGATATATGTTAGTATGGATTCCAAACCCATACATTAGCTCATAGATATATTCTAGTATGGATTTCACACCCCATAACTTAAGGAAAACATAACCTTCCAGTGTTCCTTAAAATGGCTTCCACAACCCTCCATGCACTAGTCATTTAATCCTTTTGTTCATTAGGAAGGTCATACCACAACCTAGTATTTGAGTAAATTCAATTTATTTGATGCATAATGTCAACCCAAACTACACAAAATCATGTCAAGGAAATAATAGGAATTCCATTCTTAATTGTTAAGAATGTATTCCAAAGCCATATTATAACACATTAAATTAATGCACATACATTACTCGCAAATCTACATTTAGAGTTAAAAACAACATCTTTCAAGGTAGCTTTCGTTAAATTTCCAATAGTGTAGATAAGAAAAGAGTCAAAATTAACATGATGAACTCAATCATCACCTTAATTGAATCTCAGCCTTACACTTGTTACACATTCCCAAAGCATACACACAAAGGTAATCATAATATAGTTTAGATTAAGCCGATCTTTTTCTTGATATATACAATTTCAGCTAGTGATGATGGATACTAAGCATATCATATCGATAATACTGCATTAAACATTTATGAAACAATGCATGCACTTGACTTATTCAGTCACCAATTGACAATCAAGCTATTCACATTTGTGGGTTTAACCCCAACATTCTCAAGCACATCCTTTCCCAACATGTCTTCAAGTATCTTAGCCTATTTCTAATACTTTGTGTTAACAATATATAAAGGAATAAAAGAAATCATTTTTTTCTTTCATGAGTTTCTAAGTGACATAATAATAATAATATCCCTTATGTAGCCAAATTATTCCATGTCAACATACACAAAAATTCAACATGCATGCAAAATCAACATTCATACATCATCAAACTACAAGCAAGCATCTTGGCCCATTAGGCCCTAGTGTTGTAGATGGCTCTGATACCATATGTAAGGTCCCACCTTACCATCCATCAATAATATAGAGAAGTAGAGGCCACATTAATCATTAATAATCATTTTTTTGTGTAACATTACTAGCTTAGTTATCATGTAATCATGTTCTTTCATCTATTTTAATATAAGAATATCACATAAGAAGTCAGGGATACCTTTCCCTTAAAACCAATTCCTCTCAAGTTCAAAATGTGTTAACATGTGCTCTTTTCATACTTATACATGAGCCATAAGTAAAACCCGAAATAAATTCCACCATAATGCCATGTGCGAACATAAAGCTATATCAATCTATTTCATCTCCTAGATTATGCTAAATACACTCTACTTATTGACTCTTGATATCATAACTATAAAATTATAATTCTTCTATTATACAAATCACATATAAGTGTATGATTATTAACCTACCTATAGGAAGGCAATTGAGGGAAGAATATGTATCTTTTCATCAATACATATAATAAATATGATATGTTTATGAAATGGAATCAAAAAATATATTGACCCAACAACTTTTACAAATTCATCAATTAAAAATTCCCCATCACAATGATTAAGACAATGCGTCAATCATGAGAATTGTATAATGAATGTTGCAGCAAGAACAACTACTATTACCAATTCTGAAGCATATTATTCTTCAAAAATTGCCAAGTAAAATAATGGACCTGCATAAATTGGGCACAAATGGTTTTCTTCTACAGTCATTGAAGCATAAGATTACACCCATGAATATATGAAACTCAACCAAACTTATTATTGTCACTTGTGCAAGTAGTTAATCTTATAGAATTGGTCACTGTAAAATTGTTTCCAACAATAACCACCCTTCCCCCCTCTTTTTTTATGGTAGATTTAGATGATAAAATCAATAATCGTACTATTGAAATTTTCTCTATTTACACTTAAACAAGGTTATTACATTCATTTTCACATTCATACAAAAAAATGCAGATGTAGGAAGCTATAGCTCTTGAAATTTATAGTACATAAAAATTGCAGTCATTAAGACCTTTAATCTAATGATTTATGTGCATAAAAGATACATTCATCGAGGCCTCTTGACAAACACTTTGCAACAATACAATCTACATCCATTGAAGCATTTTATCAAACACCTTGCAAGCATGTAATCTACAACCATTGAGAAATTTTGTAAAACACTTCGCAACAATGAATTTGAAATTATTCTTTCACCTATTTAGCTCATAAAATTCACGAATTAAAACCACAAATATTGGCATATTAAAAAAATGACTAAATAATCTTTATATTTCATAAAAAATCAACAACACATCCACATAACTGACAGAAACAATATGCAAAATCATCAAGATTTATGAACTAGGTTCTGTTAAAATAACTAAAAAAAACAAAACTTATATTTTTAGTAATGTCATTGCTGCTGTTTTTTATTATTTTTTATAAATCTCATGCAACACAATCAGAATTAATTAATTAATAATAATAATAATAATAATAAAACAATCTAAGCCCAATTCTGAACGATATTATTTTTTATTAATATCGTGTAACACAGTCTGGGTTATTGTCAGCGGCTCCAAGGCCTCCAAAGAATACATGTCTACACCAGAATGGACTATTTGTGGATTTATACTCCATTGAATAACATGCCGAGTTGGTTTCCATCTTATAAGGTTTGCATCTAATTTCATCCCCCACAATATCATACATTTTTAGTAACCTAGCATATGCCGCATGATGGTAGCCCATCCACGGAAAGTTACCGCTACCCATAGGTGTTCTAGTCATGGCCGATCCTTGGGGTCTTTGACTATAATAGACTTCGCCTCCAGCATCGAAGTAAGTAGCGCCACTGTTAAGACCATCGAACAATGAGAGCGGCCAATAACCGATAACCTCGTTCTCAAAAGTAAAGCCCACATTGGATGTTGTGCTTGTGCTACCACTCTCTATAAAATAATATTAGGTCTTTGTGAGAAGAGTAATTATATTTAGATATTTTTTTTGTTTATTATTAAATATTTCATAATTAAAAGATATCACTAAAATCAAATAATTGACCACGCCCATATTCATTTTATTACAAAATATTCTAAAAATCAACCATCAACATAAAAATGCCCTTTCACTTTGTCATTAAACTAGCAAGTGTCTCTCATCTTTATCTATTATAAAAATGAACTACACACTCACTAACTTAAAAACACATCAACCAGAACTTAATATTTTATTTTATCTACTTAGCTTCTTCAAACCTTTGCCATTATATTAATACATAAAAATACACACATTTCTTACCAACTTAATATTTATTTGAAATTCAGTCTGCTTCCCTCCTAACGTTGATGCCCGCCCGATATCTGTACCGGGAGAGCGGCCCCCCGCCAATGGCACATATCCTGGACACTCTACGTCATAGCAACCGTTTTCGTAGTCATTGGACTGCATCAAAGGGACTGGATTATCAGCACTCTGCATCATAAATAATTTTTAAAATTTTTAATACATTCACTAAACTTCAAATCATGTAATTACCGTCCAATAAACAAAGAACACTGGCTCAGTTGTACGATAATTCCTCGGATACACCTGCATCAGTCATGGATTATTAGTTAGTAATATTCTCCTAAGCACTAAATTAGTCTTTGCTGCTTGAAAGAGGGGAGGATAAACTTGAATATGGTGAGTGAAAGTGTACTCATTATTTAGCCGGAAGTAAATCTCACACATTACTCATTTAAATATGGTAAAGTAAATGCCCTTGTAAGGAAATATAACTATTTAATATAAATAAGTTCGTAAATAAATGAGTTGCATTGACAATTGTGTTAGGTATGGTTTCTTCTCGACTTACCGTCCATCCAACCTCTATGGTCTCCACTCTACCTCTAGTCTCAGAAGAGAGCAAAATTTGGCTGTTACTAAAATGACCATCTCGAGGAATGACTGGACGCCATATATTTGCGCCGAGAGGCGCATCTACAGCCCAGTATGACCCCGATGTCAGGTTTGTCACGTCCTTAATATCGGCTCAAATTTTAAATTAAAATAATAAAAAATAAAAAATAAATGTCGGCTTAACAAATAAGTTTTAATAATTATATAAATAGCATATGGAGGAGATACTAAACGCACTAGTGGATATACTAAACGCAAGGCCTGCCTCCCGAATTCGTATCATCGATCGTCTTCGCCGATGCTGTCTGCTCGCTTTCTCGAGTTATCGAGTCTTGCGCGGTAGGTTCCCTCTTGGCTTTCTTCATCTCTCAATTTGTTGATTCAGGCGGGGATAGAAAATCGTGAGATATCTCATCGAATCATAGGTATTAATTTTTCACTATTCTATTTTATAGCGTGGGACTTCTTATTACCCTTGGGTTTCTTAGATTTGATCTAAACACCAATTTGGGTTTGCCATTATTTTGATATTTATTAATTTATAAGAATATTTAAAATACTTTAGGGCCTAGAGAGATAAATAAAACATATGATCTGCCTTCCGAATCTATCATTATTATTGTTATTAATTCATGAGAATATAAAAATCATATACTAATTTCTGTGTTTAGATAAATCTTTATAATTTTTTTTTAAGCAAAATGGTACTAAAAGTCAGGAAATTTTAAATGAATGGGATATTAAATTATTTATAACGGTTTGTGTGTGAGTATATCTCCCTTGCTTGTTTTGTGTGAGTTTTTCTGTCATGGAAAAGAGGACCAAGACAGCGGAAAAGTTAAGATGGAAATTTACATAATAACCAGTGGCCATTTATGAAAATGATTGGGAGAAAAAAAAATTATGATGAATATCATTTCAGTAAAAGCTCAGTTCTTCCCGTTAAAAAAAATCAAAGGGTGCTAAATGAGTTTAGAAAGGAAGTCCAACTTCTAAACATTTAAAATTTAAGGGTGTTAAATGAGTTTAGAAAGGAAGTCCAATTTCTAAACATTTCTTCATTTTATTTGTTAAAATAACAAAATGCTATTTCAAAAAGAAGAATGAAAAGAATTTACATATTTGAAAGATTGGCTAGATTTTTGATATGATTTATAGATTATATTTATGAAATTACTTTTTACAGAAATATATATATATATATATATATATATATATATATATATAATTTACTTGTAAAGATTAAGATATTTATGATATAATGGTTATTAGAGTATTAGCAAAATGTAACATATTTTTTTACTATTATCATATAAAGGTTACTTAAAAATATATAATATTTATACAAAATTATAATATTAATTTATCAAACATATTAATAATTAAAAATGATAATTCAATTTTATTAAAATTCTTTTTCATCAAAATATATACAGCATTATTTCACATTAATAATGTAAAATTGGTAAAAAAAGGGTTTTAAGATTTATAATTAAAAAAAAAATAAAAAATTATGAATTAATTTAATATTTTATTATTCTTATACACTAGAGTAAAAGAAGAATTAATTATTTAGTATAAATTATTATATAATTTGTATTATTTTTAATTGATGATGAAAAAATGATTAAATTTTTTATTAAATTATGATGATAATGATGATGATGATGGTTAACGTCCACTGAGACCAATTTTTGAAGCTTATGTAAATTTTGAAGTTTTTCCAACCTAGGACGTAAGGTTTTTTTAACTGGCATACATCATTCTTCATTTTGATCTCTATTTTAGTAAAAGAAATAGTTAAAAATAAGTAACGAGTTTAAAACAAAAAAACTCATAATTAAAAAAACGTTATTTAATTTTTTAAAACAAGAAAAACTTATGAATAAAATAACACTAAATATAAATATAAGTTATTTAATTTTTTAAATATTCATAAAAGAAAAATTAATCTTAAAATAAAGTATAAAACAATTACAAACATGTTAATATTCTTCCATAAAAATGAACAATGCTATTGCTTTGGAGGATATACAAGGTTCTTCGTTAAAACATAAATTATGTAAGTTTCATCATAAAACCTTTAGAAATAGGAAAACCCTATTACACCAAAATTCAATATATATGTATATATAATGAACTTTTTACAAATACATAGAACTTTTCAGGAATACGAAAAACTCATTGCACCAGAGTTAACTATATAACCTTTCACAAATAGGACAAGCTCATTACACCAAGATTCACCTAATAACCAATCTTCTCTTTGATGGAATACCTGCAAGTACTTCTTTATAATTTTTCTTGTACTCGTAGATTTTTCTATCACATTCACCCCATCCTTGTCTGCTTTTTCCATGTTTTCTAAATTTCTTACTACTTCTGTTTCTGCATCACCATAAACTGTTATTCTAATTCCCTTTTTCAAATAAGTTTCCGGCAACATTTTCACATTTGAGCAATTGATCATATTAAATATTGTAAGGAAAGGCATTGCACCTTCTTCTCTTTTTGGTAATTCCACTAAATTGTCTAGTCCAACCAATGAGAATATTTTCAACGAAGGAAATTCTCCTGTCTCTCTTGGGAAAGTCCTTTACTTTCTCGCAAAGAATAATTTCCAAATGCTTCAAATTTTGAAGCTTATGTAAATTTTGAAGTTCTTCCAACATGGGACACTCATAGAACTTCAGATAAGTAAGGCTTTTTAACTGGCATACATCATTCTTCATTTTGATCTCCATTTTAGTAAAACTGCAGGATTTTAATGAAAGGCTTCTCAACTTCGACATGTTATTAATGTCGAGAGATAAATTTTCCATATCGGAAGGTCTCTCCTTGGGAAATATCAACAGGAGGGTGTCCATTTCAGTCATGCTCCCAATTGTACCCTTTAATTTACCCTCACTAATAGCTTCCCAATTGTTCTGTAGAGCCAGCTTTTTAACTTGTATCAAATCGTTTAAACTCTCCATGGAAGCGACTTCCTTGTTTCTATTCCTCGCAAGTTTTGTCGACTTTCTGCTTCCATCCATAACTTTTTTGCACCTGTTCGTGGAAGGTTTTGTCCAGTACATGCTGCATCCATCCATGTACAAGTATTGCAAAGACAAGAGGGCCGAGATGCTATAAGGAAGATTTTGCAAATCTTTGCATCCACTAAGGCCCAGATACCTGAGGGATCTCAACATATGAATGTCGGAGGGCAGTTCCTTGATGTCAGTGAAGCTAACATCAAGGATCTCGAGGTGTCCAAGACCTGTAAGAGATCTAGGGAGTCTTTTGATCGGCATGCTTTATAACTTTAGGCATGTTAACTGCTTCAAACAACCCACACCCTCTGGCAATGAGCGGGCCAACGTTCCACTCAAATCCAGAACCTTGAGAAATGTCATGCTGGGCATCAACTTATTTGGAATTTTTGTTATTTGTGTGTTTTGAGAAATTGACAATGAGCACATTTCTGAAGATGAAGAAAATAGCGGAAGAGAACTCAATTCGTTGCGGCTCAAGAAAATCCTTGTGCTTTCTGCAGACTCGAATTTTGGCGAATCTTTCAAACTGTCACCCATACTACAGTGGAATTTTTCTTCTTTCTTAGCATTTCCAATTGCCAAATCACGCAGGACGTTGAGCATCCCGAAGCAAACCACGCGCCCATCTGCGTCTCTCACCATCGGTTCTATCAAACAACGTTCTGCTAGTTGGTCCACATAAATCCTCCTATCTCAAATGGGTCTTGCATCCTAAGGCAAACTGGGAACCCTTCTGTGTTTATTATCATCGGCTCAATAAAGGACTGATCTGTTAAAACATGTGCAGGTCCATTTTGAAGCATTTTCATTGCGAGGAGGCCTTCTCCCATCCACAAGGGAATCACCTCCTGGACATCAATGACTTCATTTTCGAAGAAGGCAACAGCTAGGTGTAGAAAGCACAATTGCATATTAGCGTCCTCGTTGCTCACTACGTCGAAACCCAACCTTAGGAAATCATCGAGCCTCTCTGCCTTTTCCAGCCTGTCAAGAGCCCACTTCCACTGCTCTGGCTGAGGACTGCGCGCCATTGCCCTCCCCACTACTTTTATTGCAAGCGGAAACCCTTTACTCATAAACAGCTTGACCTCATCCTTTTCAATGTTTGAATGCAGATTTTCATTATTATTTGGAAATTGATGACAAAACAACTTCCGACTTTCATCTTTCGTCAAGCCCTTCATTTTTATTGTGCGGTCATCTGGAAATCCTATTTTGGACAATGCAGTGGGATCCCTTGAACTGACAATTAATTTGCAATTAGGATGGTCAGTTACTAGGTGCAGTTAATTGTAAATTTACAATATTGCAGGTTTAATAAATGTCGGCTTAATATAGGTGTATTTGATATTTCAATGATATGATAGGTGTATTTGTTATTTAATATATTAATTAGTTCATTTTTAAGATCACCAAACATATTTATATTAATAACATTTGTTAGAATTTGTATTTCTAATCTTAAAAATTTCAAAGTATGATGTACATCTCAAAAATATACAGAAAATTTAATAATCTGAAAAATGTGACGTTGATGCCACCGACTGGAACCAGCATAGATCCATCTAACTCCGGATCTATCATGCGCCGAGAGGGATCAAATCTCTCGAGGTGCAAACATTTCCTCAAGTTTTGCACTCAAAAATAGGTTTGCACCTCGAGAGATTTGATCCCTCTCGGCGCATGATAGATCCGGAGTTAGATGGATCTATGCTGGTTATAAGAGCAGATGCTCCATTTGCCGGGTCACCAGGGGGGCACTTGAATCGCACATGAGCATGCTGTTAACACAATAACATATAGAACATGAATGGATATTTTCTAAAATATAGATGCCATAGGTGGTTGTTGTGCATTTGTAGTGTTCAAACTATGTGGAGTTTATAAGTCTTAAAAATAAAATAAAATAATAAATAGTAAATAAATATAAACCCATTTTAATTTTGTACGGTAAAAGAAATTTAATTTGGAGATGTAACTTTTTCTCAAATTTTGTATAAAAATTAAGTGAGAAATTTAATTTCTTTACTTCTAATAAATTCAATAGATCTATACTGATTCATTTATAAATCTGAATAGCATTACCTCACGTGCAGTCCCATCTCTAAAATTGTCATTGGGTATGACATTTAAATTTTTTCTTCTCCTGTCTAAAAATTGTCTCACGGATCCTGCTCTTTCTACGTCTTCACGTTTGATTTCCCTGACCTCGACTGTGTCCTCTGGACACTCAAGACTTAAAGCCCAACTTTGAATTATTGACGGCGCCGGAGTCAAAGTTGGAAATATTGAGCGTCGAGGGCTTTGGTTTCGGTGATTTCTTCAAACCCTTTTAACGCACAAAGACAGACAGAAGCGCATGTCAACATTTTCTAAATTTGATTTTCTATTGTCTTCTTCAGGTTGAAAACACTATGCTGCAGTACCCGCGTGAAATTGTCATGCGCATACTTCACAGATATTTGATCACGGAATTTTACGCAAAGAATGGTTTGGCCACCCTTATTCTGCGTGTCAAAACAAAAGCAAAGTGTCAGGAATATATATATATATAGGATTTATATGTTATAATTATCACTAAAACCAAGCAACAATTAGCGCATCCAGATATGTTAACCGATTGTTTTTTTTGGCTCAAAAACCTTGTGAGACCTGTAGCTGAGGTACACGAGTCGATTACGGCATGCCAATTGCGAAAGTTGGGGGCATCGTTAAAGCAGGAGAAGAGCGCAGCTAATTGTGGGTGGGAGCAAATGGGTTTATTAAATAGGATTTATATAATATGGTTATCTCTTCAAGCTAGGCCATTATTTATACATCTGTGTATTAAATATTGTATTTTATTGTGAACACATAATTTATGTTTTGAATTTTTTTTTGAATATTTAAAAAAAAATATTTAGATTTGAAAATAACGTTATTTTAATTTTATTTATTTTTGAAAATGATCATAAATTATTTTATCAAATTAGTAGTGGAATAATAATCATTTTATTCGACAAATGTTAGAAATTGTAAATTATCCATGTATACATGCAATGCATGATGACTTGAATAGTTAGAAATAGTAAATTATCCATGTATACATACAATATATGATGGCTTGAGTTGAGTTAAGTTGAGTCCAATATCAGAAGTCTGGTGTGAGTTTGAATGGAGTAGTTAGATGGAGAGAAGACAAGTCAAGTTAGAGATTGTCATGATTCCATATTTAGTAAGTGTGGTCTTTTTACACCCATGATTGGGTCATTGTAATGTGTGTAAGCCATGAGGACAGAAGAGCCAAGAGCCCCACCTTGGTGAATCTGTATGTGTGAAAGCTTAATGGATAAATGTTTATTTGTGTTTGTATTTTCTGTGTTTTTCCTTTTTTCCCTCACCATTAAATTGGGATCACAGCTGAGGCCAAGTTATAAGATCTGAGGAGCCTGCATAGCTATCAAGAAGGGAGCCAAGAGAAGAAGACCTACTATCTAAAAAAAAATGCAAAATAAGATCGTCGAAGTCTTAAAGATTAACAGTGTAGATGATTTGACACAAAGTCACAACCCTCCAACAACTAAAGTTAGAGATTGTCATGATTCCATATTTAGTAAGTATGGTCTTTTTATACCCATGATTGGGTCATTGTAATGTGTGTAGGCTATGAGGACAGAAGAGCCAAGAGCCGCACCTTGGTGAATCTGTATGTGAGAAAGCTTAATGGATAAACGTTTATTTGCGTTTGTATTTTGTGTGTTTTTCCTTTTTTCCCTCTCCATTAAATTGGGATCACAAATGAGGCCAAGTTACAAGATCTGAGGAGGTTGCAAAGCTATCAAGAAGGAAGCCAAGAGAAGAAGACCTATTATTTAAAAAAAATGCAAAAAGAGATCGTTGAAGTCTTAAAGATTAACAGTGTAGATGATTTGATACACAATCACAACCCTCCAACAACTAAAGTTAGAGATTGTCGTGATTCCATATTTAGTAAGTGTGGTATTTTTATACCCATGATTGGGTCATTGTAATGTGTGTAAGCCATGAGGACACAAGATCCAAGAGCTGCACCTTGGTGAATCTATATGTGAGAAATCTTAATAGATTAATGTTTATTTGTGTTTGTACTTTGTGTGTTTCTCCTTTTTTTCCTCTCCATTAAATTGGGATCACACCTGAGGCCAAGTTACAAGATCTAAGGAGCCTGCAAAGCTACCAAGAAGGGAGCCAAGAGAAGAAGACCTACTATTTAAAAAAAACACAAAAATTCGTTGAAGTCTTAAAGATTAACAATGTAGATGATTTAACACACAATCACAACCCTCCAACAACTAAAGTTAGATATTTCCATGATTCCATATTTAGTAAGTGTGGTCTTTTTATACCCATGATTGGGTCATTGTAATGTGTGTAAGCCACCAGGACAGAAGAGCCAAGAGCTGCACCTTGGTGAATTTGCATGTGAGAAAGCTTAATGGATAAAGGTTTATTTGTGTTTGTATTTTGTGTGTTTTTCCTTTTTATCCTCTCCATTAAATTGGGATCACAGCTGAGGCCAAGATCTGAGGAGCCTGTAGAGTTATCAAGAAAGGAGCCAAGAGAAGAAGACCTACTATTTAAAAAAAACACAATAACAGATCGTCGAAGTCTCAAATATTAATAATGCAGATGATTTGACACATAGTCACAACCCTCCAATAACTAAAAGTGTGTCATTTTGCAAAACTCATGAAATACAACTTATCTTGTGTTTTCGACGCAAGTGCTCATTGCCTAAAAGTGTGTTGACCCTTATTTTAAAAAAGAAAGTTCACGAGGGTCAACAAAATAAGAAATTTGAGGAGAACACATAGTGCACAAAAATTCCAGACAAAAAATATTCGTATATTACAAATCAAGACCAAAATACAACCCACATAAATAGTGCTTATGAGGTCTAACCAATTCCAAACTAGGACATTTATTGTTGAGAAAATATCTCAAAAACCCAACCAACCAAAAAACTAAATCTACCTATACACTAATGTAAGCGTTATTTCGAACTCCCTCCATTAATGCTTACATTATTAGATGATTGAAAAATTACATTTACATAACACATTTGTCTCACTATTATTCATCAACACTCATATCCACTCTAGAATCTCACAAACATCGGTCTTTCACCACCACATCTTTGAGTTGTCACTTGACCTCCATGTAAAACATAACTGTCTCTAACCATCGTTGACGAACTTTGCAAGATCACCAAAATTGACATCTCGGCTCGTTAGGGTTTCCACGATAAAATTTTTCAAGTAATGAACCACCCTATGGACCTACCACCATCTGTCAGATATTTCTATTTCAACTATTGGTCATTTGCTAGGAAGGTGGTTTAGATACTGAGTGTGTTCAAAGGTTGATTAAACAACTTGACTTGTTTCACACATATGGATCTCATATTGTAACCTATGGCCATTGTTCAGGGGTTTCCAAGCACCAAGAACAACAAATTGTAAAAATATATAAACGTTATGAAGCTAGTGATGTGTTCGAGGGTTTTTTAGCTCCAAGAACCGCTAATATGATTTATACAACACTATTAATAATTGGTTTGCACTTTTTACAAACAAAACCTTTTTACACACATACCTAACTAAAAAAAGAAAGAACATATTGTACAAGGCAACAAATCCCACGACAAAAATACCAATCAACCACTCATTAAAATCTTATAACAACCCCAAATATGCACATATCATCATCTGCTATGCGACATTTATTGCTTATTGGCATCATTTGCTACTGTGAAATTGGTTGCCTATTGGCATGGAATAACACGCAAAAAATCTAGAGGGAGATCTCTCTCAGAAATTAGGGCCCGATTACAATCATTGTTATGAACATCAATGCACCCATTGCATAGCATCCATGCCTAATATGTGTAAAATTTCTGCCTTTTTGATTCTTCATATTTCCTCCATGCAAGAAATGGAGGATTAGTTGGGATTCAAACTCTTGCGCTAGGTATAACATTGTTGGAATTGTATCCTTCATTTTGATATAATATAAATTAATCAAAGATATGTCAAAGTTCTTGATTAGTAGAAATACAACAAACAATGATCAGATTTGCAGGAATTCCAAATTTTTCTTTTATATTCACAGTTTTCTATAAGACACATGATTATTTTCTAGATGGGTATCTCCACCTTGTAGCTACTGTGAGGTTCAGTCAATATTGGAATCCAAAATAGAGGGAATAATATGTGTTAAATCCTCCATATCTAGACTGAATATGAGGGCATATCTTCTCCAAAAATTTGTCTCCTCATCCAATTTATCTATGAGATGCCCTTTCACCTATCACAGAGCAACTTCTCTGAGCCATTTCATCAGATGTCAGGGATTACAGATGAAAAAAGGCTTCCCATATGAATGTACCATGTTCACCTTACTGTGTGTGTGAATGTTCTGTTGCAATTTTTAAACTTAAATTGATACGACTATGTCAATTGTATTACATGATAACTCTTCTTATGCCTTGGAAAGATTCAAAAATAAGTTCTCCTCTTCTTGAAATCACCTGTTGATAGAGCCACTCCATTGTCGTTGCTTCATATCCTAGTTCATCACATCATCATCGATGTCCACGATACCCACTCACACCACTGCTAGAAGCAACAACAGCAATCCTGATGTCACCTAGATGAGATTTAAACCCAAGACCACAATCAAGAAATAATATGGTGCACAATCACAAATCTAACAACCTTCAAGCATCAACACCACACCTTTTTAATTTAAAAAATATAGTACATACAAAATCATAAAATTACATTACTCTCTATTTTGTTCGATGGCATCACACACATATCTACTACTTGCAAGCTAATCGGGGATTAAAACCAAACACTCAGGCACATAGAGAAATAAACCTCATACAAAACACTCCAAATTCATGCAGACTAAAACTAAACACCATCACAATTGAACCTATGTACATAAGTTAATTCTCAGGAATTTACGATTTTTCATATTCCTAGCCCTCCCTCAAAGGAGTTAATCAATAATTGACTCCGATAAAAAATAAGAAATTGAGGAGAGCACATAAGGCACACAAATTCCACACAAAAACTATTCGTATATTGCAAATCAAGGCCAAAATAAAATCCACATAAATAATACTTATAAAATCCATCAGATTTCAAACTAATACATAGATCCTTGAAAAAATATCTCAACAACCCAACCTACCAACAAACTAAATCTACCTATATACTAATGTAAGTGTAATTTCAAAATAAGAAGAAGGCCCGTTAATTTGGTGCATTTCAAATCGAAAGTCAAATATTTGTTCATCGGCTTCGTGCGTATCGCAAAAAACGTGAGGCTTAATGAAAAGGGTTTTTTATTTATTTGAGGCGGAAGTTTTAAAATGGCTCATTTGTATGAATTTTTTTATTTTATTTGAGGTCCAAGGTTTTTTTTATTGGAGCTTGAAGTTTCAAGTACGTTTGCATGAAACAAAAAAGTGTTAAAAGAGAAAGCTCTATACAAATTTATTAAAGGAGTACTAAAGTTTTTTCTTTAAAGCTCATAAATTATAAACGTTCATAAAGAGATTTTTTTTTAAAGTGGGTGATTTTTAAAGTGTTTGTTTTTAAAATTTTATTATGAAAAGAGAATTAAAAGCGTAAGGAATTTATTGGAGAGAGAGTTTATTGCTTTTCCAAAGTGAATAAGTCTGCAAATTATTTTCTGTTTGTTAAGCATGGAAATGTTTTGGGTCCAAAAAAATATTTCTATATGATAAAGGTGCATGAATATACTGAAGTCTATTCTTAACAAGGGAATATATTGAAAATCAAATTTGTTTTAGGGGGTGATATGGAGAGAAGCCTCATGTAATAAGGAAAGAAATAAGAAAGCATAAGGTGAATGATAAGTGAGAGAAGGAGGTTATGGGTTGGAAATGACAACTCAGGAAGATCAAAAGAAGAAATCAACAAGGAGAGGAAGAGATTTTGCCATGTTTAAAGAGGTCCGGGCTAAAAATGAGGAACTGAGAAGTCTAGAAGAAGACATATAAGAGATCGAGGTTGATAGGCGTATTATGGATTTGCTACCACTTGCTAAGTTTTCTGGCAGAAAAATTGAAATTTGGGCTGTTAAGTTGAGAAATTATCAATGTTGCAAATATTTGCTTTATGATGCTATTGAGAATGTTAATCCCCATGATGAGGCAAAAAATGTCCTGGATTTGAGTTTCATTCAACAAAAAAAGGATGAAATAATTATGTTTGAGGTAGCAGAACCTAAATTTTCCAACGAAGCATGGAATATACAAGAATAAGAATTTGGTACAAAGGAAATTGACATGCATTACCAATTTGTGTCATAGTTTATTGAAGAATCAATAGAGAAGTCAAACACAGATCTGAGAGTAGATGAGAAAGACTCTGGGAGGATGACATAGTTTGGAGAATCCTACTCAAATGGATGATGGCCATGAAGAATAAAAAGTGAAACCCATTATGTAGACATGCATATGGAGGAAAAATGCGTAAAACAATTTGTAGAGATAGAAGATGAAGCCTCTTTGTATGAAGCAGAGTAAGAGCATATAAATTCTTAATAAATCCACTATAATGTGGGTGATGAAGATGATGGTGAATCCCACTATGACAAGACAAATGTGGATGATGACTTCAAAGTGAGATGTGAATTGGTGAATCTAGCCGCAACTAATGAATTTGGTGAAGTTGAAATTGTTAATGAGCACATCCATGCTCATATATCCCACCATAGGGTGGATGAACGTTATGCCTATGAAAGTTGTGGTATATTTTTTGAAACATATCTAACTAATCGTGGTCGTGGCAATATGGAAATTACCATGCTTGATGAATAATTTAAATTTCAAACTACCACGTTAACAACTATTTATGAAGAAAAAGTTGGAAATTCTCATGAAGTTTTTGAGTCTCCAAAATGCCATCCAATTTCACCCTCATTTCCATCATTTTACCCTCATTTCGTAATTCCGTAGCTACATGACCCTATATTAAGTAACCATTTTCATGATCATATGGGTTTAGCATTATATTTTCCAAAGTCATTTATTTTAATTATTTTAAGTGAATTTGTGATTAAATATTATAAAATTAACATGTTTTCGTATATACATAAAAGTGGTATACATTTTGTGATATTGTAGGCCCACTTGGAGATTCTAGAAGGGTCCTACTTGGCTTCCTAAATACAAATTCGAATTTCAAATTCCAACTCATGAGGATTTGTAGAATATTGAAGGAGATATAGATAATTAAGCTAATCACATTCAAGGGAGAAGAATCATGGATGTTTTGATATGTGTCCTTATCAAAACTATGAGAGAATTTGGAGAGGATTTGTATCTTATATTTTTAGGAGATTGGTTGTAACCACATGAGATAAATGTGGATTTAGGAGAGATTTCAGGATCTATATTTATCTTCAATTTTTGTATAAATAGGAGTGCACCCTTCATACAAATGGTAGTAAATGGTTGGTTGTAAATTGTTAGTTGTTAGAGATTAGAGGTAGCTATTGGCTAGTTGATAGTTGGAGGTTCCAAATTTCATTCAGGATGTGATTTTTAAAGTGAGGAGAGAGAATTATTGTAATATATTGTAATCATTTTATGAAATACATACTTCCACTTTGATCTCCAAGATGTGATAGTTGTTCGGTGTGCTTGCTGAGGAATGGAGGGCCCCCGTCAACCCCAGTTTGCATACCTTTGTACATATTGGTAACATATTATAGTTTTGTTATCTCATTTCTTTTCAACAGTGTGTTTACATTTTATGCAAGTGTGTTTTTCCTTTCAGCAAAATTTCATTTAATTTTCAGCAGGTGTGAGTGTGATTTCAATTCAGCAGTTCATTTATGCAAATGTGGCGTGATTTCCTTTATGCAAGTGTAATTTCAAATTTTTCATGTTTGATTTGATCTAGTTCAAATTAAATTGATTTAATTTGATTTATAATTAGTGTTAATTGCATTTAGATTAATATAATCTAAGAAATAATCACCTAGTACATATAGTACACGTATACCTTGTCAGTTTACGAAAACCTGGGTTGACAATTAAATGACAAGAATTTAACTAGCCATTAAATCACCCAACATTTTGGCGTCGTTGTCATGGAGGTATACATAGGTGTTTATTTTGAAGTTTAGAAAATTCATTACAGTCATATTCCTCTTTAGATGCATGGTTAAAATCATATTAAAATCATTTTTCATATTAAATGTCAAAATTTTTCAAAAAAATTGTACTAATCTCTGTGTGCAACAGGAAAGTTCAACTAGTTGGAGTAATTCACTTGTAATTAAGAGGTTGAAGAATGTTCTTCCTTCTTTACTTCTTAATTGTATTATTTACACAATTGGTTTTCCATGCTTTGATGATTTTTAATGTATATTTTTCTAACATTAGCATGGATATATGTTTACTCCTGTTACGCATATGATTACACTGGAAATATGCTCACACTTGATCGATTCTTCTATTTCCAGTAGAATATAGTAGGTAATGAATATAATCAAGTTTTTTGATGTTTTCATTTTAATTCCAATTTTATTTTATTGGTGGTGCAGTGAGAGTCACCCAAATCACTAATGATTTATAGGAGAATGAATAAAGAAAAGGAAAATTTGAGAAAAGAGGAGAATAGATAGAGTTTGAGAGCCACAATCTGAATTTAGAGATCAAATCCATGTGTTTTGCCTTTTAAATTTCACATTTGAGTTGAAAAATAGCTTAAATATTTATGAGTATGCTCTCTTCTTGAGATCCTTGTGATTTGTAAGATCAGGTACAAAAATTGAACCAAGTTAGTTTTAAAAATTTTCAATAAAAATTGGAAAAGAAATCTAAATTCTCAATAAAAATTATAATTACATACCTTTACAAAGTTTAAACATCCAAAATAATAACTACAATGGATCCAAAACTGTCAATAACCCCCTATTTTGACTATTGTTGCACCTCATTTGGTTAAAAATTGAGAAAGATATGTCTGTTTAAATATTTTAGCCAATTCTACTATTAATGAGCCTACAAATTGACCCAAACCCGCCTGGTGTGCTCGAAAATCGGGGATGGTGCACAAATCTGGCCTTCCAAATCGACGGGCGAAGTTGTAGGACCGTTAAGATAAGCCCCAGGCTCGAAAATATTGGCCACGTGGTTTCATGTGACTTTCGGGCCGAAAATTTGGGGCTAATCCTCATCTTTCCAAAAGTGTGCCCTTAACCTTTAAATAGAGTTTTGTAAGTATAATTTAGCAAGAAGTAAAATCACACAATTGGTAGAGTGCTTTTGTGGTTGGCATAATGTCTTGATCTCAAATCCTTTGAAGGGAATTTTGAACCTCACATTAATTTTGGCCTCCATGAGGATGCCACGTGGCAACCAATGGTCAGTCCACATGGCACTTCCTCTTTGGCCCATCCCAACCACCCATTGACTAATCAACAATTGCCATGTGTCAACCATTACAACCAATCCAAAGATGCCAAGTGTCAACCGCTCATCTGTCCATGTCATTTCCTAGTCACACCCTGCCATATCATCACTTGTCCATGTCACTACCTAGTCACACCTTGCCACATCATAATCTAATCACGTCACTACCTAGTCACCAACTTGCCACGTCATCACCTATCCATGTCACTGCCTAGTCACCACCTTGGAATTCACAAATTAAATGGCTGACATCCATTATGGAATTCTCAATGTTTCCAAGTATTTTGATGCGACAAAAATAAGTGAAGTATTATTACACAAGAACCAATACTAAAACAAAAAAAATTGGTTGTCACACAAGAACCAACCATAAAAATCATAAGCTGCAAACAAATGATTTCAAAAGAAACTTTGCAAAAAGAATAAAGTTATCAAATTATATGATAATGAAAATTTAAAAGAGAATCAATACAAAGACAAAACTCATATAAGAAGAAAAACATTTCAAGAAGATCGACTTATGGCTAAAGGGAATTAAAGCAATAGTTACATGAGGACATGCAACATCTTCAGTTGGGAGGTATGTTGAGTCTCCAAAATGTCATCCACTTTCACCCTCATTTCCATCATTTTACCCTCATTTCGTAATTTTGTAGCTACATAAACTTGCATTAAGTAACCATTTTCATGATCATATGGGTTTAGAATTATATTTTCCAAAGTAATTTATTTTAAGTATTTTAAGTGAATTTGTGATTAAATATTATTAAATTAACATGTTTTCATATATACATAAAAGTGGTATACATTTTGTGATATTGTAGGACCACTTGGAGATTCTAGAAGGGTCCTACTTGGCCTCCTAACTACAAATTCGAATTTCAAATTCCATCTCATGAGGATTTGTAGAATATTGAAGAACATATAGATAACTAAGCCAAGCACATTCAAAGGAGAAGAATCATGGATGTTTTGATAGGTTTCGTTATCAAAACTATGAGAGAATTTGGAGAGGATTCATATCTTATATTTTTAGGAGATTGATTGTAACCACATGAGATAAATGTGGATTTAGGAGAGATTTCTAGATCTATAGTTATCTTCAATTTTGGTATAAATAGGAGTGCACCCTTCATACAAATGGTAGTATATGGTTGGTTGTAAATTGTTAGTTGTTAGAGATTAGAGGTAGCTAGTGACTAGTTGATAGTTGGAGGTTCCAAATTTCATTCAAGATGTGATTTGTAAAGTGAGGAGAGAGAATTATTGTAATATATTGTAATCATTTTATGAAATACATACTGCCACTTTGATCTCTAAGATGTGATAGTTGTTATGTGTGCTTGCTGAGGAATAGAGAGTCCCCATCAACCCGAGTATTCATACCTTTGTACATATTGGTAACATAGTATAGTTTTGTTATTTCATTTCTTTTCACCAACTGTGTTTCCATTTTATGCAAGTGTGTTTTTCCTTTCAACAAAGTGTGATTTACTTTTCAGCAGTTGTGAGTGTGATTTCAATTCGGAATTTCATTTATGCAAGTGTGGTGTGATTTCAATTCAACATTTCATTTATGAGACCATGGTGTGATTTAAATTATGCAAGAGTGGAGTGATTTCAATTATGCAAGAGTGGAGTGATTTCAATTATGCAAGTGGTGTGATTTTATTTATGCAAGTGTGGTGTGATTTTATTTATGCAAGTGCGATTTCAATTTCTTTATGTTTGATTTGGTCTAGTTTGAATTACATTGATTTAATTTGTTTTGTAATCAGTGTTAATTGTATTTAAATCGATCTAGTCTAATAAATAATCAAAAAGTACATGTAGTACATGTTTACTTCGTTACTTTAGGAAACCCTGGGTTGACAATTAAATGACAGGGATTTAACTAACCATTAATCACCTAGTAGAAGCAATGTGTGATCTAGCAACAACTGATGATCAAGAAGAGCTTAAAGTGATTAAATATTTTTTTATGGGAATATCCACTCACTACATAATAGTATAAGATAACCTCAATGAAGTTGAAGAGGTAGAGAAGGAAGAGGAAGAGGAGAAATCTCTTACCATAGAGCATAATGAAGATATTTTTAACATTTTTTTCAAGTATGTTCAAAATAACATGGGAGCGAAACTTGAAAAAAAAGTGGTTGATAATTTTGATGCATATTTGGAGCTCATTAAAGAATGTATTGAGAATCTGATTGAACAAATTAATGTCAGTCTTAAAGAAATAGCTGAAATCATGTAAGCCTAATGATCTTGAGTGTGCAAATTACAGGAAAAAAAAAACATTACTTGTTGATGAAAGTGAAGAGAAATACATGAGAATTTGTGGAGAAATATAAAATTTTGAAGAATTGTTTAGATTTTGGAGTTTTGAAGAAATTAAATTTTACTTTGAGCTAATGTTATGGAAACAATCAAGTGATTAGGTGTATGATAATGATAAATTAAATTTTGGTTATAAGCTTGATACAATGTGCATAAATGGAAAAAATCCATGAAAAAAATAATTGTTGAAGAGGAAGCTATAGAAGGTAGACTCAAAATGAATACAAGAGAAGTCAAAGAAAAATTGCAGCACCAGGAAGTGAGGAAATATGGATCCTAAAACAAGAAAACACAATATAAATTAAAGCAGTTTTGAGGGTATAGAATTTGGAAAAAACGAAAAAGAAAATCTAGCATTGAAAAGTTTTTGAGTCAATTTTTTATTGTAAGCCTAGCTGAGACTTAGAATAACATGTATTGTTTAAGTTATGTTGAGTGATGATTATGTTAAGGTTAAGTTATATGGTTGTAATTAAGGAGGAGTGTTAGATTTGAGTTAAGTTAAGTCAAGTCCAATATTATAAGTCTAGTGTGAGTTCGCATGATGTAGTTAGCTGGAGAAAAGACAAGTCAAGTTAGAGTTTGTCATGATTCCACATTAAGTAAGTTTGGTCCTTATATACACGTGTTTGGGTAATTTTAATACGTGTAAGTCATGAGGGAAGAAGAGCCAAGATCCACAACTTTGTGAATGTGCATGTGAGAAAGTTTAATGAATATAAGTTTATTTTTGTGTGTTTTTCCTCCTCTTCATTTCCATCAACAATGGTAATTTACAATGATTCATTACTATATTCAATGAAAACTATGTCACTTGGAATGATTTATTAGTGGTTATTAAAAGATACATTACAAAAATCTACATTTCCAATTTTGGTATATGCCTATGGATTTTGAGTACTTAAACTTTCTTTGTATATTTGAAATCATATAAAAAATAAAGTAACCATATAAATTAAATGGTTGGTAAACTAGGATAGACATTAATCCATAACAAGGTTCAAAAATCTTACGATATAATATATATCACATCCTTGAAATTAATCAAAATCATAAAACTAACCAAATTGTTGATCTATAAGTTGTTGTGGATGTTCCATTGCACAATTCATCACAACAAATCTGATAATATCATATTAAAAATATAAAAAATATGAACTACTATAGTTTTATTAAATTTCTAGATCTGTAATTTTATTGCACGTATGCGAATGTAAATTATGTAGAAAATAGAGAATGACAAAATAAAATCTCACATTGTTTCGGGGAAATATCACCCTAGAGGTTGGTTGGGATACAACCTCCACAGAGCAGGGGCATGCTACTTAACAGAGACTCACACAACCATGCACGTTCAGAAAAACTAAATAAAGCAGAATGAGAAAGTTACCCGTAGGTCCTACGGTTGAAGTAGATCCCGCAGGGTTCAAACCCCCAGCAACCGTCCTTCCTTCTTAACCTGAAATACAAGAGGAAGAACAAGCACAAAGGACTCAAGCTAAAAGGAAGATATATCTACTATAAATGTTATGAGATTCATATAAAACATACAACTGCAATGAATATATAACAAATATTCTCATACATAAAGCATATGTTCAACACGTTTCGATCTGGGAACAACATGGTACTTCCGTATTAGCTAAACAGTATGTACAAAAGCACCAGTGGAGAGATCAATTGGACCTAAGGCTCTCTGCAGACCGTCGTCCCGATCCGTCCAGCCCTTGCCTCGCTAAGACCCCTTCCAAACTGGTGCATACGAGATAACATATAAAGGGATGTGTATCTCAAGGAAACAAGGGTTTCCTACAATGAACTGGGAAAGTGCAGGAGGCACGGGGAATCAGACTTGGATAGGGAATACCAACAGAGTATAATATCAATAATTCTCTTTCTCCCTTAGGCCATACACATGAGGGGTTTTTATACTCCCTCCAAGTAGTTTCAACAGTTGGAAACAGTTGGCCACGTGCTGGGGTGGTTGAACTACCTGATTAACCATCAACCCAGCCCGAAAATAGGGAATAATTATATATTTTTTAATCATTTTTAATGGCATACGCAGAAAAGTCTAGCTGGACTCGCGTATACACGCGGAAAAGTACGGGCATAGTCGCGTATGGGGATTTTTACACTGTTTTTTAGTGAATTTGTCCAAGTCTGTAGGAATGGGTGCCCAAAAAGCCATAAAGCAATCATGAATCATATCAAGGTGAGAAATGATGCTATAACAGATGCCCCCTAATATATGAGGTCAGAAGGGGTACATGATGGCCGAAATGTATTATGCACATAGAAAGAACTTCGTAAGGACAAGAGAGGACTTCACCAGATTTCAGCCTGCCAAAAACCAATGAAAGAAACCAGAGAGTCAACTCATGCTGAGGCGGGCATACCCATGCTCAGTCAAAAATACATCATATGGAAAGTAGTGAAATAGATCCAACATGTATACAAGTATAGCTGAACTGTAAGTACACAATGAATCATCTGAGCATGGCCTGGAAATACAAGGATGAATCAATGTCCAAGTATCACATATAGAAAGCTGATCAGCAGGTAACCGGATGTCTGATCAACAGTGAATCGACCTGGCACTGATCACAAGAGGTGGATCAAACGGTACAATCACAGATCCCTGAGCCAACATATAGGATGCTGCTGTACTAAACTGCAACATATAAGGGTGGACGACATCACTGGCAGAAACTGAATGGACTGTCAAAAGTGAACCGAAGATGCTGATGCAACCCGAGGTCTTCACCGATCACTATGGCACAATTCTACACAATGGGAATAAATGAGCTGAAGTCGACCATGTGAGAAATCGTTGGATTACCGGGCAATGATGTATCCCATTAACCAACGCGAGACAACCCACCGATAATGATAATGAGTGTCAAGGTGCCCCAGTACAATCTAACAAGTGCGAATGAATGAGTTGAAGTCAAACACTTGAAAGAATCTACCAATCAGGAGGCAATGATGAATCCCCACTGTCGATAGCGAAGAGTCCGCCACTGATGACTGCAAACCCTAAGGTACTGACAAAAATACTCTAGACCTTATTCCCAGAGCAATGAGTCGGATTCGATGGGAAAAGATCTGCTGGAAGGAAGGCATTAAGGCATCCCACATCAGTCCAGCGCGAGTGTAACCCGCAGGCCAAGATTTGGAAGGAATCGGACGAAGGAGAGTGATGGAACCAAAACCGAAGTACGTTTCCTACGTGCACAAGATGAAGCTAGCGCACGGAAGAAACCCTCTGAACCAACCAATAATGAAAGCTGACACAGAGGCGAGAAATCCACCGATAGGGTCAAATGGAAATCCAGGTACTGCACGAATCCCCAGTGTGATAATGTGTGCTGACGTCGAACACAGGGGAAACCACTCAGTCAAAGACCCATGATGATGATCAAATGCTGAGCACAAGGTCACCTATCAATAATGGAAATAGGCCCAAGGTGCGGCTCTAGGTTTGCTCTCAGAGCAATGTGTCGTAGTCGATAAGAGACAAACCCGTCGGCAAGAATTCAATGGGGACCTTCTCAAACCAGCACGAGCAGAAGACCAAAAACATCTGATGTGATAGAACATGATACTGACAAAACCGGGAAGGTCGACTGAATAATGAGTCAAGAGACACCGCAGAATGGCCGACTCAGGCTAGACTTCCCTTGAACAAAAGCACGACTCATGATGACCATGGCAGTAAAAAGTGACACTATATAAGTCTGTCATGCAGGAGGCACAACAAACTCTCCATATGATTGGAAGAGATAACCAACCGGGGGAGAACTGACAAGTGAAACATGGTAAAGGCTGAACCTAGGTCAAAACTAAAACCATCCCAAATGAAAGAAATATATATAAGTATATGTGCTTTGTTCAAGGGCGACAAACTGACTCTGTACTGCCATCAAAACAACGAAGATACATCCCGTTCCCGCTCTTTTTGTTATATTTGATTTTTTGTCTTTTTCATATAATAAGCCTGAAAAAGAATAAAAGAATGCTATGGTACAATGGATAGAACGAGTATCAAGAAAACAGATGCACTAGTTCCTGGGATTGGAACAATCCTATGCTCAATGCAAGGTGGCGAAAACTGGTCAGTGATACTCAGAGGAACGTTCCATCCATGGGTACAAAGGTGTCGAGTCGTGATAGCTAAGTGCATGCAATGGTTAACTTGTACAGAAAGTCAAGGTCAAAAGTTGGCTTAAACATCGAGTCCAAATGAAGCCGGCTAAAGGCCGGGATAAACAAGTAGCCAATATGCAATGCAGTAATACAACTTAACGACACCAGGGAGCCTCTAGGGTAATAGCCAGAAAAATGATAGTGAGGAAGAAGAAGAATGAAGCTCCAACACATAAGTCATGGCGGGACTAAAGAGGACTCCCGAGCCTACATAAAATGCAGCATGGGCAACAAGTGATAGCGAGGAACTAACTAGGAAGCCCATGTAAAGGAAGGCTCTACCATCAAGTCATGATTAAATAATCGACGAGTGAAATGGGTGTAATACTCATGACCTGATGGGATCGACCCTAAGGCAAGTGATCAGTATGGAGGCTAGAATGCAAGATGCAACGGAAAGTGATTTCCCTAACCTATATGCCAGTGAAGATCATATACCTGCCGTGAAGAGTCGAAAATGATGGATCAAAAACCGGGAAAAATCTCAAAATCGCCAAAATGTACCTGAAAACATACCAAACTGGGCACTTCCAAGCAATCGAGTTAAACAACTTAAGATAGATCGAAAAAATAGGCATAAGGAAATTTTGCGAAAATTTTCAATTTTTAGCCATAAATAGACAAATTACCTCTCATTTGGTTCATTATTGCATAGCTGATTTGGAAAAAGTGCTCTGGAGCAAAAAAATTCTTTCGTCAAATCAGGAACAACCGACCGGTGGAACTCAGCGAAACTTCAGGTAGGCTCCTTAATCATCCTGTTTATTCATTTTGTCCGTTTGGAAATTAAAATTAAGTGATTTTTTTCTTTAAAACCCTTGCTAAAATATGCGTACCTGCGCATACGCGGGTTCATTGAAGGAAACCCGCGTATACACGCGACTGTGTACAGGAAAAACCGCGTATGCGCAGGGCCGAAACTTAAAAAGCGTGGCTAATGCATAATTTGATGAAATTTCTCAGGATGACCATTTCATGGAGGGAACGTGAGCATAACACAATAGACCAAGAGGTCATGCAGGATCGCGCAACACAAAATATCCTCCGAAACTGCGGATTGTTCAAATTCTTTAAAATGCCCAATATGAAAAGCAATGTGCGGTTGCTAGAAATGCTCGTAAATTACTGGGAACCAGATCAGGATTGCTTCATAATTGATCAGATGCCACTACGCATTGAAGTGGAGGATATATATTTCATCACTGGACTCTCCAGGAGGGGAGAACCAGTGGACTTGCACGGAAAGCCCCTGGGAGGGTTGACCGTGGAAGATTATGTCCACGTATATTGCGTAGAGAATTACAAAAATGTTGGAACACAGATTGCGATTAGAGATATCATGGATTTGAACATGAAGATCCTCCTTTTCACCATCAGCAGAATGGCAGGATCTGCCTCACTACATCAGGCGTCCAGGACGCAAATGAGCATAGCTGTAGAGTGTTTGAATCATGTGTACGATTGGTGCACAACCCTGCTACTGAACATGAAACAACAGCTGACCTCCATTCACCAAGAAAAGACTAAACACTTTGGATATGGGACCATTTTGACAACATTCTTCTTTGAGAGGATTCCAGCTTTGAGACCCAGAGTCATCTCGACCATCAGCAGCCTGCAGGACCCAAGAATTGCCCGTTGGGCAGACATGATGAAGAGACTGGGGGGCAGCGAAGTACCCCGAACCACATGGGACGATGAGTTCTTCCTGTGGTGGGGAGAACAGATCATCGCAGTGGACGACTATCCCTATGCCGGGATGGATTTTCGAGGAGATCCAGATCTAGTACTTCCACCTGGCACAGCATGGGGAGCAGTCGGTAAGTTTTGCAAATTTTTTTGACTTATATGATTTTTTGGAATTTTCAAATATGTATGAAAAATGAAAAACAAACATGTCTTTGATTGGATTCATAATGACTGACAATTAAAAATGATCATGTTTCAGATGTTGGACCAGTTCGACCTGAGGGTCTCCCACGCCATAAGCATCGCAGGGGCGAGGCAGAGACAGTGGATTCCGACAGGACTCTCCAGGCCGTGCAGAGAAACTTGGAGGGATTAACCCGCCAAATCCCTATGGCTGCCGTGGAGGACTTGCCGGAAGCCATCCAGAGACGGGTGGTAGGAGTACCACGAGACTGGGTTAGATTATTCCGCCGTGTGGCCACTGCAGTTACGTTCTATAGGAACACGACTTCTGGGCAGGGACCTCAGGAGTAGACAGATTTTATGTATTAGATGACTGTATATTCTTTTTTGAGACTGAACATGATGGGGCATAAGCCCAAGTTTTGTATGAGATTATGGATCCAAATTTTGTAAAGTTTTTTGACATACCGATGATATATATACAGCGATATTTGATGTGATGTGATAAATGTATCAAATGTATGATGTTTTTGATGATTAGAATTCATTGTATTGAATGATTAATATGCCAATCTAAAGCTTGATTAGCCAATGAGTCAGCAAACCAATTGTCAGCTCGAGGAATATGAATGAATGTTAAAAATTGAAATGACCTTTGTAACAAACGCACCCTCAAGAACAATCGTAATAAAAATGGATCTCGTACCCGATAAGTGTTGTTCAACTGCGACACCACCAGCTGGGAGTCCAAGAAAACTACCAACGAATCAACACCCAAAGATATTGCCTCCCAGAGTAGATGAATGACTGCAGTGTATTCTGCTACGTTATTGGAAGCAGGACCAATGCAGACCCCTCTTGATACCAACAGCTGACCGGAAGGATAATGAAGCACCCAAGCCGCGGAAGCTAAGTTCCGGGTGTGTCTACTAACACCATCGGCGAAACCAAAATGACTCATGACATCCAACACAACCTGCCAAAGCAGATCAAAAACATCACCAACTCATCAAAAATCGAAAATCAATCAGATATGTACAAAGCAAAAAACTACTATATACAAAAGCAACATGCCAGGCCGAAGCCTAGGCATAATACTTCTTCAAATAGAGCCCATTTCGGGGCTCCGGCAACTCGTTCCCTTCGAAGTCAACCAAGGTATACGCTCCTTTCTTAAGGACTTTCTTAACGATATAGGGGCCATACCACATCGACTTAAACTTTCCTGCCCCCAAGGCATCTTTTTCTTGGGCATAGACCAAAACAAGGTCACCTTCGGAAAAGACCCTAGGCTTAACCGCTTTATCGTACTGGACTTTGACTCGGTTTTTATGCGCTTCGTTCAACGTGGCGGCATCTCGACGCTGCTCATCAAGATGTTCCAGATGAAGAAGCCGCTCGCCTTTGATCGAAGTGTCAGAAAGAAGTCATGATCATTTTCATGAAGGGAAGGAATCTCGCATTCAATGGGAAATACCATTCCACCCCATGCCTAATCGGAACTTATAAGTTTCGCTGTAATGCCACTGATTGTCTGTATGCCCAAAGTGCAGATATAGCATAATATCTGGGCTGATCTATGTTTATCAATTGTCCGTTGAAGAATTGTCTTCAAGGATTTATTCACGGCTTCCACTTGCCCATTGGCCCGAGGATAATATGGAGATGAATGCTCCTGCCGGAAACCCAATTTAAGAGCCAACTCAGCCATCATACTATTCTGAAAGTGACTGCCATGGTCAGTGACAATCTCTCTAGGTATACCGAAACGAGCGATAACCTGGTTGAAGAAGAAAAGAGCTGCAGTCTCACCATCGTTCCCAAAAGCAGGCATAGCCTCGACCCACTTCGTAAAGTAGTCTACTGCTACGATAATGTACTTGTGACCTTTTGCCGAAGGCGGGTTACAAGTAGTATAATCCATACCCCACTTTGTAAAGGGTCCTACAGTAACGACTGGAAAAAGCGGAGCTGGATGAGCGTGCATTTTTCGAGTATACACCTAACACGGATGACACTTCTTGACCGATTCAATGCAATCTTTGAAAATCGAGGGCCAAAAGTATCCAGCACGCAAAATATTTTGGGCTGTAGCAAGCCCAGATAAATGACCCCCACAAGCTCCACTGTGAGAATCATTGAGCACAGCCTCAGCTTCTTCGAAAGTTAAGCACACTTAGGATTGAAAGCAACCCCTCGACGTTACATAGCATCACCAATAAATAATCGATAGTTCTATTAAGTGATCATGAAATTTCTACGATGCTCATCTTTCGAAAAAGAAGAGGGAAACTTCGCAGTCTGGAGATACACAATGATATCCCCATACCAAGGATCTTGTGGAGAGATTAGAAACAAGTGTTCGTCCGGAAAGGACTCATCATAGATCATCTCCTCTCCACAAGGCAACTCGGAGATCAATTTCGCAAAAACTAATGACTTCTTGGATTTGGCAGACATGAACTCGAGATCAAATTCTTGTAAAATCACAATCCATCTATTATATTTGCCCCCAATCACTCGCCTGCTGAGGACAAACTGAAATGGATTGGCAGCTGCCAAGACATAAGTTTTGCGAAGAATAATGTAATGCTGGAGTCGCTGCACAGCATGAACTGCTGCTAAGGCTAATTTTTCTATCGGAGTGTATCGCAGTTCAGGTCCTATCAGTCCTCGACTAAGGTAGTAAATAACATGCTCTGCAAGAGCATCATCTTCCTGAACCAGAACCATACCAATGGTAGATTCCGCTGAAGCCAGATACAAAAGAAAATCTCTGCTATAATCAGGTGGACTCAGTAAAGGAGCAGAGGTCAATGCCTTCTTCAAGGCATCGAATGAGCGTTGAGCGTAGTTGTCCCAAAGAAAAGGAACTCCTTTCTTCAACAGTCTCATATATCCCTTTGTAATCTCAGCATAGTTGACGATAAACCTCCGAAGAAAATTAGACTTCCCTTGGAGACTTTGAAGCTGACGGATTGAAGACGGGGGAGGCAACCGAAGTATTGCCTCAACCTTGAAGGGATCTACCCTTATCCCTTCCCTCGACACAATGAATCCCAATAGCCGACCGGATGTAACCGCGAAAACGCACTTGTTCGGATTCAATCGAATTTTATAAAAACGACATCTTTCAAATATTTGCCGGAGGTGACCTGGATGATCCATCCTCTTTCGAGAATGAGCAACTAAATCATCTAAGTATGCCTCAATAATCTTCTTGATGTCATGGAAGGCGTAAAACATGGCCCGCTGAAAGGTAGCCCCAGCGTTTTTAAGACCAAAAGGCATTTTCTTATATGCAAATGTACCCCAGGGACAAATAAATGCGGTCTTATGTTGATCTTCTGGACAGATAGTAATTTGATTATAACCAGAGAAACCGTCCATGAAGGAGAAAATCTCAAGCACGGCATTAATCTGGGTCAATGATCCTCCGATCGACAAATGGTGTGTACCATTTTAGACACGCCTGTCTGTCTCTCGAAATCGATGCACACTTAATCGTTTCCTGCTTTATCTACCTGAATCTCGGTTTGAAAACCTATCAATGAGGAACTGGAAAATGAATCCCGCCTTGCTAGCCTTTTCAACTTCACTATACTGCAACCCAGGGATTGGACCTGAGGTTTTTCCCACTCTGGCCATGCTTATACGTCTTGATCTCATGCTGAACGATAGATGGGTCTATGCCAGGCATTTCTTCATAAGACCAAGCAAAAACATCCCTATACTCTTTGAAGAGCTCGGTATAGATTTGAATCTCTTCACGGGAACATTCAGCTCCAATGAAGACATTCTCGACAATATTGGGATTTCTGGAAATGTTCACCGGGATAGTAGGAGAGATCACAGCCATGTTCCCTTTAGCATAAACTTGTGTTGGTGCCAAAGGGTTCAAGACTGGGTGAACAGGTCCAGGAGACTGAGGACTTGGAAAACTAGTTTCAACTTCGTTCAAGTCAGGTAGGAAGTAAGACCGATGATGCAAATCATCCCACGGTCTATCTACACCAGTCATGGCTTCCAGGATTGCCTCTTCAGATGGAAGAGTGGTATCGAGACAATCCTGGGCCGAAGAAGAACTAATCGTCCAAGATGGAGCCACATCACCATCCAACTCTTCCGGTGAAAGAGGAGCTGGAACAGATTCTGCAGTGTCAACAATAGACTGATATGCAATCTCAGCTGCAGAAATCGGAAATGCCATTCCACCCACTTGATCTTCCGCTAATGTGGCAGTAGGGGAAGGTAAGGTCCAAGGGTCCGAAAAATAATGAGTTCGAAAGAACTCTCTTCAAGGGGAGCCTTGGAGGATGAAATAGCATTAATATGCACCGTAGGAGGAGGAAGATTGAAAGAACCCATCAAGGAAGAATACATTCCAACTCCTAGATTCTCGACAGGCGCCTTAGTATTATCCAACTTAGGAACAGATGAGTCAGAAGGCGCATCCAGGTCTACAGGAGGACAGTCCAGTTGATCCACTGTGACAATCCTCCCTGCGGGGAAACATACAATTAAATAATGAGGATGCATGGTATCCATCTCATATCCGGGCCTCCTCCCAAATGTATTATTAGTCCAAGGTCGTGACCACTACCTCAACTTCTTATGTCAGATGCTTTTTCCCCCAACACAGATGCTGGGCAAAGCTGACAATACCAGGGGTTCCCAGGAGAATGGCCATCTAATCCAAGAAGAACAAGGCTGGATGGAGCAGCCTTGGGAGATCCAATAACTTTCCAAACATGCGAGAGACATCAATGCATGAAGCACCATCAATCCACCGTTCGAAGATATTGCACTTATACTACTTATTTAATATGATTTGCCATGTGATGAGTGCTCTTCTAAAAGTTATTCATCGAGCAATCGTAAGAGAATTTTTCGGATCAATAGCCCCAATGGCAGTGAGCAAAGCACTGCGCTGAGCCGGACAAGACTGGAGTACCTCTAAAGATGACATAGCACAAGGACTCTGCGCCAGATCTTCTACAATCGAGTAGTTCTGGGCAGCCCTCATGTTCGGATTAATCGTTGACCGCTTAGAGGATGCCTTCGGTATCCGAGGCATAGACTCGACAGTTGGCTTCGTGATATGAAGCGGCTCAGTAGCATCAGGAACTTCCTTAGCTTTCAAAGATTCCTCTCCGCCATAATCACGGGATCTCATAGCGACATCCACGTGAGCACTCATCATAAAGATATTCGATGGAATTTCCCCTTCCTGGGCACCTCCAGAGGAAGCCCCATGATTTTGGTTCGCGCCAACAACTAATTGCTGCCCTTGGGGAAAAGGGTTTGTTAGCACAGCTTGGGAACTAGAAGAACCCTGCTGGGATAACAGGCGCTGAGCATCCTGAATTTTAGGGGAAAGGTGTGTGAGATGGTCTCCATCACAAAGCTTGCACGGAAACTTCACTTTCTTTTTCTCCTTTTGACCCTCACCAACACGTTCGTTGGTTTTATTTGCATTTCCCTTCCCATTCTTGCCCTTCTTCTTGTTATTTCGTCCTTTCTTCTTCCCATCGGATTGTTGATTTCCTTTGGGATCAGAAGTTTGGACAACATTTATGGACAAATACTGGGAAGGTGATGAATCAACAGGCACAACCTGACCAGAAGGAGCAGATTGTAAAGACAACTGCTGTAGTTGAGAAAGCAGGCTGGCTGCACCACTACTGACCGATCCGACAAGTCCGTCACCATGCGGACCAGGTTTAGTTTTCGACAAATCCAATTTGGAGCGAGGAGCATTGGGAAAATACTTATAAAGTACCCCAGACTGAGAATAGATCAGTTCTAACTGCTAGGCCCTAAAAATGGCCTGCTCCTCAGAAAATACCCCAGATAGGGATACATCCTTTGAAATATCTGAATGCAGAGATTTCAAAAACCACTCGAGAAGGAATTCACCTGGAATATGAGCTTTGATAAGCCTCTTCCTTCTCCTCCATTCCTGAATGTGATCAGAAATGTGTGTTGCCTCATCCTGCTTAAAATTAGCCAGGAGTTCGGTCCCAGCCTCATATCTGACAGGCAACTAAAAATGGTTTAGAAATGTGACAGCCAGTTCTCCAAATGTAGCGAAACTGCCCCCAGTTAACTCGATATACCATTTGGCAGCATTTCCAGTTAGGGTGCATTGAAATAATCTCAACCTAATCGAATCATCGATCAGGGAGTTCGAAGAACACCATAAGTGGAAAGTGGTGATGTGGTCAGCCGGATCCTCTCCATTCTTACCTTCAAACTTTGGAATGTCCGAAGGAAGTTTGGTCGGGACCGGAGGCCACCCCGGACTATAACGAATCGGATCATTAGTCAACTTCGACAGATCTGGCAAGTTTAACGTTGCCGTAAACTGCACGAGGCAGCCGAGAATTCCATCCGATGGGATGGATTCCCAACATTCGAAAGAATAGCCTCGGATTTGATTCGGCACCAGGGTCACGAAAGAAACATAGACCTGGGAGAAGCAACCTCCTCCCACGCCTCGAGTTACCAAAGCTCCACTCGCCCCGCCGGCATTAAATGAAGAGGAAAGCCCCTGATAGGGGTTCCATGCATTAGAAAGAGGGTAAAAGGTATGATAAGCACTCGACGAAGGGAAAGAAGTATTCCTCGATGACCGCGTAAAACTCGATTCCCCAAACTTTCCCGCCGTAGTAAAGACAGATTCCATCCCGTAAAATTAGTCGAACTTTGCCCCCCAGACCAAGGGTTGAAACTCTGGGTCTGGGACGTAAACGGAAACGGCCCTAAAGAAGGATTGGAACTAGGAATGTGTCCAGTCCCAAAGGGGAAACCCTAAAACGAAGCTAATCCACTAGCCATGTTAGACATGGGCGTAGATCCAGCTGAAGCAGCGGAAAAGGAAAAGGAGGGGTTCCCACTAGAGGGGAACCCTGAACAGAAGGGACCAGAATGAGAAGCGTGTGCTTGGGTGAACCCAGAGCCAAACACAGCAGCACTAGAAGCAATCGAAGATGAAGAAGATTTCCCCGTCGGCTGCAAGGTGAGTCTCAATGCTCATAGTGACTACTAGAGAAACCGCGTTCCTTGGGTCGTGGCCATCGAAAGATAAGAATGATATGGAAGAACCGGCGGTCTCTCGTACTCCGTCCGATGTATCGAATAACAAACGATAATCAGGAGGAAGAGGAGATGGACCTGAAGCTGGAGGCTCAGGTATATCTTCTATCTGAAAATCTTCTTCCTGAGGAAACAACACTCGCGAGGTGAGCGGAACGCTCCTCTCGGAACCGACACCGGAATCAGCAACGAAACCTTCAGACCTTAGTGGAGGATCTGTCTCCACAGCGTCAGAATCCACAGGGTGAAAACCACCTGCTAAATTGCTCCTACGCCTTCTCGAAGAAGGCTCTGCACTTTCGGGAGATAACCCCCGGATTCTCCTCGAACGTCGAGGCGCTTGATCCGCCACTTTTAAAGATTTATTATATTAGACTCAAAAAAGTGAAAAGCTAGGCAAGCTAGGAGCAAAGAGCACTCTCTAAAATAAAAATCCCTGAGATACAGTCAAGCAAACAGCCTCCAAGTATTTCCACTTCGGGTGATGAGGACCGGACACCAAAATATAGGAAAGCGAAGTATAGGATCTCCCGAAAGCAGTCTGGGATGATTAGGGCCCATAACAACTAGCGAAGGTATCAAAAACAGTTACGCCGACCTCCAAACGACAGCCTTTGCCGGCTCAAGCACCCAAGATTCGCAAGGGCACCCCCGTGCTACCGTCGAAAGTGATGCGATTGTCTCGCTCTTTAGGTACACGGGTATTCCCCCGTAGTCACCTGTGGAACCTGGGGAGGGCAATTCATGGACACCAATCCGCACGTGTCGGGAAGAACGGCCCCAGGTCGCATTCAACCACCTGAGAGGGGCTATCCCTCTTCTCAGCCTTCACTTCCCCTCGCGCTTGACTCTCGGATGAGAGCTTTCCCGGTCCACCTAACGAAGTTGGATTTCACTCAATTAATCAACTTCTATGTTTGTTTGAGCGGCCTTGAAGAGTTAACTCTCCACTCACCTATTCCAAGGCCCTACAACCTAGCTAGTTGGTGATTGACACTTAGAAAACTTGCTAGTTGATTTTAGATTAAATCGCTTATTTTATGGGCTGTTATATTAAGTCACAAGGATATGGAGATGAAACCAATGGTGTTTTGATGCAAAAGAAATTAATAAAAACTTAACTACATGCAAATGCAGTTCTTTGTCTTTCGATGAAAAGTAATCTCTATACAGGTTCTACGAGACTAAAAATTGTATTTTTCTTTTCGAATAGAAAACTCACACTCTCAAAAACTAAGAAGCTAACTAAATGCTGAAATGCACCTAATGCAAATCACTACAAGCATGTAAATCCTAAGATGCAAAAATATCTTAAAACAGAGTGAAATTTCCAAAAAATCTCCTTCAGTTTTAACTCTTCTTTTGTTGTCCAGAAAGCTAATTCTCGAAATCAAGAACTCTTAAAATAAGGACACCAAAAACACTTAAAAACAAGAAGAAGAAATCAAGTGACAACTCCTCCTCAAAATCAAGCCAAAAACTAGAAGTAAGAAACCTCACAAAAGCTCCAAAAGATATGGCAAAACGAAAATGAAAATGCAACAACAAAAACAAAAACAACACAAAATGTTTTTTGAGTTTTTGAAATGCAAAAACAAAAAGCAAAACAAATGTTTTTTGAGCTTTTTTGTTTTATAGAGAAAGAGCTCGAAAAGACCAAGCACAACTATCAAAATCCAAACCAAATGAGACCGAATTTCAAGCACAAACTTCAAGAATGCTCCCAAAACTTATAAGGCTAACTCGTAGCAAGATCAATAAGAGCAAAAGAAGACCAAAAACTCAGCCACCCAACCTAGACAAATAGTGCAAAACTTGTCGCAAACAAAAACTCCAAAGAAGCAAGAAAAGCCCTTCAAAAGTTGCAACAAAACCCTAGCCCATGGAACTCAAGAAAACCAATCAAAAAACGAAGCAAAGATCGCAATGTGAAGCACAACACAAAGATAGGAGCGAGTCAGTGAGCAGAAGCTCTCTGTTCTGATAAAGCAGAACAACCAAGAATGCTCAGAAAGCGATCTTGGAACTCAATCTAGAAGTGCCAGCACCAGAAACAACACTTTGCTGAAAATACTAGTTTTCACTCAAACGAAAGAGAGAAAAAACATGAAACCACTTCCTTCACACTCCAGTAAGTATAGAGACACTGTAGAAAAAGGCCTCCACAGCCAGAAAGGACCAAAAAGTCAAAAATCCCAAAAAATCAAAATTTGCCTAGGTATACGCTACTTCACAGCTATGCAACCAGCGTGCATACGCGTCTGTGCTAAGGGAAACTCGTGTATACGCGGGTTCCTTTAGACAAAATTGCGTGTATACGCGACTGTGTGCAGAAAAAAGCGCGTATACAAAGGAAAATAATGAAAAAACAAAAAGTACAAGCCTGGAAAAGACACCAGGACTTCAGACTGACTGCAAGAAAGTAAACTGGACTGCAAATGAAAGATAAAAATGTCGGCAACCTACCAAACAGCTGAAACAACCCAACAGGAGAATCACAAGAATGTGATCCCCAGCGGAGTCGCCAGTTCTGTTTCGGGGAAATATCACCCTAGAGGTTGGTTGAGATACAACCTCCACAAAGCAGGGGCATGCTACTTAACAGAGACTCACACAACCATGCACATTCAGAAAAACTAAATAGAGCAGAATGAGAAAGTTACCCGTAGGTCCTACGGTTGAAGTAGATCTCGCAAGGTTCAAACCCCCTGCAACCGTCCTTCCTTCTTAACCTGAAATACAAGAAGAAACAAGCACAAAGGACTGGTTGTACAGCATATATCTACTCTAAATGTTAGTGAGATTCATATAAAACATTAAGTAAATCATAATGAATGCTTGTATAACAAATATTCTCATACATAAAAGCATACACTAACACGTTTATTTCGGGAACAACATGGTACTTCTATATTATAAATAGCATATACAAAAGTAACGAGTGGAGAGATCACCTGATCCTTCCAAGGCCTTCGCAGACCGTCGTCCGGATCCGTCCAGCCCTTGCCTTGCTAAGACTCCTTCCAAACTGGTGCATACGAGATGACATATAAAGGGATGTGCATCTCAAGGAAACAAGGGTTTCCTACAATGAACTGGGAAAGTGCAGGAGGCACGGGGAATCAGACTTGGATAGGGAATACCAACAGAGTATAATATCAATAATTCTCTCCCTACCTTAGGCCATACACATGAGGGGCTTTTATACTCCCTCCAATTAGTTTCAACAGTTGGAAACAGTTGGCCACGTGCTGGGGTGGTTGAACTACCTGAGTAACCATCAACCCAGCCCGAAAATAGGGAATTTATATATATATTTTTAATCATTTTAATGGCATACGCGGAAAAGTCTAGCTGGACTCGCGTATACACGCGGAAAAACACGGGCATAGTCGCGTATGGGGGATTTTACACTGTTTTTAAGTGAATTTGTCCAAGTCTATAGGAATGGGTGCCCAAAAGCCATGAAGCAATCATGAATCATATCAAGGTGAGAAATGATGCTATAACACACATACACACATAAGACAAAAGATATGTTTTGGGAAACCCTTTTGGGAGAAAACCTAGGTAGAAGGTGAGGTCACTCTACTCCCTTTCTATATCTGGAAATATGGTTGCTGGTACAAAGAATTATGGCCTGTGGCTAGTGGGTTGCTACAGTGCACAAATTCTCTCTGTTTGATCTAAATCCTATCCCTCTTGTTTATTCTTGCTCAAATATGAAACAAATGCACTGGAAAGAATGAAATTCCTCTTCCTCCTAGTGGTCTGGTTATAACACAACCTGATAGCCTACTAGTGGTTAAGTTTGACTACATCAAATCTTAACCAAAGTTACAATATATACTCTTCTAGAGTCTTTTACATAAAAAACACGTGTTATCCCATTTAACATAAATAACGGAGGCGGTGTGGCATCCTCCTCTTGAATTATACGTGCCATAACTTTTGCATACAATTGACACAGTTACTTCGTAGTTGGAAATATCTTTGTGTGTGGAATAACATGAAAATATGTGTCACTAAAACCTAAAATTTTTACCCCCAAGAAAGTTGTTTGATGCCTCAAAATTGTTCAGAAAGGTTTCATAACCTATTTTGTCAAACTAGGCCCTTTCGGTAAAAATGGCCCAGAAAGATAATTCCTCGACCTTTTTCACTCTGAATGCATCCATATGGATGAAAAAAATATATTGATCCAATCTGGACCAATTTTTATTATTATTAAACCATAATAATAAAAATAATTAATATATAAATGAAACATATAGATGTTTATGGAACCAAATTCTTAACCATAGAGATTTAACCCCACTTTACCATGTATATTATTAATTTGGAAATAGGCTTTGTTACAATACCATGGGTTAATACCATGGATTATTAATACCACATGCCAAAAAAACCATAACACACTTCATATGACACTTGTTGATATGACATTCTCTTAAATTAATCAATTTAATTTAAAGAGAAAAAATGACATAACTACTTTGAAGATAAATATCAATCATTTATATTATTATGAATATTCTAGATTATCCCATTGATGTTAAATATCTATTATCCACCTAATAATTATTGATAATTAAATTAAAATGATTGAAACCCGTTCCAAACACACATGTTGACATAATTATATTAATGATTACGATTTCTTAGATCCATCTTAACTCCGAATATATCAAGTGTGAAGAGGGGATAAAATCTCTCAACATGCAAACTTCTTTTTTTAGACTTCTTTTTTTAGTGAAAAACTTGAGAAAATGCTTACACCTTGAGAGATTTGATATTGAAAAACTTGAGAAAATGCTTACACCTTGAGAGATTTGATATTTCTAGGTGCTTGATGGATTTAGAAGTAAGATGGATCTAGGATAATTTAATTATTAATAATTGATAATTATAATTATTAATCTTATTTTTATTTGTACTTTTACTTTTATGTAATTTGACCTAGTCAACCAGTTTACATAGCATAACATCACCTTACATTATTTCTTCCATATTGGAATAAAAAGTTCCTTTTGTCCCAGCTTAGATCCATCTTAAATCCGGATCTGCCAAATGATGGGAGGGATCAAATACAGAGTTAAAATGGATCTAAGATGGTAATATTACATTCTATAATGGATTTTTTCAAGTCTTTAAATACACTTACAGTGATAAAATCCAAAACTAAGATGGATCTATGATGATAATCTTGCATTTCGTAATAGATTTCTTCAAGCCTAAGAATATGCTTCATCATAACAAACACCATCGGAAAAACCATGAGTTGTCAAAACTTGGATCCCAAAAAATGCCCATGGTAAATTATTAATTTAATTTTTAATTGAGTGAGTCAAAATGTTTAGATAATATAACATAATGTAATATGACATTAAAACATCTCTTACACACTATGTTGGAGAGAACTTATCACTACAATTATAAATATTTTTAAAGTTTTAATTTAGTGAATGATAGTTATTATTACATTTGAATGATAAATTTTATGTTTAAAATGTATTGTAATATATTAAATATTGGATTTTGTTTTCTATTTAGATGTTGTTTTACATAGTTTGTAATTGTAATTAATTTTCTGAATATTATATACGAAGGTATATTAAAGATAAATTTTTTATTATGCCTTATCAATTCATGATAAGCATGCTCTCATGATACATCTTACATTTTTCATATTCAAAAAATGATGAAAGCTAACTAAATTATAGATTTATTTTAAATTATTATTAATAATAATTATAAAAAGAATTAATTTTTGGATTTAACATATATAACAATAATGTCAGTGGGGTCTTGGTTAAACAATGATGAAGTGGGTTGTTATAGCACTCACTCATCATAGGTTCAATTCCCTTCCCCAATGGGGTGATGTATCTGGACATGTTGATGCAGATGGAGTTAAGAAAAAAAAATGAAAAAAAGAGAAAAATGAAAAGTACTACCAAACTTACACAAAAATACAAAGTGAAAAAATGAGAAATATGAAAAGTACTAACAAACTTACAAAAAAAAAACAATATATAACAATATTCTTAACCATGGACATTCAACTCACTCTACCATGAAAATTTTGAATTTGTAAATAGGTTTTGTTACAATACCATGGCTTATCAATACCTCGTGCACAATATGACACCCGTTGAGATGAAATTTTCTTTAATTAATTAATTTGAGATAAATTAATTAAAGTAATGTACCTAACTTGAAGATAAATCTAAACTCTTTGCATACTACATTGAATATTCTCGCATATTCCATGTAGGTTAAGTCTCTACCATTCTCTAAACTTATAAATAATTTTTTTTATAATACCATGGACACCACATGCCGAATATGGCACATGTTGATATGGATTTTTCTGTAGTTAATTAAGTTGAGTTAAATTAATTAAAATAACATAACTGAATTTGAGATAAATCTAAACCATTGATTTGAGCACATTTATATGAATATTAGGCATATTTCAGGTAGGTTAAATATCTACCATCCACTTAATAGTTACTAATAGTCAATTTAAAATTTTGGAACACTTATTCTAAGTTATGTTTGCCTATCCACCTAATAAATGACTGGTAAACACCCAAAGGAGTTAATCGATAATAAAATTCAAAACACTTATTTTTTTTTTGAGGAAATACCATGGGAGGTCCACCTGAAGGTATTACCAAGGGAGGTTCATCTGAAGGTATTACGTCCTACACATTTATTAGCATAGCCTAACCCCGAGGGCATCGAAGAGACTTAACCCCGTGACCTTACATTAGTGAGGTGATTTAATGACAAGACATTAGCGAAGTGATTTAATGACAAGAACTCGACCAATTGAACTAACCCTCAAGACTCTATAAACTTCAAAACACTTACTTCATAATACATGTTGATAAAATAATAATAAAAAAATAATTAAAACTAACTAAATTATAAATTTATTTTAAATTATTATTATTAATTATAACACGAAATAATATAAAGTTAAAGATATATACATTTTTTAACCATAAGTATTTTTAACTATGAATAGGATTTGATACAATAACATGAGAAGATATAATGGTTTATCAATATCACATGCTCAATAAAACTATAACTCACATCATATGCCACTTGCTCATATAACATTTTCTTAAATTAACCAATTTAATTAAAATGGAAAAATGACATAACTACTTTGGCAATACATTTGAACATTTGATTTGTGTATACCACTAAGAATGTTCTAGAGTATTTTGCAGAGGTTAAATCCCTACCACTCACTCAATAATTATTGGTAATTAAATTAAAATTTTGGAAGACTTATTCCTAAATAAATATAAATATCAACTTAATTTGAAAAATAAATTAAAATAAAATTTTAATTAAAAAAAAATTAAGATTCAAAACAAGAGTAATATATATATATATATATAATTTTTTAAAATATATATGTTAAATATAAAAAATAGAAAAATAAAATAAAAATAAAATATTTTATAGTTAATATAAAATTGTTATTTAAATAAATAAATGATTTTCATTAGAGAACCTTCATATCATATTTAAACTCCATAAAAATCTGTATTCTAATAAGTCAAAAATAAGTTTGACCACATGCTAGCATCAATAATTTACCATATTCCTTGTTCTCACGGAAAGTCTAACATTGGCTAGACAGGTCGACCCTTCATAACTCGCGTTAATAAAATATATTAGAGACTAACCAATACCAAGTGTTATAGTCTTCCATTGCCAAGCAATATTTTAGTTTCAAGTGTCTTATTTTATATATATATATATCTATATCTCTAGATCAAGAAGCGTCCCAATAACATCAATAGAAACGACGATAGGCTAAGACAATCCCGGAAACTAATAATCTATCAACCCATTCATTTCTTTTTTTCTTCCTTCTTTCCTAATTATCTTTTTTCAATCCTATTTGATTTTTTCTCATTCTTTCCCTTCCCATTTTCATCTTTTCCTTTGATTATGTCAATCTAATTATGGTCCCTTTCTTATTCAAGTTCTTTGACCTTTAGATATATCTATATATATATATTTCCTTCCTCTCCCCTTTCTCTTTCAACCTCTTCTTTCCTTTTTCCATCCATCTCATTGAGTTATTAAATCTTTAATCCTAATAATTATTTTGATTCTTATTTATTTCCTTTAAACTATATATATATATATATATATATATATATTTCTTTCTTAGTTTTCTCATTTAATCTATTATTTTCCTATTTAAAATTTTCATGCCTTTTACTAATTTATATAATATTTTATTTTTTAAAATTAGGTTCTTGATCTCACATTTTAATTAGTTTAGTAATTTCCTATAATGACTACTTGGAAACTTTGTCTATTTAAGACCTCGTCAAGAGTCACTCAAATATATTTAAGCTTTCTTGTCTTTAATGATGAGTGGAATGTCCATTCAAAACACTATACATAGTTCTCTTTTGAAAATTACTAATAACATGAATAATTGCAGAAATATCTAGTTAAAAATAAATAAATAATTATATTTTAATTATTATTATGATAAGTAAGTTAAAAAGTTATTAAATGTAATTATATTTTAGTTTAAATTTAAAAAAAAATTGTATAAAATTATGATTTTATTCGAATGTGTAAGTTATATATATATATATATATATATATATATATATATATATATATATATATATATATTGGGATGTGGGATAGCTAATGTGCCTCAAACTTGCTACCTTGCTTTTAAAATAAATTCTAAAAAAACCCTATGTTTACCTTTCCGTTTCCCTTCCCCTCTCTCATTCTCTCCTCAGTCCCATCGTTATTTTCTTTGCAATTAATTATGATTAGGGTTAATAAGTGTTAGTATGAATCCTTTGTCAAAGTGTACGAAAAAGGACCACTTTAGCTACGCATAACTAATAGCCCTAACAACAAAAGTGGCTGCCAATATTTTCAGATCTGCGATTAGTTAGACAAGAAAATAGCTGCAAAACACCAGATCTATATATGGAAAGACATTAAGCAGAAAAATAAAGGGTTTGCTCCATGCATCCAACAGACAAGACAAGAACACAATTTTTTGAAAGAATTTTTATATTACAGGGCACCTGGGAGGAAAACAAGAAGGTGTATCCAGCTCTCCTCAATGGGATGGGTTCTTTGTAGTCCTCGGCACTTCAGATCTAAGCTTTCTCTCTCTTGTAGGTGTAGAAAACCCAATGCAAAAATGAAGCTCAATGGGAGCAAATGATGAAAAATGAGACCAAGTGTATAGATCCAGAGTGATCTAGTAGGCAAAACAAGGTGAAGAATGATGGGGAAAACCCTCCTATTTATAACAAAATATTGGGTCATTCTAGATCTTGGTGCATGATTAAAATAATGTTAACCAAATCTAGATCCACCTTTTATGGAATACTTTATTATATTTGTTGGAGGGAAAGGGTCTTTGACTTGGGTCAAACCCCTTGATTAGTCAAAAATAAATAAATAAATGATTTATTTATCTTTTAAGGGAGCGGTTGGAAGATAATCAAATAAATAATGATTTATTTAATTATTTGTGGGTGATTTGGTCATATTTAACAAGGAATATTATCTAAATAAGATTTAAATAATTATTCCTAGAAATTAATAAGATAAATAAAGGTTTATCTAATTAATTTCTTTGATTTTGGGTTAAACATGACTGGGAATAATAATTAAACTATGATTTAATTAATTATTCCATGAGGAAAATCAAACAAATATGGGTTTTTTTAATATTTCCTTTTGGGGTTTCTTGTTTTAACATAGTGAAAGTGGTTTTACTTAGAGTAAAATTGGTCTTACATGGTGTACTTGGGTCCATCTAATGATAATAAGTTAGATGACCAAAAAATGGTGTAACAATAAGGGCTTATATATGTTTCTATATTTTATCTACTTGTAAATTAGGGTTCCCTTTTTCCTATCAGCTCAATGGACATGGTCCCAACTGCATGTCCGACCTCTAGAAGGCCATGATTGTGGCCACTAGGTCAGTGCTTATCCTTCGATTCAGTGTGTCATTTCTTTCTGTTTCCACCCAACCTCCAAAACCTAGATCCTTCTGTTGTACAAAATTGCAATCCTCTTCTCATCACATGACACCAAATTCATCCTCACAACCTTGTGCCATTCAGTTATAACCAAGAGCATTAAACACAAACAAGGGTGAGAATTGTCATAGAGAAATGAGAATCACTATGTACTCAATGTAGACTGTTAGATTTGGAGGTAATTTACTCTATATATTATGTTAACATATACTATATATTTTGGTTACCACCTTGAAGGAAAATAATTAGGCGTTTTCTTTTGGCACATGTACATTATTTAGAAGGGAAAATAATATTATTTTTAAAGATAAGTACATTATCTATATTTAGATAATTAAGTAATTTATGTTTTTATTTAAATATTGTTGTAATGCTAACTTACAATGCACATACAAGAACATTCTACATCAAATAGCAATGGGAACACACATATACAAAGAAAAATAGAGTTTTAGGAAAGAATTCCAACTATTGTTCCATTACTATTCATGCATATTTATACATAGATGATGTGGTTGGAGCGGTTGTAACCACTCTAAGAAATCACTCATACATTCAAATTTTACATGTTATACATACATCGACTCATATAGATCTGATTACTTATATAGGCCCAATAGGCCCCTTAACATATCCCCCACTCTTAATGGATTTCTTGGCCTAAGAAAGGTTGCAAAATTACTCTCTACTTCTTTTAGAAGTGCTCTCTACTTGTTGCAAAATTATCCTTACTATACATCAACCATGCATACTAGTTTGCATATGTAACTCAGTCACAATAGTTTCTATATGAAATATGAAGATTCACATATACAAGGTTTTATGTGAATTCTACTTTCTTGGAGCCCACTTACTACAAATCTCATATCTTCACATTCTTTGTAGTATCTATTTCATGCAAATTGCTATTCCAACTAGGAATCGTGGGGAAGCTCCTTTCCAATTTGGGGGCCCCTCTTTCATCTCTCTATGCATGAGTCCAGTACCTGAATTTCACTCACAGGAGTTACTTATTCATACATTAAATTAGTGAAAGTAATCACATAAACCATCCTACTCTTTAGCACTGCCACAACCAAAGAACCATTCTGCAAATTTATATCGAAGGGCTCAATCAATATAGTCTCATGTTGTTTTAGCTCTTTATTTGTTCTATGCTTATCTAACTTCCTAATCTTAAATTTTTTCTCCATTAAAATTACTTCTATTAAAACTTCACGCTACTTAGATGCTCTACAAAACTCTATATTTTGCACATTGAACTATTTTCTTGGCTATAATAGATGCTCTCATGTCCTTATTTTCCTTCCGCTTAATTTATTTTTATGGCTACTAATTAATGTTAATGTGTTGTATAAAGAATGTTTGGGTTGATTGCTTGCTGCTTATTATTGAATTCTTTGAGTTTGCAATTAAATTTACAAAGGTTAACTTTAACTTAACTAAGACATACTAATTTTGTTGCAAACAAGGATTTTCACAATAAGTGCCAATTTGATATTAAGTAATGTTAGCAAGATGCCGATCTCATCAACTAGACATTGATTTCATTTACAAAGGTAGAGAGGACCAACTTCTATGAACAAGGCTCATGTTTCACTCTCCCCTAACTTATGACTCCAATGACTCAATAAAAGAATCAATCCATATCATGACTACAACTTGAATCAACTATTCTTCATAAATACTTATTAAATAGTTTTTATTTCATTAATTACAAATTCAATAAATTCATTAGGAAAATCATACACCATAATAACAACATTAAATATCAAATAATCAAATCAAGTCTACTAATCTTTTACACATAACTCCAACCAATGCATTACTGACATCTATTTTAAAATTTTGATGTTTTCTTAATGATATTACTTCTTGGAATACAAGCAACACAAATGATCATTTATCCTCATTTATTGATCCTTTAGTGAAAATTGTCTAGTTGATAAAACACTGCAACAAAAATTATCATTTATCCATCCTTTAGTGTAAGATTTCTAGTTTATAATACGTCTCATCGACCTTATGAGTGAATCAGAGCTTTGGGTCCTTGTATTGGACAATCGCGAAGAAGCCAAGCTTTAATTCACCCAAAAATTTAGTTCTTAATAAAATGATATTGTAACTAATAAAATTATCACTCGAGTGTGCCCCCATATGTGGCACTATGTAGTACACACGTATGCTCCTCTAATCTGTGGATTATCATGCACTTTTGTTCATTTCTACCACCAAAGCAACGGCAGAATTCAAATATGTACTTAAGTCTATTGACAATATCAACTATGCAACAAATATGTTCAACTTCACTCTAACATGTCCCATCAAAATCACATTCTGATAGTTGTGTAAATTTTATCAATAAAGTCAACTATTGGGGAAAAATGAATGCTCGACTCTAATTGACCTACCTTCAAGGAACTTTGGATACAATTTTTTGTAAAGAGAGTTCGATCAATGAACAAACGACCGAGAATTAATTGATTGAGTCAGCTAGTGGTCTCATTGAATAATCAAGTGAGATATATTTTGTAAAAATATTATTTATAGGACTTTAATTGAATATTTTTTCTTTGAATCTTCCATCTAACCAAGCATATAGATGAACAAGTATTCATTTATTTGCTGAAGAGTAGAATAATAAATGATTAGGACACAATAGCCTCAATTCTTGGTCTTTTAGAACTTTTGTGCATTCACACAAATTTTATACTTCATATGAAGGAGCAACATATTGAACTCTTCTGGTAGGCTCTTATCTAATACAAAGACCCATATTTTATATGATCAATCAAAACATCTTTCAAATTTTTATATATATCTTCATACTTTTCGTTGAAGATTTTATTGAGAAGCATTTTTCAATAATAAAGTTCTTCTACAAGTTTTACTGTTTGTGAGCACTTTTTCTAGGGAGAAAAAATTTTCTCGAGCATCTTTTTGTTGAATAGATCTTCATTTAGAGAATAATATTTTTCATTTTATTCATGCAGGTTGACTCACTTTTTCTTCTTTCGAGTTCAACCTACTCCTTCATCTTTGTTGTTTTCACCCAACCAAATGGAGGAAACAACACCACATGTTGTAAGCCTAAATTATAATGCACATAGAAGAATCAACTACATCATAGTGACATCACATACATAAATACAAATAGAGTTTTGGCAAGGAATTCCAATAATATTTCCATTAGTCTTTATGCATAGTTATACATAAATGATGTGATTGGAATGATTGTACATGCTCTAACCACTAGTACAAAATGGCTAATTAGTTACTAAAAAACGACTAAAATTTGTATATAAATGACTATTTTTTGGTCGGTGACCAATAGTAGCTAATCTACGGTATCTTATAACGCGACCAAATTTTGGTCATTTTTAGCTTAGTCATTAATTGGTTATCTCAATTTTGTTGTCTACTTGTATATTTGGTCATTAATTTGGTCACTGATTTAGTCATTGATTTGATCATTAATTTAGTCATTGATTTGGTCATTAATTTGGTCATTGATTTAATATTTGATATGGTCATTAATTGTCATAATTAATGACCAAATATATTAATATATGATTACCCGAGAAAACCAATTAATGACCAAAGAAATATGAACAAAATGTTGATTGTGTTATAAGATACTGTAAATTAGTTACTAATAGTCATATATATGCAAATTTTAGTTATCGTTTGAAACCAATTAATGACTAAAGAAATATGACTAAATTTTAGTCATGTTATAAGATACTATAAATTAGCTACTAATAGTTGTATATATGCAAAATTTAATTGTCATTTGTAGTCACAAAATTATCATTTGCAGTAGTAATTTTTTCACGATATAAACGACTAATTTAGTAGTTTATATTCATTTCATTTACTTTCATTAATAATCATTATAAATGACTAATTCAGTGGTATATTCATTTTATTTGTGTTCATCATTAATCAATATAAACTATTAATTTAGTAGTTTTAAATTGATTTTGTATTCATTATTAATCAACATAAATTAATTTGTATGATTTTCAAAATATCATACAATGTGCATGTTTATCTAATATGAAAACACAAAGTCACATATTTTAATTACAATACTAAACAATATCAAGTGCAACTATAAATAATTTCAACCACATAAATTATATTATATGAAATGTTAAAGTATTACAATATGATTTTCCAACTTAATATTGGTTGGACTACAATTTACACATGAAACGATGTTTCATCACTTCAAACATTATCATTGTGTTTTCAAGGCATTGCAGGTGAATTCACCAACTCTGAAGACTTGACGATCAATATTTATATGTGTGTATTATGCGGGATATTGGCTCTAAGAGTATCTCTAGACCAGTTCCCCTCTCTCTCTTTTTGCATTTTTCGCTCCAATGTTATTGCTCCCCTCTTTTTTCAATTCATGCTTCTTACCATCAATATTGAGTTCATTATCTGAAAACAAAAGAAGATAAAATGCAGGGTGTAAAACATGAAAGACAATTAACACTAGAATATAAACTAAATTAGACTATAAATAATTTATACAACATATAACTCAACATCAGCAGTATCAAAGCCATTTTTCTCTATACAAGTAAGAAACTCCAACAAATTATCTTCATTGGGGCGATAATTGCCACTATAATATGGCCAGATAACCTGTATAAACAAAGCAAATAAAATATCACCATATATAGAAAAGAACACGTTAGTGACTTAGTATTCAACTTTCAAGGAAAGCTTAGGAACAATCATGTCAACTAAGTTATATGCTAAAAAGCTCAAGCTGTAGATAACTTGTGAAAACAAATGATTTGAAGTGTAATGTTTAATCCCTGTCATTTTATTCACGACAACATTTCATTTTCTAACGCATGAACTTATTCAAGTATATAAACAACATGTACTCAAATAACAACATGAAAGTAGCTTTTTTTGATAGTCATGAAAATATTTTAACACAAAATAGCTATAAGGATTCCAATAAATATAGTGTAATACTATTTTCATCTTCAAGCTTTGGTTGTTGTTTAAATGGACATGGTACTAAGTATTTTCAATTTCATAGTTAAAAGACAAAATAAAATCAAAATAAACGTCCAAAATAAAATCAAACAATAAAGAGAGGATATCATGGAATGGAAATTGCAATTATAAAAAAATTGTTTACATGTCCACTGATGTCATGTATGACATTCCTAAAGAATTTTCTTGCCTAAAATAACCATGAAATGAAATAATCACAACATTAAAAACCATAGGAATTCCTACTAAAAACATTTCCAAAGTCGATGGCTTAGGTATCTAAGCGATCTCTAACAACGAATGAACCATATCCAAGATGTGATATTCATCGTCTCCCCGTCCTTTTTCCAATCACATTTCCTGTAACCTGCCCACCGCAGAGTCAAGTAACAATCAAACAAAGACATTGACATTTGTTTTTATCTTTTATATCTATAGAATTTTAATTTGATTTGTTTCATGAACATATTAATTCATATGTAAAGCCTTCCTGACATATCAAAAAGTGTCAATCAAATAGGACATCAGAAAAATCGACCTCAATGATGTCCTCAAACAATTTTTACAATATCAATATTTTTCTTGTTGTGATATCTTGGGTAGAAAAAAGAACATATCTACAAAAGAAAAATGCATATATTGCTTTTGGTCAAAATTTGTATATGGTGTATTCTTAAGCAGTTTTTTAAGATGTTCCTCCACCTTTACCAAGTAAATTGTAGCTTGGTTAAACTATGTATCCTTTCATTGAGCATCAATTTCTGCAAGATAAATGTCACACATTATTCTTTCCCATTTCTCAACATGCTACATATGATAAATTGAAAGTCGCATAAAACCAAGAACAAACCCTATTCTAACCAAAACAAACAAACAAACAGTGTCTCTAATAAAACTTCATTATAATATTAGAAAATGAAAAGGAAGTGGACCATTTTTGTTATTTGACTTTGCCTATTTTTGTTATGAAAGTGCTCGAGCTTCAAGAACCAAAAAATGTGAGGGAAGTCGTAAATGTGAAATTTTTTTTTTGACTTAATTTATAGACTTCTTCAAAATGATGTGAATGATACCATTTTCGGATGTGGTAAATCTCATAATAAGAAATGGCATGTATTCTAATAAATTAAATTGCAATGACTACCATGGGCCTCCACGGGTTATAGGTCCTCAGTAGGTTAATTTTGATGATGAAAGAGAGATGGAAACGATAAGTATGGGTGGTCCTAGTTTGTATGGTGGATATCTTCAAACCAAGGTCGTCATCTCAATGAACCTAGGTTCTGACATGGCAAAAATGGATCTAGTCTTCACCCCATTTCATTCCATCATACTTTGTCAAGACTCAAGAGGACATAATGGTCCTTAAGCTTATAATAGGGTTTCTTTTGAGGTTATAAATAAATCTTATCCAAATAAAATGGATTTTTGGGCTCCAAGAGATATGGATAATTTAAATGATAACAATTATATGTTTTTTTCCCAAGATTCAAATGTAGGGATACATTTTGTGGATTTTACTAATAAATAGAATGAGAGAAATAATCCATGATGAGAATCTATTGGTCATTGTGATTAGGGAAATACATGGAGATAATAAGACTATTTAGGTTCAAATCAAAGATGGTGTTGATTCTTGCAGCTCCTCAGTTGTTGGTAGTTTTTAAAGTAGTAATTTCAGTTCTTCAAGGGTGGGGTCCTTCAGCATAATTGCATCTACCTTGGTCATATCACCCAAAAGCAAAACATAATCAACAAAGAGTAAATATGTCAAGTTTAGGGAAAATCCTATTTGCATAGTTTCCAAGCTTATAGTTCTTTTTTACTCTGTTATAAATCTGTTGAGACCACCTCCTACTCTACAGTAAAAAATGGAAAAGGAGCCATTAGTCATACCTACCCATGGTCTCCTGTAGGAATTATAGAAGAATAGGTTGAGCCATTAATTAGAATTTCACATATATTGAGGAAAGACAATTCATTATCTAGTTAACTAATTGCACATTGAACCCTATATGGATGAGTAGCCCTAAATAAAGCCAGTTTTCTCTATCATATGCCTTGGAAAGACAAACTTGTAGAAATTTGCTGAATAATGATTAATTATCCACCGAGACTATCCTGATCACATACAATTCGAATTTATATGCAACACATAATCTCTTCCACTCAGATCATCAAACATGCGGAAATAAAATCAAGCGATAGCACATCAATTCATCATACACATTAACACAGTATGTATGGGGAAAGCTTATAGCTGAAAACCCCGTAGCTATTTTGTATATTATAATGGAGAAATCATGTAACAAAATCAATACAATACTCCTCACAAGTACTCAGTACTTTCTCATAAAGTTACACACAATCTAGCTCATTTTTGAACAGGTTACTGGTTCAAAACTCACTGCCAATTGCCTTGCCTCTATTGCGCAATCATGGCCTGTCTATATAGAGATCCAAGGTTCGAATCTCCTTGGATTGACAGCGCAATCATCATGGGAAATTCCTCCAAGTGTGGTGCAAAACTCATGCACAACTGATGTCGCCACTGATAGCTAACTCCACCCTTTCATCTACCTCTTTCACTAGTCTCCACTGAACTGATCATGCACTGTAGTGAACTGATGTGTTCTTGAGTTGAATAATGAGTTACTAATTAATGAATTAAATAATATTTAATTCACTCCACTCATAACTAATTGATTATCTAGTTAAACTAATCTCAATCAGTTCAACTAAAATAAACAGAACACAACTCCACTAGTTGTCTCATTAACTCCACCAAACTTCTGCCACTGAAGTCCTAACTGAAGTCAACCATGCATGATGCCATAAAACCCTTGGGAATAGCGTAATTCCTCTGTCATATGCATGAGCCACTTCTGTAGCTCGAACTGAAGTGCTCCAAGAGAGTAAACTGAAGTTTATAGTCTAAATATTATTAAGGGTAAATAATATTTGACTTCCATGTTTTAAGGAGAGGCGGTCTAAAAATAGACTTCGACCTCTTTGACCTCAAAAATAGAGTCTCATCTATTTTTACCAACATGACACATACTTCAAGAATCTCAAACTGGAATCCCCGAACCATGCTCCATATGTCTAAAAATAGACATAGTCTAAAAATAGATTTTGCGCCAGAATTTGCCTGCGGGCCCACTTAGTGAAGGCGACTTCATTTCACTAAGCTCCATCATCTTGCTTCATTTTCAACAAAACTAACATTACTTGTAATTTTTTGGTTTCATGTTATAAGTTCATTCTTGGGCAACTCCTATTCTATAATGGATTTTTTTCCTAGGAAGGGTGAAAAATTGTTCTAATGACATGGAATCATCTTAGTGAATTTTGACCCTACATGACCAAGGAACTCAAGAGCCTTGGGTGCATCAACAATAGCATCCTCCAATGAAAATAGTACAGTCTCCAACCTAGAAACATCAAAATTATATCTAGTTATAGTTCATAATTGCAAATGACCATATATTGTAGCAATCCTTAAATAAATTCAAACTTGAATAAGAACAAACACAAAATTTAACATTACCCTTCAGTAAGATGTCCTTGATTTAACAAGAATGGCTCAGACTTGCATAAATGTGTAAGTAGATTCCCCAGAACATCAATTTCAACATCTTTTCAGAAAAAGAATATAATATCCAAATTGAAACCATAGTTGAATGGAACAATGGTGCTTTAAGGTCATCTACACAAAAATTTGCCTCCAAATCTCTCACACTAGATGGTATGTCATGTTAAATTAAGAAAAAGTTAGGAAAACTTGTCAAATTCTCTAAAAGACATAATTATATTGCATAGAAGCTTTGTAAAGGAATGCACCTGTAATATTCTTTGATTTCCATTTCATCCTTTTTCCTAAGTTGAACCTCAATGAGTTGTGAACTCAAAATTATTTGAGAAGAATGTTCTTACAATTGAAATTCAACATTTGCAGTCTTCCCACCTCTGTCACCTTATGAGTATGAATTCTTAAAATCTCTTATCTCATTATCCAAAACATTTCTTTCCTAGACATGCGATTTTGAAAATAAAGGATTTTATGCAACATAAGTCCTTGCCAAAATTTCATCTCTCATACCAACTGGAATTCGGTCAGAACTGCAACCTGAAATCGGACTTGCACCTGTTTATCTATTACTCAAGATATGAATGGTGGAATATCTGCTAGAGCACTATTAGCATATGGCAGAGGCTGAGCCCTCCCTCTTATTCCCTTTACAAGACCTCCCTTAGGACCAAGAGTCAAGTGGCCATCATCAAAAGCTCTGAGTATTGAAGGGCTTTGCATAGACAGATTTTCAAATTGAGCCCTATCCACAATTCGAGCATCTTGACTTGTGAATCCCCGGTCATGTGATCCCATATGGGGTTTTGTCTCTTTAATCCCACCCATATGTGGAAGTGAACCCGTCTGTGCACCTTCCATGTAAGGTGGCATCACAGGTCCTCTCCCACCATGATCAAGTGGTATCACAAGTCTCCGACCTGAATGTCCCATATTGGTACCTCGAGAGTGACCTCCCTGTCCATGTAGTTCTTGCACAACATCCTGATGCACTTCCTATATTTTCTTGGGCCCCTCAACTTTCTTCCTTTGTTGCCATCCATTCCTCCTTGGATCAATCATATCCTTCAACATGAACCTCAACCTAGAGGGAAGCCCTTGGTTATTGAAATTTTTTTCATCTTATCAAAGTAAGCATCAATATGTTCCTTGGCCTTTGACTGGTCAATCATATGACCAATAGTGCTCATCAGTTTGCACAAAGCTTCAACATTTTCCTCCTCTAGATGTTGAAATTCACCAATTAATTTCTTGATGCATGCATGCATAATTATTTTGGTCAACATACTTTCTTTATAAAGCTCACTAATAAACCTTATATATCCTAGCATTCATCGTCGTGCTGCAACCTTCTTCTCTCATCTTTCTTCTACTGAAAGGATTTTTTTCACCATGCTCTTCTGATTTCTTGGCCTTTGCCTCTTCTCTTTCATATTTTTCAAATTATTCTTAACATTTCTCAAAAGAACTCACTTGAAAATAACCTTCTCATTATCTTCATACAATTCTGGTATTCTTGCAGGAAGCTGAAAATTTAATTTTTCATACATTTCACAAAAAGCTAGCTCCATCAAGGCTTTGTCAAATATTTGAATATTATACCATTAATACATGATGCAAAGTCAATTTTCACTTCTTTTACATGTTCAAAAAATTTCTCAAAGTTTTGGGGCATTAATTTATTAAGGATGGATTTAATTTGTCTTTGTTTCAACTGGTCCTTATCAGAAACCTTGTCCACTTCATATCAGTTCTCTGATATATGAACTGTGGGCAGAGAAGGCTGTGGAGGAGGAATCAAACCCTTCTTTGAACCAAAAGCACGCTGCCACCTATCAACATCAGAATTATTTCTCACTAGTCCAACTTGTGGAAGTGGTGCTTGCACATAAGGCCCTCCAAGAAGGATGACATTCATACTCATTTGTGTTGCACAGGTATTTCTTGCAAAGCCAATATTATAACCTTGGCCAGGTTGAAACACAGCAGAGAAACCACTAAGATCCACATCCATCTGCATATCACAGCCATCAACAAAAGCATCCATCGGCTTGGCCCATCTATCATCATCCAAATTAGCCATGAATGGATTGTGGCCAATTTATTTTGTCCTGTTAATGGGCATGAATCATTTGATATGCCGGTTTTTGTCTTTAAAGGTTGATGAAAAGTAGATGAAATGTTACCATATGACCCAACTAGCATCGATGAGTAAAAATTCATTGGGCGTGAACCACTTAAAGAAAAAAAGATGAAAGTGTAGGTCTGTATGTAGGTAGTCCTGCTAATGGAGGAATGGAATCTTTAATTGATGACACATCATCAAAGATCAAAGCAATGAAACAAAATAATTGTGGAAAGAAATATGCAAAACTTGCTCATTTTTTGGATATCAAATATGCTCTAAGTATGGGCACAAACATGAGAGTTGAATTTTCAACTCTCTAGGCTCTTTTCAATGTGGTCAACCAAAAAGATGTCAAAAAACTAAATATTTTAGGGGATTCAAAACTTGTTGTGGATTGAGTCTACGACAAAGTCAACATAGTGTCCCTTCATTTGGCTCACATTTTTCAAGGTATCAAACAAGTCAACGACAGGTTGGATTGGTTCTCTTGTGGCCATATATACCATGAACTCAATACCCTAGCAAACAAGCTCTCCAAATTATTCCACAAGTGCTAGAATACCAAGAGTATACGAATAATAATTTTGTGGGGGTTGTTGAATTCCATATCTAGTTTTTTTGTCTCGCTTATTACTATATTCTGTGATGATATATGTAAACGTTCCAATGATATTATCCGAAAAGTGATAGAGATTTTTTTTTGCTTTTAAAATCTCGCACAATATATAATTGGAACAAACTTTTATTACTAGAAATCAATCAATTACTTCTACATACCACTAAAAGTGGCAAAAGCTCTATAACCTTTGATCACCTTGAACATCAAGCACACTAAGAACCTCGACAATGGGGTTCTAATAACATCACCAAAGATCCAAAATTGACAAAGCACAATTTAATGAGTATTAATTAGTCAAAATTACCATGTGGATCAACTACTCATGTCGAAATGATGGTATATTGGATTAGGTGTGGATTTCGTTTACATTTGAAAGAGTGAACACAACATGGATAAAGACTATTGACTCCACTAGGAACCTCGAAAATGGGGTTCTAATAACATGGCCAAATAATCCAAAATTGACAAAGTACAATTTAATGAGCATTGATTAGTCAAAAGTACAATGTGGATCAATGACTCGTGTCGAAATGATGGTATATTGGACTAGGCAAGGGTTGCAATGGCATTGGAAAGAGTGAACACAACGTGAATAAAGAGTCACTTGGATAAGGAATACAAGGAATTGGAGTCTTGGTTGCACATATAGGGATGGTCAACAAGAAAGTAGAAGCATTTGCAACACCATAAAAATAGGCAACTCATTTTTCTAAGGGACATCCAAAAGCGCATTTTTTTATAGGGAAAAATGCTTAAAATCATCCTTTTGGAAAATGCATCCTTCACATTAGGGAAAAATTTCCATCTACATTTCCCACAGAGATATGTAGAGAAATGTTTCTTCAATCATCCCAAAAAATGGGAAAAAGAAAAAACCCTTTTGGGAAAATGCATTTCCCTCTATGTTTCAGCACATTTCCAAAAGAGATATGTGGAAAAATGATTCTTGGAGCATCCTAAAATAAAAATACAACTTGGGAACATGGGAAACATGGAGGTGCCCCCTCCCACCCTAAGGGACACATCCCTGTAGAACAATGGTTTTTTCATTCATTTAGTGGCATTTCTGAGTCATCATTGCTCATTTGTTTATGAATACAAAGTTTATCATATAATGCTATGTTGAATGGTAAGCATGTGTTAAAGCCCTATAAAAAGAGGACCTGCTTCTGATAGAATCAAGGTCAAGGCATCACAATTGGGACTAAACCTTCATATTTTCAATATAAGCATGTGGACAACATCACAGTGGAAATTCATTATAATACAACGACCTTAAAAAACCATATTTTCTTGATGATCAGAGAGGCTTTGGTATTTCACTTTCACTAAGCATAGCATATATTTTCATCTATCGGTAAGGTACATCTGTAAGACCTCATTTACAAATACTTCCAAAATTCTACCTTGGAAAGATTACTTTTATTTTAACAATCAAAGAACTTATATAAAAATTATTGTTGACTAGTGTAAAAGCATAGCTATGAAAGAATGGAAAGCTGTTGTGGGCTATATCTAACATGAAAAAATAAAGAATTGAATAAGTAGAAAGTGATGTTATCCCAAATCATGGTGTAAACTGACCAGTATTAAACTTTTTCCACTTCATACCGTCACACTAATGTGTTTGTAGCAAAAAATTGGTACTGTTGAAGGTATAACTACGACAATGTAAAAGAAAATATCCATGGTGCAAAATTTTCAGTTTGAACCATAGATATGAACTTAAAACACATTTTGGATAAGAAGTACATACTTGTTCAAATGCTGAGAAAAATTCCAGAAACTGCAATGCTGATCCAACATCATTTGACGAACATTATATGCTTGCAATCAACTGCAATGGCTTCCCTCGAGGAAAAACTATTTCATCCATCTCTTTCTTGTCTTTGCATTTCTTCTTCTTCAAATTCACTTTTTCTTCACTGAAAATCAGATACAGAAATAGACTGTTCAATGATCCCCTTGATATCTTGATCCATGTCAGACTAGTTTTTGGTGGTTTGCACCATACACCATGGAATGCCACATACACATTTAACACCAAATTTAACTTTTGTTTTTCTAACTCCACTTTTACACCAGAAAATATAGCACCAATTGAGTATCCCACATTATCCCCACATTATCACCACTTTTACACTACTATTTAAAAAATAAAGAATTTTCAAATCATTTACAAATAATGGTGCTAATTTGAGGCTAAATGACCCTTCTTCTTGTAGTGTTACATGCATGACACTACATGTGGAAAAATGTGAATAGAAGATGAATTTATTTACTACAGAAAAAATATAGGTGGAAAAAATTATTGCATAAGTAGTGGTAGTATGCATATTTTGATATATGTGCTAGAATTAATACGTGAACATATTTCCTAACAATTTTCACTAGCATGCTGGTATGTATAAATGCTACCTAGCTATTTCCAGAGATAAATTCAATGAGGATACTTGATTTTATAGGACTATATACTCAATGAATATGAAATAAATATATATATTCTGGCTTATCAAGAGTTTGACTCCTAGAAAAAGGACATGCAATTTTAAATAAATGAGAACATGTTTCATAATGACCAATAATAGAATATTGGCCAAAACATTTCTTTTCTTTTAGGCCGAGGGATGAGATTGAAGTCTGTAAAAAGTAGGCATGTTTATTTTTTAAATAAGCTAAACAAAAGAAAACCCAAAGAATTATTATATTTTTCCACTTCCATTTCTTAATTAGATGCTCTGTTCTTAAAACCATCAACAACCTTTTCTTACAGACTTGCTTTAGGATCAATGAAAGAGGACCCTTAATAATTTCTTACAAATCTTGCTAGACCTCAAATGATAGTGATACATTTTGATGTTACTATTACACATCATATAGCGTACACACCATTTTTTGTTGTTATGACAAGGGTTATTGTACAATCAACATTGTCTTAACTATCATTGACACTTCACTATCACTGTATGTCATTGTGCTGAATCTAATACATCACCCCATCATAGATTATAGACAGATAGATGGTAATTACAGTCACCTTCCTGATTCATTGTCTTGCTAATGTTTTTCCGCTTTGTCAGCCAATTGTCAATTTCAAGGATTCATTGCAACAACTTGCAATATATATACAAGGCCAACTAATTAAGCTTTTGCCCATATTCAATAGTGAAGAAATTTTTGCACATATTAAAAACATATTCAAATACTGAATGCTATTACTCTTCAAATCCTGGACTTCGGATTAGGTCTGAAACTCTTTAAGGTATCTCAAAATGCCTTCTCCAATGTGTGTCACAACAAAAACACTATCAGATCATTGTCTTATGTAAGACTATTGTTATTGCTATGTCACACATCTGCTCAAGCCTACAAGGTATCTTGGTGTGAGGGATTCGGACATCAACATATGTAGTTTTCAAGTATAGTCTTTGTTTCTTATTAAGGTCAAGACTGTCATCAATCAAAAACCTTGCAAGGCTATAGATAAAAGGCTTGCAACGTGAGAATTATGAAAGTAGTCCTCTGTCTATTCATACTGCTGCATACAGTGGAAGCCTTTGAAAAAATTATTATATTCCCAATAATGACGCTATATTGAAGCCAACTTAAGCAAAAAATTATGCTTGAATACCTTGCATATTGCAGGGTTTTAATGTTTCAGAAACTATAATACATATGAATAAACCTTGAAATATTTAGATTCAAACTTCACAATTCTGTGTAGAAATTATATGCGCTAAGCATGCATATGTCCAAGATCCACCTGATCTCACACTATTTAACTTTTTGCAAGATACTGAATCTATTCCACTTGTTAATATTTTGTGGAAAAATTAATTGCACACACATGTGAAGCATAAACAAAAATATTCAATCGCACATAACAGAGTTTTTAACCGGGAAAGCTTGAAGCTGAAAACCAAAACTATATATTATGTAACATGGATATCATATGAAAATCTCATACAAGCATACAAAGCTTATCACAAGCCCTCAATACAGTACAATCGTCATTCAATAATCAAGACCAATCTTGCAAATCCATGCACCAATCTCTGCCTCCTGCTAGCTTGCCTCCACTGCGCAATCTCTGCTGAAGAATAACTCTGAATGAATTCGCATTACTCCATCCTTGACTGCACAATCCTTATTGGCATCTCCACTGAGTGTGTGATGCAATCAATGCATCACTCTAGTCACAACAGATAGTCTATCTTGCCCTTTCACCTATCTCTCCACTGGTCTCCACTGAAACTGCCATGCACTGTAGTTAACTGCTGTATTGTTCAGTTGATTAATGAGTTATTATTTGTGAATTAATTAACTAATTAATTCACTCCACTCTCACTAGTTTATCAATCAGTTAGACTAGATACAACTAGCTCAACTGAGTCTAACTGAGTTAAACTGAATACAACTCCATAACTACTTCTTCCAACTGTGTCATAACTCTGCCACTTGAGTTCTAACTGAGTCCTCCATGCATTAGCTCCAGTAAACCCTTAGGAATAGCGTAATTCCTTCTGTCAGCTGTTGTGCCACATCTGTGCACTGAACTGAAGTTCTCCAAGAGAATAAGTTGTTGTTTAGAGTCTGATTATTATTAAGAGCTAATAATAATCGACATGCATCTATTTTTAGATTGACGATCTATAAATAGACTTCGCCCAATATTCTAAAAATAAAATTTCATCTATTTTTCCAACTTGACCAACCATCCACAAATAGCATCCTGCAACTTCTGAAATATGATCATCATGTCTAAAAATAGACATAGTCTAAAAATAGACTTGGGCAAAAAATAGCCTGTGGGCCCACTTAGTGAAGGCGACTCTTTTCACTAAGCTCATCATCTTGTTGAATCTATACACTCCCTCTCAACAAGATAGGGATTATCCTTCACCCTGATCCTGCCTTTATGGTATTCGAATTTGCTCCTGGTGAGCGCCTTCGTCAGAATATCTGCATCTCGATCCTCCGTAGGAATGTACTGAAGCAACATGATATTCCGCTGCACACAATCTCTGATATGATGATATTGGATATCAATATGTTTAGATCTATCATGAAACACAGGATTAAACGAGAGTTTAATGCAATTCTGATTATCACAATGAATCACCGTGGGATCTAAATGTGAACTGAACAAACCAACCATGATCTTCCTCATCTAGATAGCCTCACATGCAGCTAAACTTGCTACCATGTATTCCGCTTCCATTGAACTGAGTGCCACAGATCTTTGTTTCCTGTTGTACCAAGAAACTGCCATAGATCCGATACTGAAAATCCCTCCTAATGTGCTCTTTCTATTTGTTGGGCTCCATGCCCAATTTGCATCTGTGAAGCCATGCAACTTCACCTCATCCGTCTGTCTGTACCATAAACCATACTCAGATGTGCCCCTAAGATATCTCAAAACATGCTTGCCTGCCTTCCAAAAGAGCTTGGTAGGCTTAACCATCGCTTGTGAAAGCTGGTTTACCGCATAGCATATGTCCGATCTTGTATTGACTAGATACATGAGCGAATCCACCAACTGTCGATAAATAGTGGCATCCACTACCTCTGCCGATGTAGCATCCTCTTTCTTCCAATTTCTTGGAAGAGGAGTGTCGATAGGCTTACAGCTTTGCATGTGAAACTTCTCCAGTATCTCTCGAGCATACTTGCCTTGAGACACAAACAGTTCACCTTCCCGCTGCCATATTTCCAATCCAAGGAAATAATGAAGGAGGCCCAAATACTTCATCTCGAACTCCTTTGCAAGATCTGCTTTGTATGAGTGTATCAACTGCTCATCAACTGTTAGTATTAAATCATCAACATAAAGTACAATGATTAAAAGCTTACCCTCAACAACAATCTGGTACAGGTTTGCATCCGCCTCACTCTTGGTGAAGCCAAGTCTAGTGAAATAGTTGTCGATCCGAGTGTACCAAGCACGGGGTGCTTGTTTCAGCCCATACAACACTCTTTTGAGCCTACACACATGCGAATCACTATTGAAGATCTCAAATCCTTCAGGATGCTTAATGTACACCTCTTCCTCAATGATCCCATTAAGGAACACAGTCTTCAAATCCATCTAATGAATGTGCCAACCCATATGCATTGAGAGATCAAGGATGGTCCGCATGGAAGAATACCGTGTGATAGGTGCAAAGGTTTCTTTATAGTCAATCCCCTCAATCTGTGAGTAGCCCTAGGCAAAAAATCTTTCCTTATAATTCTCGACACTCGCATCAGTAGCTTGCTTTACCTTGTAGATCCATCTTGATCCTACAATTGATTTTCCCACCGGCCTTGGAACAATCTCCCAAGCATAGTTTCTGACAATGGAGTCATACTCCTCCATCATGGCATCTACCCATGTGGGCTCCTGCATTGCTTCTTCGAAACATTAGGGGAATTTTGAGGTCTAAAATGGGCCTCCTAAGGAAATTATAAAATAATAGTGGAAAAAATCAAATAAGATTTGATGACATCATAAAATTTTAGAGGGAAAAATGGAAAAACTACTTTTTCAACTCATATTTTCAACTTATCTCCCAAAGTTTTTACTCAAATTTCGATCAGGAGTACTCTTTGGATGCGAAATTTAATTCCCCATCCAAGGAGTACCCATGTTGCATACTTTCGATGGGTCCTACTACACGAAAAATAAGAAATACATAAAAAAATGTGATTACAATCACGTTTTTTATGTATTTCTCATTTTTCGTGTAGTAGAGTTCATCGAAAGTATGCAACATGGGTACTCCGTGGATGAGGAATTAAATTTCGCATCCAACGAGTACTCCCACTCGAAATTTGAGTAAAAATTTTGGGAGATAAGTTGAAAATACGAGTTGAAAAAGTAGTTTTATTATTTTATTATTTTATAATATTTTTACCCTTTTATTTAAAAAATGGTGAATCATCCCCCATGGTTGACATCATCATCTTGAATCCTATTGGTTGTTATAAAGTTTATTTTTGTTGTACATTTTTCTTATGAGGCCCATTTTAGACCTCAAAATTCCCCTAATGGAAGATGGCTCTGTCACGATACTCTTGCTCATAAGAGCCATGTATCTAGTATATCAGTCACATGACTATCTCTGTCTACGCTGTGATGTAGGGACTCCTACATTTTGTGCCTCATGAAGCTTCAGTCTCTCAGCTTTTGTGGTGTGCTTTCTGCCTTGTCTGATGTTTGGTTCTGCATGAGTAGACTCCTCCACTCCATGAATCTCGTCCTGTGGCTAATCCACATCCAGAGGATCATCTTTGGGAACAAGAAGTTCCTCTTCCGCATGCAAGTGTAGCTACCTCTCCAACGACAACTTCATGGCTTTCACCTCATTGAATTTTATATCCCGTCGCACAACAATCATCCAACTGTTTGGAAAATACACACGATAGTTATGGGGTGTTTCTATGTACCCCACAAATATCCCAACTTTTGCAGTCGGCTCCAGCTTCTTCCTGGCATCCTTCGTCACATGAATGTAAATAGGTGAGCCAAAAATATTCAAATGAGAAATATCAGGCTTCTTACCAGAGAATGCTTCTTCGGGTGTAATCATGCCAAGTACTCTATGAGGGCAACAATTTTGCACATAAAACGCAGTGTTGCATGCTTCCGCCCACAAGTGCATCGGTAGGCCCTGGTCATGGAGCATCGATTGTGCAACACCCATGATCATTCTGTTCTTTCTCTCCGCGACCCCATTCTGCTGTGGGTTATGAGGCGCTATGAGTTCTCTTAGAATTCCTTCTTTGCTATAGAAGTCTTTGAATTCACCCGAGATGTATTCACCACCATTATCGCTCTGTAGAGCTTTCACCTGCTTCCCCGACTCCTTCTCCACCAATACCTTGAACTCACATAACTTTGAGAACGTTTCACTCTTCTTCTGCATGAATAAGATCTAGCATCTACGAGAATAATCATAAAAAAATATCACACAATACCTGTGTTTTTCTGTTGGAGAAACCAAGAATGGTCCACACACATCTGTGTGAATTCTCTCCACAATCACTGAAGCACGGTTCTCCTTCTCATGAAAGGTGGCCTTCAAAAACTTACCCATAGTACAACCTTTGCATTGATCTGACTGCACAAAAGTGCCCTTGGGAAGTCCAGTAGAAATTTGCTGCAAAATCTTCAAAGCGCCATGGTGAAGATGGCCCAATCTCCTGTGCCATAATTCGCCCTCATACTGGCTCACCACTCCTTCTGCTTTGCCCACCATTGCAGCACAACCATCTACCTCCAGCTTGTAAATATTCTTAATTTGAACCCCTATCTTCTTGGTTTGACCCGTTGTTTTATGTCGAAGGAAGGCTTTTCCTTCACTGAAAACAACATCACAACCCTTGTCTTCCAGCATTGCGACTGAGACCAAGTTCTTCTTTAGACCTGGAACATGCATGACATTCTTCAACAAGAATGGATTACCGGACTCCCTCTCAAAGGTAATGGTCCCAATGCCTGTCGCACTGTACCGACCATCGTCGCCCATCTCTATAAGCATCTGCAGGTCCTTCTCCTCCAAGTCACTAAACAACTCTTTGTCTCCTGTCATATGGAAAGACGCACCACTATCAAGATACCACACCGATCCCATGCAACTTGAAACCAAGCATGCGATCAAGGAAAAATCTAGCTCAAATTGTGAGGCTAAGGCCTCTCCATTTGCAGATCTAGCAGCCTGCTTATTCTTCTTCTTATGTGGACAGTTAGTGGCGAAATGTCCATGTTTGTGACAGTGAAAACACTTCACTTTGGAAAAATCCTGCTTCTTGTCTTTAGCACCGGATTTTGAAGGATTTTTCTTCGCCTTCCCTTTCCTTGCTTTGGCAGCCAAAGCGAAATTCTCTTCATCTTCATTCTTCGATGAAGAGCCATCCCTGGTACCCCGCCTTATCTCCTCCTGCACAAGATCCGACCAAATTCGCTCCCATCCCGACAGTTTCTCCCGTCCATTGACAGAGTCTTCATAGCTATGCCAACTCTTCGGAAGCCCAAGGAGAGCCAAGCTCACCAAATATTATTCATCAATAGTAACCCCTGCACTTCCCAGCTCATCCTTGCAGTGGAAAAACTTCGTGAGGTATTTTGGAATACTGTCACCTTTCTCCAATTTTATTTTTCTGAGCTTGTCTTTAAGCACCAACTTCCTCTGGTCACTTCTGCTCTGGAACAAGTCTGTCAAAGCTTTCCACATTAATAATGGAGTGGCTTTCCCGTGAAGGCTGGGCACAATATGGTCCTTCACAACTTCCAACATAATCCTCCTCGTCTTTGCAGTCTTCTTTTGCCATGCATCAAGTAATGCATCATCACTAGATCCCGACATAGGAACATCGCTATCGATGAAATCCTTCAGCCCATTATCCTCCAACACTACCTCCATCCTGTCCTTCTAGGCTATGTAATTCGAGCTCCCATCAAGGGCATACTCCAATCTCAACCGGTTGAAAAACATTTCAATGTATACTCAATTTCTGTAGCAAATTCGAATTTCCCACCAACACAAACTCACTTCACAATTGCAATCTTCAATCAACAATGCTCCGATACCACGTAGAAATTATATGCACTAAGCATGCATATGTCCAAGATCCACCTGATCTCAAACTATTTAATTTTATGCAAGATACTGAATCTATTCCACTTGTAAATCTTTTGTGGAAAAATTAATTGCACACACATGTGAAGCATAAACAAAAATATTCAATCGCACATAACAGAGTTTTTAACCGGGAAAGCCTGAAGCTGAAAACCCCAAATATATATTATGTAACATGGAGATCATATGACAATCTCATACAAGCATACAAAGCTTATCACAAGCCCTTAGTACAGTACAATCGTCATACACTAATCAGGACCAATCTTGCAAATCCATGCACCGATCTCTACCTCCTGCTAGCCTGCCTCCACTGCACAATCTTTGCTGAATAATAGATCTGAATGAATTAAAATTAATCCATCCTTGATTGCGCAATCCTCATTAGCATCTCCATTGAGTGTGTGATGCAATCAATGCATCACTATAGTCACAACAGATAGTCTATCTGGCCCTTTCACCTATCTCTCCACTGGTCTCCACTAAAACTTCCATGCACTGTAGTTAACTACTGTATTGGTCAGTTGATTAATGAGTTATTATTTTTGAATTAATTAACTAATTAATTCACTCCACTCTCACTAGTGTATCAATCAGTTAGACTAGATACAACTAGCTTAACTAAGTCTAACTGAGTTAAACTGAATACAACTCCATAACTACTTCTTCAACTGTGTCATAACTCTGCCACTTGAGTTCTAATTGAGTCCTCCATGCATTAGCTCCAGTAAACCCTTAGGAATAGTGTAATTCCTTTTGTCAGCTGATGTGCCACATCTGTGCACTGAACTAAAGTGCTCCAAGAGAATAAGTTGTTGTTTAGAGTCTGATTATTATTAAGAGCTAATAATAATCGACATGCATCTATTTTTAGATTGACAATCTATAAATAGACTTTGCCCAATATTCTAAAAATAGAATTTCATCTATTTTTCCAACTTGACCAACCATCCACAAATAACATCCTTCAACTTCTAAAATATGATCATCATGTCTAAAAATAGACATAGTCTAAAAATAGACTTGCGCCAAAAATAGCCTGCGGGCCCACTTAGTGAAGGCGACTCTTTTCACTAAGCTCATCATCTTGTTGAATCTCAACATTCTGAATCAATTGTTTTAATTTTTCATCTTTATAATGTTGTTGGGACGTATATGATTGAATTGATGACCAACAAAGTGCAGAAGAATCATGATCTAAGAGGGGTTGTAGACATATCAATAAAACAATTATCCGAAAATCTAAAATAGGTCATTTTCCCTTGCCCTAACCAGAGATGACTGAAATGCTTCAAAGAGCTGTAAAAATATTTTGGGGAATGTTCAAATAGTTCGCAAGATAAAAGGATCACTGGTGTAAGTTTTAAATACAAGCCAATCCAAAAGGAACTTCAAGACTTTCAAGTCTTAACAACTCATCCTTGCTGATTGATTTGTAGCCCCAAGAGGATCAAAATAGCTCCTCACTTCACAAGATAGAAAATATGTTGAAATTCAAGGATTAGAGTGATATTCCACAAAGACGAGGGCTTATGCTACAATTCTGGAAACATCATCAATTTTTCATGCAATTTCTTTTAGAGACAAACTGTCAATGAAATGTGATACCACCAAACCTTTCATGCTTAGTAATAAAGTCCTAATGAGGGCTGAAATAATATAAAGAAAAAGTTTTCAAACAAGTCTGAATGGAACGTTAACAACCGTTACTGTTCATCATTTTATATTAATCACAGAGACAAGGGTGTTGCTCAGAAATTATGCCGCAGGGAGTTGTTTGAATTTTCGTGGACGAGTCTTTTATATCATTCTTGCTAGTTTCTGTAGCCCTAGTTCTTACACACTGTTCAACAATGAACCTATTGGCCACAGAGGAAATCCTTGTATAAAAGATGATACCCTTAAGGGGACAATACCCTTAAGAGGGACGGAATTCTACTCCTTGGAATTATGAAACCAAACCAGATACTAAGAAATACACAGGAAATGGATGCAGAGATAAAGAAGTTGCTTCAAAAATATTAAAGAGGTTGTTAATGCTCGAAACTTACATAGATCAAGACCCTTCCTGCCATAGATGGAAGAAGAAATTACTGCATGTGCAAAGAGAGAAGAAATTGTTTCCATGTTGTTGACTGATAGCTTTCCCTCGGGCTTGCCCTCACCTGTGCTTCGATACCATGTTAATTTTAACATGTTCTTTTCATAGTACAGTTAATTCCATATGAGCCCAATTATCTATCCATAATTGAACCAAGCAAGTGAAGTCAACTAGGCTTATCGAATGAACCAGGCACATGTCGCTGGCAATGTAGACTAACTCATAATTTTCTGTACGAAGAAGGAGCAAGGAAGGGTAAGTCAACTTCTGAATTTCGAGAAAGGCCTCAACTCCTATAAGTGATGAAGAAACCCATACAAACTTGTTGATGTTCTTCCCTAGTATCAATTCGATGCTCTAATTTTTTAGGAACCCATGTTTTCATTGTTTTTTGAAAGATCTTATGACATTTACATCATTGCAATTTATCCATTTTCACTTTCACTCGTTGGAAACCCAAAAGGGATTGATTTGCAGTAAATGAAACCAACCACTACAATTATGAGTTCCCTCGTAATGGTGTTGGTGAATGAAAGTGTTTAATTCATGAGAAATAAAACCAAATACTAGCATCACAGTTTAACTCGCAGCGGTGCCGATGACCGGATATGTCTTTAGTGTGGAAAATGAAACCAACCGCTACAATGGACAAAGATAAAGTTGAACACTAAAACGGGAAGGTTGGCTTGGACAAAGATGAAGTTGAACACTGAAAATAGAAGGTTGGCTTGGGAGATTATACTTATTTCTTACAAAGTTTATATAATCACAGTCTATCCATTTACATTTCGCTCACAATAGTGCTCGTGACCCTAGAATTGAACTCAATACCAACAACATGGTGGATATAGATTTTAAACAAGAATGCAAGACCAGGGCATTGGGAAAGATTCACATGTCTTTGGTAGGAATTCAACCTATACAGAATTGTAGCGAGGCACTGGCATTGTAGGATCCCACTTAAAACCAGGTAAAGGTGGGAAATGAAACAAACCACTAAAATTGGTGAAAACTAATTTTAACTTCCACAAAAGAAAACGGTGAGCATATCCATAATCCTCTATTGCATTTTAAAAAAAGGCTAAATTCCCTAATAAATAATTATAGGGAGCTTGCCAATGGTTACAGTGATGGATAATAAATCAAGTGTCCAATTCGTAGTGCGAAAGTATTAACAAGTGAGGGTTAAGAAATTACAGGTTTTCAAAAGAAGGCCATATTTCAGACATGAATTGTTGGGGAGCGCAAGGAAGTTGGTAGTCCTCTATAATTAGAGCTTATTCTTCTAGTGGGGCTTTTCCCAAGCGCTTCTCATCTCCTCTGCCATCCCACTAATTGCCATACTTGGCCAAAAACTACTTTAGAACTTCATCCACAACATTTTCTTTGTCAAGCAGCATGTCGACGGTTAATTCGGTAGTCAAGGCGTTCAAAAAAAGAAAAAAGCAATGTACTAAATATTTAGTATAAAAAAAAATATTTAGTAACTTTACATAATCCTCGAGATCCTTGTGCTTTCATGAATAGCCAGAAAATTTTGTGCGTCTTTACTTGCAGTCACAACCTTATCTTCAACGTTATCATTTTCATTTTTTGTAAGGCAAGGGGATTTTGTTGTATATGAATTTGTCTCTTTTTCATTTACAATGCTACTTGCCAACTGCCCCTCTTCACAAAGACCCTTTATTTGAATATTTGTCTCAGCCTCGACCTTGATTTTTCTCTTGGAATTAATTTTGGTATTTATTGATTTGCCATTGAGAGCACGTATATCAAATATCCTCTTCCCATCATTGTCAATATTACAATCCAGATTTCCCTCATTCAAATTGAACTCCATTTTTACCATATTAATTCTCTTATGATTCTTCCCCACCCTCAAAACTGGAACAAACTCTCTATGTGAATGAAGACCTTTGTCACATATGGTTTTAGAGCTAGTACTTAAGTTTTTTGCATTTTTATGCTGTGAAACAGCTCTTCGAAGAGCAGAGGATTCATCTAATGGCTTTTGCAACTTGCAAAATTTTGAAGGAGTGGAAGACTTGACAAACGACTTTCAGAGTTCCCAGCCTTTGATGGAGACACTAGAGGTGAACTATTTTCCTCCTTTGGAGGAGAAATTTTAGTGGCTTCTACAGAAGCCATGGAACTCTGAACATGATTCAATTTCTTCACAAGGTCTTTCACATCGACATTTTTAGAACGAATAGATTCCAAGAGACTGTTTATTGCAGATTCAAAGAATTGACATGTTCCTGTGTTAGAATAGAAGAAAATATCAGAAATAAAACACCTGTTTGCAATGAGAGGACATAAACTAAGCAATAGAATTGTAATTGATGATTTTATGGATGTAAACCACTGTGCAGTAGGTGGTATAGTAAACTAACCTATTAAGCAAACACTTAGGGAAAAAAGATTGTGTGCATGATTTCTTGCCAACAACATTCTTGCAAGATGCCATGAATTCCAGAGTCTTTTGCCGGCACTACTACAATCTCAACTGATGTGATTGGAATAAAAAATCCTTGTGAATGTGCTTCTTACGTCTGGAATTTGTTCTTATTTCTACACTACAGATAGGTACATGCGTCTACATCATATTGGCGAGATTTTTAGCAATAATTATACTTCAAATTGTTGAAGCCTTTTGGATTTCTCCAAATTATTTCCAGATTCATTCATGCACCGCAATCATAGTTGGCAGAATAACACATGCACATACAACTAGCAAAAAATTACAGTAACCTTGGAAATAAAACTTGAATATTCAGAAGGTTACTCCTTGTCAGACAGTCATTCCTTATGATCTGATCATTACACCTAGGATAAATAATATCTTATAAAACCTCCAATTCTATTTAGCAGCATTGACGACCTGAAACTTTCATTCATTGAATCACTGCTAAATTATCAAAAAATATGGCAATAAGGAAATTGAATCATACTCGCACAATCGAAGAGTGGAGGTAAAAATTGTGAGGCATGATATCTGCACCAAGAAGGCTCACAACTGTATACATATTTTCACACTTCAATCTTGGAATCATTCCATTCACTATAGAGACAACATTTGATTCCATGGATAAAGTGCCGGGTGCAAAGAATAAAACCACCAATCCTGTTATGCTTATAGATAATACTTCAACATGGCACTTTCCCAGGAGAGGTAAAATAAGTGTAAATAAAAGTGCATCAACTGTGCTCAGGATCACACACACAAGCATATCCAAACCCAGTAGCAGATTAATTCCAACAACAGTTCCTAGAATCACTGTCAAATCCAGAGCTATCACAAAGGCCTCACATTGTAGCCACAACAACATGAACACGGTTTTACAGTACTCCTCCCCACAAATTTGAGCAAGATGTTTCCCAGTCACGACTCCAATGCAAGATGAAAGGGACTGACATAAAATAGCAACCACATTTGACAGCATTAACAACCACAGAAGCTCAACCCCAAAACGTGATCCACCTTCAATTGTTGCCATGCACTTGTAGGGTCAATATATCCCATTGAGACTAGAAATGTAGGCCCTAAAAATGGGTATATTTTCGTTGAAATACCTTGCATTGGCATTGTGCCATCCATCTCATTTCCCATGTTTAATTCTTCATAAAAACATTGAACTGAAGCATTATTTCTTGAAACCTAGGTGACAAGTATTTTTCCTCTAGATTTCCAAATTGTATGTGCTTCCTTTTTACATTTAAACATGGTATTTTAATATGTACAAACTATAGAAATATTCTAGCACATCACTACTTTTTCATTCACACATAGAGAAAATACAAGAAAACGAAACAAACTTCAATCTATTACTGGGTTGCAGAATATCAAAAGCATCATCCATGGAATCCATCTACTGCCAAAAGATAGGAAAGACACCTCCAAGTCTTATCGAAAGACAACCAGCCATGCCAAGTGCCTTTTGAAATCATCCCGGAGAAGAGGATGTACTCAAAATAACTTTCTCCATACTGAATTATTTCCAAACTAAATCCCTACCCTGCTATCCTCATATCTATGTGCGGGAGTTTAATGCTTATATTCACAATTTCGACATCCTGCCTTGCTAACTACACAGAAAGCCTATATAGCGTAAAATCCAGCCAGAAGAAAAATAAAATCAAAATAGTGAAATTGTGAAACAGACAATATTATCATGTTTTTGACCTGAAGTGTCTGTTGCTCATGCTATCCCTCAAATTTTGATTTCTAAGAACCTGTACTTCGCTCATTCGTGTGCAATAAATCCAAAACTTCCATGTCTACGCATTCTCATTCATCATACATCAGAGTGAAAAGCTGAGCCAAATTCAAACTAGACCTTCCACCTCCTTAATTCACAATGACTAAGACTGGCCTAATGCCTGACCTTTTTCGCCCTTAATCACCGCGAATTCAGGCACCACGGAGAATAAAGCCAATCTGAAACCCTTGAAACCCTCTTAATTTCATAATGTCCTCTGAGGTATGCATATACCTCGAAAATCCATGGAGGGGACTTTTCCTTTATTTGGATTGTCTCTTTTCATGTTTTCTTGGTAAATTTGGTTGGGAAGGATAAATTTTCCTCAGATTTGTAGATATTATTTTTACAATTGAGTTGAATTTCCCACCAAAAAAAAATTGGAAATATCAAACCACAAAATTAATATCAATCCCTTCATTCAACCGCAGGTTGCGCCGTTGGAGGAGCTGCACTGCTAGCGGTACTGTCCCTAATTTATTATCATTTGAAGAACAAAAAACCTCCTCCTGACGGGGCTGTATCTAGACATTTTCCTGGGCGTGAGATGGGAAATTTTCCTATATTCTCTTACGAAGCACTTCATTAGTCTACAAATTTCTTCCAAGAGGAGAATGAACTTGGGGTTGTTGGGTTCGGGTCAGTGTATATTGGTAAACTTTGTGACGGACGAATTTTTTCCATAAAGAGACTTTATCAGGATAACTCTAGGAGGCTCAAGCCGTCGTTCGACTTTATGGCTGCACCCCTACAGATAGTCCAGAGTTGCTGCTTGTATACGAGTTTGTCCCAAATGGAACCCTCGCCGATCATCTTCATGGCAATGGCAAAAACTCCACAGGATCCCCACATATCAGTGAGGAATTCATATTGACAGAGAGAGAGAAAGATATTGGGACAACGAGGAAGGATGCGTTACAACAATACATCTTGTTATTTGATGTGGCTCCATGGCATAGAGAGAGGGATTAGGCTGCATTGCATAAGAATGGTATAAGTCACACGCCATTATGCAGAGATGGAGGGAGGACGCATCGTATCACGAAGGGAAGAATGGCAATGGGAGAAATTGTAGTAACGAAGTTTATTTGGGTGCACCATTGCACGGGAAAAGGGAACTCATCTACCTAGTATAGAGGGAGTTTCACGAGTTGGAGCACAAGAGGAATCAATAGAACCGAGCAACTCCTCCATCTCTACGCGGCTTACCCGCAGTGGGTTTCACAAGTTGTAGCACAAGAGAAATCAACAGAAACGGGCAACAACATAAGTGGCTAGCGATATATGAATTAAATATCACAAAATGGAAAACAATTTGAATGTAAAATTTAAATCCATTTCTTACTTGCAAGAACCTTTGGCATTTTAGTGCAAAATGGAAACATTCTTCGACAGTTACTGATATTTGAGGCTTGGAATAACTTCAACTACAAACTTGGAGAAAGTGTCTGCACATCAATGCAAACTTGTTAAAACCACACTCCAGCAATAATAAAAAAACAAGTGTCCAAAATATTAGTGTTGAAATATTTTACAGGGTCCACTATTTCTATGATGAAAAGGGTACTCTCTAAACAAACCCCACCATTCTCTCAAGCCAGAAACTTTGACATAGATCTCAATTTTAGTTTTGCACTATTAAGGGTTTCAGAATGTGAAATTTCTGAAACAGCTTTGGAAATGTCAGATGACGAACCTGAAGGCAAGTAAAATGCCACCACGATCTCGAGATCTGAGCAGAGTGATGGAAAATCAAGTGTTTCCTTCTCCAGATGGGTATTCTCATCTGATAGCTTCTTCGTGCTTTCTGTGAGAGAAGAAGGGCACTTGTTCGTGAGGGGTTCCATGCCATTTTGGTGGGTTCTCTTATTTCTTTGGCCAAGGGTCAGAAAATATGCCTTCCTCTTGTATCTGCCATTGTTGAGCCTTTGCAGGTGATTTGGCAGCAATTTTTCCCATTTCCCATAGCATTTTGTGAGACCCGCTGTGGGTAAGCCTGGGGAGTTTTTCCATTGGCAGTAGAATGCTGCGAGCGATTGAATGAACGAAGAGGGTAGTTGTGTGTAGGAGACTACAGATATTGGAGGGGTGGAAAACTTTTGAAGGAAAGTTGGTGCCAAATACAATTCAAAAAATTCAATTCTTCTCCACCAAAGTTCAAATTGTCCCACCAACTCTGACAATTACGAAACCGCTCACTTACTGCTATTTATTTAAAATGAAATTAATGCAATCATTACAAAGTGGTGTCTCCTAATGATATGAGTTTTTTTTAAATTTCCTTTAAAGTAGCCAAACATGTCTTTATAGAGTGGAAGAAATTCAGAAATGTTATATATTGTAAATTCTATATTAGAGTGAGTTATGAGTACAAAAGCAACAAAACATTTAATATTATAGCCATGATATATATTATTTAATTTGAAGTTAAACAATATATAAAATATTTAGTGTTTTCTTCTAAGGTGTATGTTGGTTTCTATGGTGTGTGTTGGTTTTTTTTTTTGGGGTAATTTCCAAACTTTTTTTATTAGAAAGGCTATAAGGTATATTTTTTAAACCATTAATTTTGTAAATATAATTAAGATTATTAATATTTAATAATCAGTATGGGTATCATGTCACACTTTATCATGATGTAATATTATTTCAAATGTATGCATTGTTGAAATTGAAGGGGGAAATCTATATGACTCTCGACATCTAGTAGAGAAACTTCATTGAGGGAAAGTTGTGAGGGGATTGGGAAAATTTTCTATTTAACTAAATTAATTAATCAAAAGAAAAACTTGAGGAATAAGGAAGGGGGAATAGAAGAAATTTGGGAAAAAATAGAGAGAAAGTGGAGATTAAAGAATAATTCAAAGGGAACAAGAGGAGAACCATGGAGAATTGTTTACCATAGAAGAATTGTAACCTGTGAATTGGGTGCACAAAACCTTTCCACACTTGAGTGTAAGGAAGTGATGTGCAATGGAAGGCAATATGAAGCCTCTTGAGTTAGGGGCAGTTGGTGTGAAGGTAAACACTGAAGTGAATGGGGATTGGCAATGAATGAGGGGTTTCACCAAGTTCGGGGACCTGAAATAATTTTGAATTTTTTTTTAGCTAAATAACATAAGGCATAATTGGATAAGGGAAGAACTAAAGGTAGGGCTCCTTTTTTTGTTATGCAGGTTTTACATGGCCCTATTTATTGTGTTGTGAGGCCCTGACTTAGCATTTAAGTGTAATTATTTAACCTTATCGAAGGAGAGTGGCCTTAACCATGAGTAGTGTAACAAACCCTCCTACTCCCTTGGGTTATTCTTGGGTAGTGGAAGGTGTTACTTTAAAATTAACCTAATCTCCAAGGTATATTATGAAAATGGGGTCACAAAAATCATATTTTCGCAAACTCCTTGAAACTCAAAACCAATGCCACCATCTTGTTCAATTAAACCAAATAAGTAAACCAAATGTGGTGTAATATTCTGTAATGGTGGTCGATTATACGAGGAGAGGATTTTATGAGAAGGCACTGGATTTTTAATGTGATATGCACAAAACAAGTACCGAACCTAACCATTTTGCACTCACCAATGTTCTGTCTGCATGTGCTAATTTTGTAAATTTGGAACATGGCAAAGGAGTCTTGTTTTGTGATCACCTCCCACGAGGATTCACCAACACGTCATCCAATTACACTAGTATAAAAAGTCTCAGGCTCTCGGCAACGAAAAGGAACATAATGCATGCGCCCTCAATCTCTTCTACATACTTGTAGCTCTCCTCCCAAACCAAAGTCACTAGTGTTGTGTGCTCACTTTTCCCTGAATCTTGTGCAAACATCCTGAGGTAAGGAACTGTTGCACCAATGTATGGATCCATTATGTGTCCTATCCACTGAAGGGAACATGTTCGAAACAATAGGTAAATTATCACAACTATCCCTTTGTGGGTTGTTGAGAACTCCTAAATGCCACATGCTCATTAATGAAATCTATAAATTGAGAACTTTCGTACAAGACTTGAAGTCATATTGACTTGAACCAAAAGGCTCAGGATATGGGTAGCGCAAAGGAACATCTGCAATATGATTTGTACTATTCTCATCTAGATCATTTTGCATGGATATTTTTTGTAGTTGAAATGCATATTCCAGGTTCCATAGAACATCTCCCATGGAAGGCCTGTCGAAGCCCATCTCTTCCAAGAACTTTTCGGTAGTCTCCCTAAACATTTTCAGATAACTAGGGTTGATGGTCCCAACAAGGTGAGGGTAAATGATTTTTTCAAGCTTGCCCTTTTTTTGCCAGTGTGTTTCCCTTGCACACAAGAACTCTAGTAACACTACTCCAAAAGAATATACATCAGATTTCTTTTTCAGTTACTTCCTTTTGAAGTATTAAGGATCAAGGTTCCCAAGGGCCAAAACTACCTTTGGATCTATTTTTTTAATGTCCAAAGTCTGCCACCTTTTCTCGTGAGCCTGTTATTTATATAACAGCAGAGGATTCATGATAAGGGAATTATATTACATTGACCATATATTGGAGCTTCACTGGTATCTTTCCAGTCAAACAATTTTCCAACAAGTCGAAGGAATCTAAATTGGTGCAGTTGAAAATGAAAGGAAAGATTGTTCTATCGAGGCCAAATCCCATGATGCTAAGCTTGAAAACCCTCTCATTATTGCAGGTCACGCCTTCGAGCTCCAAGATGGCGATGTTATAGGGGTTTTGATCTTGTCTCCAATTCACGGTCACATGTTCGAGCTCTAAGATGGTGAAATTGTAGGGTTTTTTATCTTGTCTCTGGTCCACTGCGTGAGCTTGGGTACATAAACCTGGCACCATGTAAGGTTAAGGGGAATTATGAGTATTTGACGAATAAATCTGGATAGAGAAATGGAATTTTTGAGACATTGGCCATCATACATATTTGGTATCCTCTATCAATGTACCAAAGTCATCATTCATCCAAAAGAAGCCTTGTTCCCATCTGGCAGTGGGAGGTGTCTCTGTGCTTCCTTGTGGTGGTGGGAGATGACATGTGGCTCCTTCGCTGGTGGTGTTTGTTTTCTATAGTGGGGGGTCTGGTCTCTGGACTCTGCATATGGCGAGGTTCCTCAACCTTAGAAAATTATGAATCCCGTGGTGTGGTGTGGGTGTTATCCCTCCCTTGTCATCCATGGCCCTGTGGGGGTGGTAGACTCACAAAATTATCATGGTGGCTCCACACCAAGGTGGAAAGAATGTGGGGGCGTGCGCGACTCGCTAGTGTGGGTGTGCACGGGGGCCATGGAGGAGGTAAGCGGGGGGATAGTAGAGGTGGGGGTTTGAGGGTTCAAAAGCAGAGTCGTCGGGGCAAAGGAGGTTGTGGTGGCAAGGGGAATCACAGGTTTGATTTATTTGAGGTAAATGAGGGGCAAGTTATCCAATGTTTTTGCCTATAGAACTATCGTGCACTTATCAACAACCTGATGGAAAGAGTGGACACAACTGAGAGATTTTGTCGTGAGGAGCATGCAGAGAAGATGGAAAAATTGGACTAAATGCACTATTTACAGTGCCAAGTCTCTCCGACTGGTATTGGTTTGGCGAGGCAAAAATCAACTCACTGGAAAAAGAAGAAAAGTTGGAGACTTGGTTGGCACAATTTGAAGGGTGTGGTCAGTGTGACTTTTGTCCTCCACCGCATCTAGGAACATCCCCATACAACCCTGCATCCATCACGTTGGATGAATATTATGATATTTTGTGTTATTTATGTTTTATATGTGTTTTTGTGCCTCTGGCCCAACCATTTATGGACAATGTGCCTAGTCCCTCTTTTGTATTTTTTGCATTTGGTGCAAATTTTTGTCAACAAACCAAGTCAAGGTGAGACCACTTGTTTTGTAACTGGCTATATGCAATCCTTTTTTCCTATCTGAATATAACATTGAATTACAAAAAAACAAAGGTTCATACATCATTAAAAAATTAATTAAGTTTCATACTTAAATTAATAAATTTTCATACCTATTTACTAAATAGGTCTATAAATATATATTTTAGGTTTATCTATTTAGTATTTATCAAATGTAAATATGACGATTTAATACCAGATTTAAATGAAATCACATGTTTAACATAAGAAATGTTATATTTATGTATTTATTGAATGTAAATATGAAGATTTAACCTTGGATTTAAAACAACTCACACTTTTAACATAAATCAATGAATTTTGAAAATTAAACTTTATGGCCAAATATCAAATATAAATATAAATATAAATTTTGCTATTTAATTAATATTACCTTTACTAAAACTATAATGAAGGCATTAGTGTAAAGTTGATAACTGATACATGCAATTATGTTAATTGTAGATGAGTCTGTCTGCACTGTTAAACTTTAGAGACAAAAGGGTATTCATAATTTTAACACTGTAAATTCAGAGATCTCTTTGTCTCTAAATTTTAACACTGCAAATGGATTCAGAGACACCTATAGTGAATGTAACACTTCGATACCAAAAGTGAAATTATCCATATATGGAGTGACACAATTAAAAACTACTGACATAAATGACTAATTCATATACTAGTTGTACTTGTTATTTGGGTGCCATATTTTTATTATTGGACTATAATAGTCATTTACATTAATCATTATTAATTTTGTCACTGATTGTCTAGTCATATATTTTAATCCTCGACTAAATTAGTCATTTAAGTTAGTCGCTTTTACTTTGGTCACTCATTATCTAGTTATATATTTTATCCCTAGACTAAATTAGTCGTTTAAGTTAGTCGCTTTTAGTTTAGTCACTTATTATCTAGTCGTATATTTTATTCCAAAACTAAATTAGTCATTTTAGTAGTAATTTAGTAGTAATTCACTTGAAATCATTGTGGTGACTAACATTTTTAGTCACCTAGTCATTAATTTCATCATTTTTTACTAGTGAACCAATCACTCATGCATTCACCTTCTACCCTTTATTACATACATTTATCCATATACATATGATTTCTTATATAGGCCTAAGAGCCTCCTCAACAAATATCTTGACATATACTTAAAAATAATCTTATACTTAATTTGTATGAGGAAATAAACAATATACTGAAATAAATTGATGAAAACTAATAGTATAACATGGTATACCTTATTTGTTTTTTTTAAATCCATGGTGGATGAATCTTCCTAGCATTGTGTTGTAATCTAGAAAAAAATATGTATTGTTCCCCAATAGGATAGAACATTGAGTAATATTAAAGAGTTATATGCATCATATGGAAGAGAAAAGAGACACAAAAGTAGTAGAGATTCAACAAAAGAAAGATTGTATTAATATATCCTTAACAACCAATTGGTCATATGGAGTTGAGTAAATTCATATTTATATGACTGAGAAGACACTTACAATAATTGAACTATATCAGTTTACTTGAATAGAGTAACTTGGTTGGTTAACTTGGCCAAAGCGTTGGTCGAATTAAAATGCATTATTTTCTCTTTTGACTCGACTTCAGTTAACTAATGCATTTAAAATCTCTCCCACTTTCAATTACTTCTTCTTTATGAATAATGAGGGGGATTATAAGAGAATCACAAAAATTAAAGAAGTATAGTAGAATAGGATAAAATAGAAACAGAGAGAGAATAAGAAATGAGATTATTTTGGATGATTGCTAGATAGTCATTTTGTTGTCAATGGATAAGGTTGTTCCCTTATATGTTCCTATTCTATTTGGTTGATTAATCCTATAGGCTAATCATCTTTTATTCCTTCAATAGTACAAAATGACTAATTAGTTACTAAGAAACGACTAAAATTTGCATATAAACGACTATTTTTGAGTCGGTGACCAATAGTAGCTAATTTACAGTATCTTATAACGCGACCAAATTTTAGTCGTTTTTAGCTTAGTAATTAACTAGTTATCTCAATTTTCTTGTATAGTAGTATATTTGGTCATTAATTTAATCACTGATTTGGTCATTGATTTGGTCATTAATTTATTCATTGATTTGGTCATTAATTTAGTCATTGATTTGGTAATTGATTTAATCATTGATTTGGTCATTAATTGTCACAATTAATGACCAAATATACAACAAAATATATTACTATGTGATCACTCGAGAAAACCAATTAATGACCAAAGAAATGTGACTAAAATGTTGGTAGTGTTATAAGATACTATAAATTAGTTACTAATAGTCGTATATATGCAAATTTTAGTCATTGTTTGAAACCAATTAATGACCAAATAAATATGAATAAATTTTTGTCTTGTTATAAGATACTGTAAATTAGCTACTAATAGTCGTATATATGCAAAATTTAGTCGTCATTTGTAATCACAAATTTATCATTTGTAGTAGTCATTTCTCTTTTTTTGGTAGTTTCATATTCATTATATAAACGACTAATTTAGTAGTTTAAATTCATTTCATTTAATTTCATTAATAATCATTATAAATGACTAATTTAGTCATATACTCATTTTATTTGTGTGCATCATTAATCAATATAAACTACTAATTTAGTAGTTTTAAATTGATTTTGTGTTCATTATTAATCAACAAAAATTAATTTGTATGATTTAAAAAATGTCATACAATGTGGATGTTCATCTAATATGAAAACACAAAGTTTCATATGTTAATTACAAAACTAAAAAATATCAAATGCAACTATAAATAATTTCAACCACATAAATTATATTATATAATATGTCAAAGATTACAATATGAGTTTCCAACTTAATATTGGTTGGAATACAATTTACACATGAAGTATTGTTTCATCACTTCAAAACATTATCATTTTGTTGCCAAGGCATTGCGGGTGAATTCACCAACTCTGAAAACTTGACCATCAATCTCCATGTGTGTGTCTTATGTGAAATATTGGATCTACGAGTACCACTAGACCAATTCTCTTCTCTCCCATTAATTTGCATTTTGTCGCTTAAGTGTTATTTTTCTCCTCTTTCTTAAATCCCTGCTTCTACCATTAATACTGAGTTCATTTTCTGACACAAAAAAAGTATAGGACATGAAAGTTGATGAAAACAAGAATATAACCTAAAGTAGACTATAAAGGATGTATAAAATATATACCTCAACATCAACAATATTGTTAATGCCATTTTTCCCCATAAAAGCAAGAAACTTGAAGAAGTTTTCTTCAATTGGGCAATAATGTGCTAGATGACCTCTATAAACAAAGCAAATAAAATTTCACAAATAAACACAATAGAGCTAGCAAATTTCTACTAAGAATGTCTCATGCTCCACTTTTGTAGTTGTATTGTTTCCTCTAGTTATCTCTAAGAAGCAATGACAATTCAACAATAAAATTGGTTAGTAGAGATCTAATGGGTGGAGCAAAGTATTGTTGACACAAGATTACAACAAGAAACTAAAAAATAATAAGAGAGGACTTTATAAATTGCGATACTAACCGAGAATATAGCTTCAATATCATAACCTTCAATTGTCAACATACTATTCCAGGGGAAAATTATCTAATTCCCATAAACCAACAAATTATGTATGCCCTTTGTTTTCCCTGTAATTAATTGAGCAAGATTAGCACATGCAATTTCCATTTAGAATCTTTGAAATGATTCTATAAATATTCAAAGCAAACTTACTGTTACTCATTCATTTTTCTCTGATGCAGACAAAAATGAATATGGTAACCTGTTTTTGAGTTGGAGAGTTCTGCAATTCATCGTGTCCAAAATCATTGCTTATTGTCATGACTATGTTTTTTTAATGATAAAAAAATGGGGCTATATTTGATTAGAAAACAAATTATTAAGAATATATTCCATTTTTCTAATTCAAAGCTAAATTCTCTTCTAGTACAAGTTTCTTTGAAATGAGGATTATATTAGTTGGAGTTTAGCAAAAATCATCTCATATACAATTCCAATATGAAAATATATGTTTCAATGTCACTGTATTTTGCATCCAGAATTCTTAAATAATGACAACGCAAGTGCATACGGTGGTAGCAAAGCATAGAGCCAAAAAATCCATAGAGAGAATCAATCTTGGAGACATGACCAAATGGATACCATAAAAATTAAAATGCAAACACTCTTGTAAAAAACTCTTCCAAAATCATGGTAGAAAAAATGTTAAGAGAAAGATCCTCACTTTTTCATTGGAAAGCGTTAAAATGGTCTAGTTGTTGGAATAGTCCCACAAAAATTATTATTGGAGACATACTTGCAAGTGCAAATCAAATCATAACAATAAACCATTAAGAGTTGGAGTAATTTATATTCAATTGTTACATGTAAATAATAATAATAAAAATAAAAGTAGAGATTATGTACAAGAAATTGACTTACATGACTTTAAGGTTTGAAATTTTAGTAAGTTCCCTCGAAATTTTTTCAGTTAATGAATTATTGTTAAAGTGGATGTTCCTTCAGTGGTTATCATACAAGCATCAATAAGAAATCATATGACATGAACAATGAAAGAGAACTGGAGCACCTGAGTTTGTTATATGAGACATTATCTCTAAAAACTATAATCCCAGTTTGGATGTTTCCATCATGACCATTTAGACATAACATAAAGAAAAGTTACAAAAATACAAGTGCCTCAAAATTTCACAATGATGAAGGAATTTCATCGGTAATATTGTTGCTATACAAGTCCATGCTGATAAGGCTATTCATATTTCCAAATTCCTCTAGAATTCTTCCTTGAATATGAATTTTGTAGAGATCACTGTCGAACAATGAAAAATTAAAGTAAATTTCAATAATGATATGACATGCAATCAAACAAACATGCTTGACATAATATGAAAAACCCAAGGTCAAATCAAGAAAATCTTGACATAATATGTTGAAGTTATGAAAAGCATAGTTATATACAAAATATTTCAACATGAATACCATATTCAGAACCACAACTAAGTACTTGATACCAAATCCTATACAAGACAAAATTACAAATTGCACATGGAACTAGACACAAAGAAAGCAATTAAGCTATATTATTTAAAACATAAAACCTATGAAAAAAGGATAAGATCAGTCATAATACATGTTGGGAAAAAACAATTTAGTCAAAGGTTCCCATTTAGCTAATAATCATGACTTGAATTTCTTTCTTATGCCAACATTTTTCAATTATATTAGTATATATGCTATCATACCTAACACCACTTTCTCGTGCATAATATGAATGCTTCTCCTTGTGAGACCAGAAAAAACTTACAAACATCCAAATTAGAATTATGTTAGCCACATAATGAATGAATTAAAACCTAAGGCTAGTTGATAAGCTAAAGCACACATGTTGATATCATGCTTTATCACAGTTTCAAGCTAAGAAAATTTAAAAAGTACCTGACAAGGCAAACTATATGACCCATCTTACAACTAACTAGCAATGCCTCATTAGTTTTATCGAACTTTTTTTCAAAGGATTTCTCCTTATTTGTTCTCTTATTCCCACTAAGATCTCTTCCACCACTGTTGACAACATAGTGAAGTCATAACTTTTTATCAGAGAAAGTATTATACCAAAAAATGGAAGTAATTTTAGTATCATTTTCATTTTTATTAATAAAAATTCAATAACAATAATGAAAATGATTTTAAGTCATAAAATCATGTAGATTGTGCTTTCACCGTAAAGTACTAATAATTCCCATATGCATAGTTTTAAGAAAAATAAGTTTCACACCTTCGAGTATAAGGAAACAATTCACCATAGCTCTCATCATACTCATACCCACCAGAAAGTGCTACAAATTGAGCACCGTAGTCAATGATGTAGGAGCATCTGGCTCAGCAATTTCATTGTATTCAAGTTAACTTAGGGGGTCTTGTGTTTTTAAGGAAGTTGGATTCCGATATATCAAATTAATGTAATTATGAATGTTTTTGAGTTATTTTAATGAGAGATATTTAGAATAGGAATTAATTAAATATTGTGAGGCATTTTGTAAATGTTCTTGAATTATGGAGAACATGAGAGAATTAGGACAATTGAGAGCTCATAGGGATTAATATATTTGGAAATTAATTGTAAATATTGAATTATGAATTTTTTCAATGAGTTGAGAGATTTTAGGATTTTGTTGAGAAGATAGAGGATCTGAAACTAGAATTGGTTAACAGAACCTTTTATATAAAATTGTAAGCCTCGAGGCATAAATATAGGTCAGATACAAGATTCAAAATTTAGAATAGGCAAGAGATAGAGTTTGATTATAAGCCTATGGGAAGAAAGAGTAAAAGGCCATTGATATAGAAAATCAGGCTAGAGAGAGACTCATTATGTAATTATTTATGTATAAAGACAAAGAATTCGATTCCTGAATTGTGCAGGTGTGTATTGATTAATTGAGTTATAATGGTGTGTATGTATCAGAATATCTACTTAAAATAAGTGTGTAGGTGTGTTCGAGTAGAACTAGAGAAGAGATAGAATAGACAGAGGTAGCATGAAGAACATTTGCAGAGATCGGACTATAACGAAATAAATTGAGAAATCAGAGTCACGTAGGGAAATAATCAAAAACAGAAAAGTGAAAGAAAAATAACGAAGAATTGAAGTAAAAAACACAGGAACTTTTGGATCAGTCATATCAACGGATACGATTTAATGGAGATAGATGGTTAGGATTAAGTCGTGGAAAATAAAGTTAAGGAATAGAAAAATTAGATCAAGCCATGCATCAACGGAACAATGGAATGGTTTCTAAAAACGGTAAATGGTATATCGCGCAGTTAGAAAGTGGTAAGTGGTAATTTCGTGAGCATGTGATGAGCCATGGTGTTGACATGTAGAAGGTAAACGAGAGAGGCAAACCAATAATCTCGCGCAAATTTAAAGTTTTAACCATTTTGCTAGTTGGAGAGCGATCACCATTGGATTGGAGTCTTGAGAATTGACAGTGGAGACTAATGTGATAAGGGAACCTCGATATATGTGTGAAGTCATGAAGATTAGTGGAAAAGGTAAAGTTTTTTGGGCTATCAAATATTTCTATGATATAGGAATAATAATAGAAATAAACTGAATAAATATATTATGGTTAATGGTCAAGATTTTAACCAAAGTAAAAAGGTATTATTGATATGTCACGGGTAAATGATCTAACCAAAGTATAAGTGAAGTTAAATTTCGGTTAAGTGTTTATAAAGGCCCCTCTTAAGAATTATATAAAGGTTTAAACTTTGGTAAAGTGGGTCTGTTACTAAAGTAATATTTAATTAAAAGGCTTCCGCTAGTTTATTGAAAATATTTTAAACTATGGGTTAAGAGGTTTTCCCTAAGTATGGAATTTGAAAAACTTGGGACATGGATTTGACATGAATTGACATGCATACTATGGGTATAAATGCGGCTTAGGTGCATCATTTTGGTATCAGAGCAAGAAAATATCTTTGGGAGAGAATTAGAGAAAGTTGAATCTCTTTTAAAGAAAAGAGACAAACATCTGTAGAGGGGATTTCATTAATTAAAAGAGTTTATATACAACAGCAGAGAGGAAAGCACAAAGCGGGTGATTCTGGTCAAAAGGAAAAGAGCTAGAAGTGAGTTTGTCCTTAAAGAAGAGTGGAGTTTTTTTCTCACAAGAGGAGTAAAGTAGAAAGGGATTCTACGTGTAGCTGAGCGAGGTATGTTTCAGATTTGATATTTTGAGAACAGATTGAGATTCGTTTCAAGATAGTGAGTTATTGTAGCCAAAGAAAGCTTGCAAAAGATAGGCCAGCCAAGGAGTAGAGTTGAATTGAGGTTGCTGTGAAAGAGAGATTGCTGTGTATGCATTTTGAGGGTGGTTAGATGACTGTAGACAGAAACATGAGATTTGATGAAAGAAGGAAGACAAAGCAAGAGTACTTTGTGGATGAGGTAATGTGATTTGGGTTTTAATATTGTTTGAAATGCAGGGGACAGTAGTGGAGAATGTCTCAACAGAAGAAAAAATAGAGAAGCTTTGAGAAATAAGGATAACTAGAGGTGATGGAGAGAGAAGAACCAATTGTGTTCTTGAAGGAAGAGTAAGTGGATACTCTGAGGAAAGTGGTAATGAACCTAGAGAAACCAACTATCGGTTGGAAAAAGAGAACAAGAGGTGGAATTGCACAAGCCTAGAAGAAGCAGAATAGAATGTTCAGGAGGTTCAAGACAGAGGACCAGTGCTTGCCAAAAGACCAAGTCCAAAAGGGATCTTGGTGAGGTAATTGGCAGCAGGGAGGACTTGTTGTTGAGAGTCTTATTACAACTCACTATGAATGTGAGGAGGTTATGAAGATGGAGAAGAATATGATTAATGACAATCATGGCATAGGTTTAGGGAAAAGCCACCAAGAGAAGAAAGAATATGCCAAGGAAAATGGCATGAAGAAATAGTTAAGGGATGAAGAGTATGAAAGAGAGAAGGTTGAGATATAATTCTATCTTGAAGTGTTGTTGGTGTTGTTATAGAGGAATAAGGAGGCCCAGAGAAGTGGTTTTCTTGTAACAAGAAAGACCCTGAAGTGGTCCAAGTTGAAGATGAGGCTACAATAGAGGCAAGTGCAGTGGCTGAGAGAAAAAATTAGAGCAGTTGAGCTGGAAATGGAAGAGTCCATTTGTGAACCATAATAGTGTGAAATTCTGGTTGACGATGAAGAAGGGAGATCAACTAAAGATCTCATGAGCTATCATGATAGTTCAAGACAACAAAGAATATTTGTTGGAAACCAGATAATCTATGATGGAAAATTGGTGCTTGAAGTATCAAATAAGGCCAAGGGGTCTTGTGGTTTTGAATACGATAGTTTATTTATGAATGTAGGTACAATATCAAATGAGTTTGTTGCTAAGGAGGAGAAGAGATATATGACAACTAGTGACCATGACAGAGATGGGAAAAGGAATTATGGTCTAGAAGAAGTACTTTGTGAACCAAAAGGAGATTGGGATGATTATTCTTCATTCCATGAGGTTGAGTCTTTAGTTCAATCAACAAAGGAACCAGAGGTAAAGGAAACAGACATGATGAACCAAAAGGGATTTGACATAGAACAGAGTGAGTTAAAAGATGACCTAATTTACATGGAGAAGCTGCTACAAGAGAAGATAATGCAAGATAAATAGAGAAGAAGATGGAGCATGAAAAATATAGTTTAGAAGTCAGTGGTACCATTACTTATAAAGAGACTAAATAAAATCTTAAGGGACATGAAGAAGAAAGAGAAACTTAGAGGAGCTAAGTTTAGATTGAAGCCAGTAATTGAAGAATAAATTCACTACTATGAACCAGAGAAAGGTGACACCCTTGGAGAGGATGATAATGAGAGAATTGTTGTTGTAGATGACTTGGAGAAAGAAGAGGAAGAGAGATTTGCAGGAAGTCTCGTGAGCTCTTTGAAGAGTTCAGATTAGCATGGTGAAGATATGCTAACAGGGAATATTGAAGGCCTGTGTATGATTGCAGGTGGAGTATATGATGATGGAAAGTCTTTGGTTATTCCCAAAGAAGAGGAAAGACATAATTTGAATTCTATTTTAGAGGATAAGGATGAGATAGTTAAGTCTCATAAGCATTAAGCTCCAACACAGTTGGAGGAAAATGTTATACTGATATAATTGTAACCAACAAGATTTTGACTTATATGGGTAGCCAAGAGCAAGTTGAAGAGAAGGAACATATCAATCTACAATTTTAACGCTTGAGGAAGCTAAAAAAGAGATTTTATAGTTAGAAAATATGTTAAGGGAGTCTGAGTCAAGCCATGAAATGAGACCTCAGGTAAATGATTTAATTTTTAGTAATCTTGATGAAGAAATGAGGTTTCTTGAAGAATGCATAGGTAGAGATGTGAATGGAGACGATTCATTCAATGCAGATGGATAGATGGAAATTTCATGTAACAGTGACAAAGAGAAGCATAGTAATGTAAAAGAAGATGGGGCACATATGTCTCATATTGAAGAAAAGTCAGTTTTATAACTAAACATGACTGATTTGACTGCCATACTTAATTTGATTTGACTACCAGGCTTAATCAAGGAAAGGGGGCCAGCTATTGAAGGTTGTGAAGGAAGAAGAAAGGCATTTTGAAGATGATGAGAAACAGTGTGATGAAGAACTTGAATATTATCAAGTAGGAGAGGAGTTACTAGAGTATTTGATGGAGAAATGTGGGTACAAAGATGAGAATGCAGACCATGATGAAGAAGAGTCTCAAGATCTGATTGAGACAGAGAAGCATGTTAGTGTCCAAAATAGCATGGGAGAGTTGAAGGATGAGATTGTTGCTAAGGAGCTGGGAGGTGATTTACTTCTGGAAAGTAAATTGGAGGATGGAAAGCAACAAATGAATATTGCAGAGGAAGAGAAGATTGGAGAAGGCAGTAGAAAAATGGAGCAAGAAGGTAAAGGCAACAACAAATGGCAAAGTGTACTAGTCCAAGGCTATGCTGGACATGGAGATTGAGGAACTTTGGAAGTTAATGTTGAAACAGTCCAAATGGAGGAAAATGACAGTCGAAGGGATGATCAATCATGATTTAAAGCTAATTGAAAAGAGGAAAATGAACGAGAAGGCAACAGACATGCAACAACAACAAATGTGCATAGTATTTGGACAACTAAAAACTAAGGTTTGGGACCTTGGAGATTTTGTATGAATAGATGGGAACACATGATCTCGATATCATGAATGTTTTCAACTTTAGGAGTCTGATGCAGGAGCATTCGGCTCAACAATTTCATTGTATTCTGGTTAACTTAGGGTGTCTTGTGTTTTTAAGGAAGTTAGATTCCTATGTATCAAATTAATGTAATTATTAATGTTTTTGAGTGATTTTAATGAGAGATATTTAGAATAGGAATCAATTAAATATTGTGAGGCATTTTGTAAATGTTATCGAATGATGGAGAACATGAGAGAATTAGGATAGTTGAGAGCTCATATGGATTGATAGATTTGGAAATTAATTGTAAATCTTGAATTAGGAATCTGTTCATGGAGTTGAGAGATTTTAGGATTTTTTTGAGAAGACAGAGGATTTGAAACTAGAATTGGTTAACAGAACCTTTTGTATAAAATTGTAAGCCTCAAAGAATAAATATAGGTCAAATAAAAGATTCATAATTTAGAATAGGAAAGAGATAGAGTTTGATTATAAGCCTACAGGAAGAAAGAGTAAAATGCCACTGAGATAGAAAATCAGGCTAGAGAGAGACTCATTATGTAATTATTTTTTTATAAAGACCGAGAATTCGATTCCTGAATTTTGCAAGTGTGTATTGATTAATTGAGTTATAATGGTGTGTATGTATCAGAATATATGCATAACATAAGTGTGCAGGTGTGTTCGAGGATAACTAGAGAAGAGATAGAATAGATAGAGGCAGCGCGCAAAACAATTGTAGAGATCGGACTATAACGAAATTAATTGAGAAATTAGAGTCACGTAGCGAAAGATTAAAAAACGGAAAAGCGAAAGAATAATAATGAAGAATTGAAGTAACAAAAACAAGAACCGTTTGATTAGTCAGATCAACGGATATGATTTAATGGAGATAGACGACTAGGATTAAGTCGTGGAAAATAAAGTTAAGGAACAGACATATCAGATCAAGCCACGTGTCAACAGAACCATGGAATGGTTTCTAAAAACGGTAAATGGTATATCACGTAGTTAGAAAAATGTAAGTGGTAATTTTCATGAGCATGCGATGAGCCATGGTGTTGACATGTAGAAAGTCGACGAGAGAGGAAAACCACTAATCTTGCACAAATTCAAAGTTTTAACCATCATGCTAGTTGGAGTGCGATATCGAGTGATCGCCGTTGGATTGGAGTCTTGAGAATTGATGGTGGAGATTAATGTGCTAAGGGAATCTTGATATATGTGCGAAGTCATGAAGATTAGTGGAAAGGTAAATTTTTATATGGGTTATGAAATATTTATATTATATAAGAATTATAATAGAAATAAACTGAATAAAGATATTATGGTTATTGGTCGGGATTTTAACCAAAGTCAAAAGTTATTATTGATATGCCGTGGGAAAATGATCTAACAAAAGTATAAGTGAAGTTAAATTCCGCTTAAGAATTATATAAAGGTTTAAACTTTGGTAAACTTGGTCTTTTACTAAAGTAATATTTAATTAAAAGGCTTCCACTAGTTTAATGAAAGTAGTTTAAACTATGGGTTACGAGGTTTTCCCTAAGTATGGAATTTGAAAAACCTGGGACATGGATTTGACATGCATTGACATGCATACTATGGGTATAAATGCGGCTTAGGATGCATCAGTTAGGCTACCTAGAAATACCAACAATCTGAGGAAGATAGACCACCCACTGCCTACATTCCATTCTGTCTCCCCAAAATTCTCCCAGAGGCATACTTTGGTGTCATTATGGATCATTCTCTGGAAGTATTGGACCAAAGTGATCTAGTGGAATAGTAACAAAAATCCGTCCACTAGTTTCATTTGATAAACCCCTGTGTTTTGCGCATTCATTAATAAAATATTTATCAGGCTTGTCTTGATTCTACATGTATGTATAAACTTTCGAAGGTCTAGATTTGGGTTCACCTGCATTTGTTACAAACTTTTCCATATGGATAGCTATTAAAAGGGTTACATTGATTCTGGGCTAAGAGGTTGTTTTGGAAGGAATAGGAAATCGACATTTTGCATAGTTCTTCTACCCCCGTCCCACCCATTTATGGTAGCAATTAAAGCAGAAATTGTGGCCACAAGGAGTCTAGGAAAAAGAGAGAAAAAAGTTATAAGAAAATAAACCACACATTTATTCCAATTACGTCACCTATGGTAGTGTCTACAGGGGTAATAATAGAAATAAAAAAGGTAATCAAAGATAGACTGTAGTGAAAAAACATTGGATTGTTCCAGATAGGTAGAACAACATTGAGAACTTGAGATTTTAGAGTGCAGAAAAAAACCTTTTGATCCCTTGGAATAGTGATAGAACCTCCATCAAATGGTTGCACTAATTGTGATGTAGACCACACAGTTAACAATGAAGAATAATTCACAAGGTACTCGAAAAGCCTGCAATAGCTTCGTAATGCCTTTGACAACCAAGGTACATGATATAGCTTGTCATTTTCAATGCCTTTGTTGTTTTCTGTTTCCATTCCTTGTTGGGACATAAATGGTACTATCCAAAGTGAATGAATTGTTGCTTAAAAAGTAGTCAAAACACTTTTAATTATACCATGAGCATAGAAACAATTTACCACTGTTGTATTGCACATTCACTTATGGTTGTCATATATAACTGTTTTCATGCCATCCACAACTTTCCTAGGGTAGTGATTCTTTGAAGAAAGTTATGATTCAAACTAAGATAAGCCAAAGTTATTTCTTATTTTCTTGGTACATGCAATATCCCAAGACAAAAAATATTCACAATTGACAAAAGGACAATCCCAACTGAAGAAAATTCAAAGTCATTATCATCTTACCAACTGAAGCAAATTAGAGTCATTATTCATAGCTTTCCTCCCTGTGAGTAGCTTTAAAAGAACAATGTCGTATTTGTACACATATACTACTCATTAAGCCTAGACATTCTTGCATATTCAAGGTCAATATAACCGATAACACCCATAACATAGATAGGGGTGTGGGTTTTTGCAGACGGGATACAATTGACAACGCCAAAGTTTGACAAATGTGATATAAAATTGTCATTGTAATATTCCCTTTCAAATTTCTTCCAAATGAAAATTTGGTTTTTTGAGTTCTGGGTTTTCTTTAATGAGGGGTTTTGTTTAACAATTTGAGAGTAGAACTACTGGAGGTGGACCTTTATTCAATTTAATTTTAGATGAACACAGTGCTAGAAAAATGCCCAAAAGTACTTCCAGACAACATTATACCATTTAAATTAAACTCAACAAGGGATACACCAATGATATGCACTATACAATAGAAAACTGAATCCTTTCCACTCATGAAATTAATTTAGAGTTACACAGAAGCATGATACGAAATTTATGGACTGATAAGAAAGCCATAAAAGTAATCAACCATAGTCATTTATTCTCAACCCAAAAACTAATATTAAACCCATAAGTTTTATACACTACTAATATAAGGCAATATGAAGATAGTGCCAAATCATAAAAAATCCATTTATTAGCTTGAAATCAAGATATACAATGAGCGAATAAGGGCAATAGAACCTGGTTTGGAGGGTTATAAATAAGTGACAAATATCAATTCTGAAGGCATAAATGGACCAGCGTTGACCCCTTGAATTATGAGCTTAATTTCTGGAGTACGATCAACTCTTCCTCTTTGTACAAACACAACAACATTTATGCCTCCCTTTTTCTCCTAGGTGACACTCTCTACACACATGTAATTAAGTCATCTCCATAACCCACGCATAGAGATTTTGATAGCAACCAAAAGAGGTAAATCAACCCACAATAATGCTACATCAAGAAATGAAATTTGTCTAGCAACTCGTCCTTCAACACAACGTCACTCTCAGGAGGTGTGAACTTCTGCAAGTGAGAAAAATATCAATCCTACCTTCCAGAAACACACCCACAAGACAAAGACCAGATTTGAGCTCCCTTGTGACTGGTTATTGTACTTCCTTTGTTACAGAATTAGGCCAGCTGAGTGTAAGAGTGAATACAACCCTCTTGAGTGGAGAACTAGACCCCTTGGAAAAACTAAAATTGACCCACAAAACAGAGGATTTTAGCCTCTTTCACAATACTAAACTTGTCCTTCCTTAAGATGAACTTGATCAACAATGAATAAGGATGAAATCAACCCTAAATGCAATGTTCAATTCCTTTATAAGCATTATTGAGAGGTTGGAAACTTAGAGGTTGATGTCAAAATTCCCAACTACATTGATCCACACTTGATGCTAATGCCCAAAGATAGCATTTCCGGCAACAAGGAAGCTCTTTTTACATAGCACTGTCAAATCAAGCACAAACTACCATATATGGTCATTGATAATGGAAACCAAAATAACCTTCTCTTGATTAAATTGGAAAAGGAACTCAAGTTACCAAACTCAACTCATCCTAACTCACATTAGCTTGGATGGGTCAAAGAGGCTCATTAGCTTGTGCTAATCACTTGAAAATAGATCAGAATATTGCTAGAAGATGGAAGGATTTTGCCCAATATCTTATATGTTCTTACAAACAAAGATGAGAAGATTTATGAAAATAAGATGATGATAACAAGTGTAACTAATTTCTCCTTTTCCTAATTACTCCTTTTCCTTGAAGTAATATAACTGGCATTTAAAAAATAAAAGGAAGCTTACAAGAGAGGAATGCCACAAATGCAAATATATTATAGTACATAAAATCCAAAATATAATGAATTTAATTAATGGATTAATTGATGGAGAAATCAATGGGGTTATTTGTGGTTTTCTGTATCCTAAACACACGAGTTACAATTATATTTTTACAAATACACTGTGATACATTCCCACTTGCTACTTGTCACCTAGAATTACTCTCACATATTCCTCCTTGCTTACAAGGAATTGTTCCCTAAATTAGCAAAATGGAAACCAGTAGTTCCTTAAAATTCCTAGAAGATCATCTAATCCAATGAAAAGACTAGCCACCTCTTAAATCATATCTAGAACCTTTGATAGCCTTTCATCAATATTGTTACTGTGTGCATCCCTAAGGAAATGTACAAACTCCTCAAGAAGAATTGACAACACTCTAGTAAAAATATCTCTAGTATTAGATCATGTCTAGGCTTCATAGAATTGCATTACAATAACATGTTCCTTTCTATTTGAGTGAAGAAATGCAAATGATAGAGCCTTGTGACACCATTCCACCAACAAAACTGGAAAAATTGTATTCAACTATGTTTCCAATTCATGCAAAGTAGCTAATGCATGGAAATTCTGCTGTTGTAAAACTACAAGTTTTGGAAGAACCATAATGACCATCTCCTGAACAAGATCTACACTTGGTATACCCAAAATGACCTCTACAAATTCAATTCTCATAATTAGGTGTGTGAAAAACCTTTCTTTCAAGTATTCAAACGGCTCATCTCTAATTCCAGCAAACTTGAAAAGGATTGATCTGATTCCTCCCATCTATGTAAAGCTAGTAGATTTATGTATTAACCTAGAAGTTTTTTCTCTTACCCAACTATTTGAATTGTTAATCTGATCAATCAATAAAGCAAATGAGAAAAAAAAAACCATGGACATCAGCCATTTCCATAATTTTTGCTACCGTTTTTAACAAAGTCTCAAATACATCCGGATCCTCAGTGGCTTCCAAAGCATGTTTCAATATTCCAAGCATATTTTCTTCTTTTTTTTTGTTGCATGCATCATCATCTTCAAACAAAATATCCATCACATTATTCTCAATGAAGTAATGGATTTAAAAAAAAACATCTCCTCACAACCTTCTTCTCATAAAGTGGAAGTATATCCGGGCATTTTATCCACAAAGGTTATGTTCCCAGAAGGCTACTTTTGATTGCATGGAATAGAAGACGAGAAATTCTTCCCATAGTACCAACACGAACTTGCTCTAATGATTGACTATAAAGAAGTCGAGAAAAGAGAGATTGACAAATACTGAAAGCAAACTCTAACAGTCGTATTATTATGCACATATTTCCTTTATATCTGATATAAAGTTACATCAAGGTTAGTTTTCCCTGAGTCAGCTGAAATTTGTTTATCACACTGAGCACAAAAGAATCCTGATATAAGAACATCTATGTTTCCCAAATTCACTTTCAAACCAAAATTTTTGTGGATTTGACACAAAAAGTTAGTTGCATAATCGGTTGCTAAATGAGTAGCATATAAACATGCAATGTATCCAATATCATGAGCTAAAATTTCACGAACTTTGTCAGATTTGTCTTCAACAAAGATCTCCAATATTCTACACATGGTTGTAATAACATCATATCTAGAATTGAATGCAAGAATTGGCATAGATGCGACATCTTCAGCTTGGAGATCAACAATCTGATCTTGCAATGCTAAGTCCAAAACCTCAAAAATGTTTTCACTCATTGCTTTGATCCCTACCTTAGGCAACATACTCATAATTTTGTACTTTGTCTTCTTGATGATATCAGATTGGATGTCAATATCACAAAACAACCATGGAAGTTTTAAAATTGACAAAAGTGTTTCTGTGTTCGCAAATCTTTCTCTGCTACCTGTAAGATTCTTGATAGGAATTATTTCTTCATCTAGTGATGATGATGCTAAATGTATAAAGTCGAAACAAAGCCTTTGTAATTTACCATCTCCTTAAGAAAGTAAACTACAAGATGCAGACATGAACGCTAAGCTAATAAGGCCTTCTACTTGAAACCTTGTTTCGACAAGGCATCTGTTTATCAATTTCAACATCCAAGAGGAAAATGGTTGCTAATGTACCTCGCCTGTAACATCAATTAAAATACCCACACTATCTGGCGACTTGGAGAAAGTAGGAAGGCCATAGAAAGGTTTTGGAGAGATACATATATAAAATTCAGTAAAGGACATGTCAAAGCATGTTATAGACAAAGCAGTAGAAACTGTGAAGCTGGATTCAATTGCGTCAAATGATGCAACAGATAATAAGTATGCCACAGGATAATTACATAAAGTCCATTTTCTAGAATAGGAATTCATGACCAACCTGGTTGCTAAGGAAGCATGTCTGGTTTCCCAGGTGTAAAATGAATCTCTCTCAGAATTGAGAAGTGTGACTCCTTCACCCAGAACATAGAATGGTCCACTAGATAAGTAAGTCACTGGCCTGAATGGACTAGATAAGTAAGTTTCTGCACGCTGTGAAAAGAGAATTTTGGACAAATTTTGGAAATTTTATATAGAAAAAACTAACTCTCAAGCATGGTAGGAGAATATTGATGCACATCTTCTAGAGCCTAATGAGTTCTAACAAAAAGAACTAAAGAAAATTTCATGAAAAATTTCAAAGTAAAAAAAATACAAGCAAGACAAAGTTCATGTAGGCTAAGAAAGCCAAAACAACATGAAGAAGCCCCATACTACTTTGACTTCATCGGATGTGGAAATTAAAATAGTGTACGAGGGTTGATTCTAGCTCAACACATCATTGCTTACAAATCAACAAATTTATACAACCTGTAGAAAATATTTGAGAATAGTTTGATGTTTTTTACACACTTGATGAGGCCAAGCCACTAGTGAATAGCTGATAATTGCCAATAAAATATACTCAGAATTTAGAAAAAATAAGGTAACATGAACATTCAGAGTGTCGAGTGATCAATTTTTCTACCTATGTGAAGAATATACGACTTTCTCTCATATCTATTTCAGTGTGTTCAAGTCTCACTTGCATCTGCAGCGATAATTCAAACACCTTTTTAAGATCTATTCATCAAGGAAAAAAATTGATATGTTGGCCAGACATAATATTATAAGGCACTCACAATTTCAACAAATATTTTAAGGGTCATTACCCCTTTGAGGAATTTTATAGTCAATGGGGAGGACACCTTATATGAGAGGAAGTCACCTTGCACACATTTCCAAGCTATTATGATGAGGATGTCCACTCATTGATAATTAATTCGCCCTCTCCTTTGTAGATTGTACTTATACCATGGAATTTGAGAAATGGAGCCTTCTGCATTGAATATTAATGGAAATTTCTACTCATGATGCCACAAGTGCCACTTTATTGGAGTTTTGCATGGTCTTTGTGCATTCATTCAAGGTTTGAAGAAGGAATCCACTTTAGAGGAGCCCACACATGCTTCTAAGGAGGATTCATTAATTGTTTGTGTTAGTCATAAATATTTTTCATTATCTGTAGATGACTAAAGATAGGTTCTAGATTTCTGAAAACAACATTCCTTGAAATATTGTGAGTTTCAGAAATCTCACTGCCTTCATTATCCTTATAGAAAATTTTCACTATTTCATCAGTTTTCCTTTTCATGGTTACCCTATCACTCCTACAAACTCCTTATGGATATACCTTTCATTTTCACTCTCCTTTCTTGCCTATAACCTCCTTGGCCTATTTTTCCCTTGTCCATAACTTCAATTTCCTTCTAGGGTTTCCTATAAGCCTGCTCTTTCCCATGATTCCTAGGTTCCTAAATCATTGATGGTATCAAAACTGTCTCTGTAGGCTCTTTAGATATATCAAGTACATTGGATTTTGGATCTTCAATACAACACTTTGACAAATACTTTGTTTTTCACTTGAAGCCTCCAAACCAATTTTCAGTCAAGGTCAGGTCAAGGAAACATTCCACTAGGTTAATTAGGGTTTCATATGTTCCAAGGTCATCATTGGTGTTTCATACACTTTTTTTCTTTTTTATAATCTGATTCAGAGATATTGTAATGTTGAGGCATGGTTATTCAAGAAATACCTAAAGAGTTTCCAAAGAAGACTATCCTTTAGTTTCAGAGTTTGCACATGAGGAAATGGAAAAACTTTGGCACTTCTGTAGGAGTGTTGAAGTTTCCATCAGCATAAAGTTGGTAAGGTAGGAGGTTTGCTCCTGAATGAAGACATATTTCAGCAAGGAAGACAGGAAACACTTTTTCTTGTAGATAATTAGGGTTTTGAGCTTGATGGTCCAAGTAGAGTGCTAAAGAGTGATCAATTGCAAAATGACCATGGAGGAGGTACACCAAAAACCAAACATGAAGAAAAGTCTATCAGAGATTATTGATGAGATAGGGAAAAAGGTGAGGTGAACTAGACATAAATGAATGAATTTGAAAGGGATATAGAGAACTTAGAAGAGAACACTGATGATTGTCTTAAAGCACTCCAAAAACCTAGGGTTTTGGGAAAGTAGCCATATAAGGTAAAATTATGGGTTGAAACTCCATGGTGCAGATAGAAGAGGGTTTTGAAAGTGCTGCTATGAGAAATCCTCCCAAAGGTGTTTAATGAGATTGCCATGGTGGAAGCAAGGGAAGGATTCTAAAGATGTCACTATGTGATCAGACACCAAACTTGTCAAAAATGAGCTTGTCATGCCTAAATGAGAAAAAATATGAGCTCAAATTCATGGAAGAAAAATATAATTATGAGGTTGTTGCTGTGTCAAAATAAATATGTCAAATCTTCAAGATCAAAAGGGAAACAAATTTCATAACTCCAGTAAACTTCCCGCCAAGATGAAAGATAAGTTGAATATTGTAAAGGGAGCAAAAGATTATTTTTGAAGATGTTTCCTTTTGATTGAGTCCTAAAGGTGTCAAGATAAAATTTTCATGCCTAGAGGAGAAAAGGGAAAAGTCAAATCCATCATCTTACCAACCGGCATGCAAACAATGTAAAATTGTTAGTGAGAAAAGGTGAAAAAGATAAGTTGAGCATTGTAATGGAAACCACAGAGGTTTTTGAAGATGTAGCTACAGTGTAAACACCCTAAGATTGTCAAAAGTGAAGTCATCATGCCTCAAGGAGCAAAAAGAGAGACTAATTCATGACTTCAGTCACCTACAAGCAAAAAGGTCAAAGAACATTAGTGAGAAAGTGAAAAACACTTTAGACATTAGAAAGTGGGTTGCAAAGTGAAAATCGAATTCATGAGCCTATAAAGCACATATAAACACTTCAAAAAAATCATTGTTGCATTAAAAGACCATTAGAGCATTCAGGAGAAAGGAAATTGGGAGTTTTACAAGTGAAATTGGGAAAAAAAATTTGGTGCTGCGCACGTGGAACTGGGTGTTGTGCCCTTGACAAGTTTCTCCCACAAAGTTTACACGGGCATTGTGCACCTGGAATTGAGAGTTGTGTGCTTGTTAGAGTGTTGTGCTCTTGCCCGATAGCTACCCGATGAAGAAAAACTTGAGTGCTGCACGCCTGGGCTTGAGCGCTCCGCGCTTATGATTGAGCGCTGCACGTTTGAGATTGAGCACTGCGCCTTGGGCCAGGAGAGCTTCTTAAACAACTCCACCATTCGAGCTGCTTCAAAACCTTTTCAAGCTCCCTCCAAGGTCTTCCAAGGCACTGAAAAAGGGTAAGTGGATGCCCTAACCACATTTTCAAGATATTTAGTGTTTTCTAAGTGAATGAAATCAAACCCTAAGGAGAAACCCTAAATTTTATGCTTAAAATCATTTTTTAAGCGTCATTCATCTGCCTATTAAGGGTGTCAGTCAAGACAAGGGTGAACTAGGGTGTTGTGAAAGTTTTCATTTATCCAAGTTGGTCATAACACTCATTCATTTCACCCCCTACATTGCAAAGGCAACCATTCCATTAACCACTTTCATCTCAATTTCACATTTAGCCCTAGTATTTCAAGAAAACAGAGTTTGAACATGTCAATAGAGGGTTATCATTGAGTTGTTAGCCTCTCACCATCTCATACACTTTTATCCTCATTCACTCATCTCACTCACTTGCAAAGCTGCCTTTTTCATCACCATCTCTTCATTCCATTTCAATTTACAGTCCTAAGGTTTTCTCAAGGCAATGTTTATAATGTCAGATGATAGTGGTAGTGGAGGAGAGGCTCAAATTCCAAGGAGGAATGAGCACAAAGGTGGAAAGATAAATAGGTTTGAACCCCCTAACACAAGGGATCTAATGGCATCTCCCCTTAGTGTTCAATATTTCAAGCATGTAGGGTGCTTTGAATTTTGTGAGAAGGAACATCAGGTGCAAAACCACCCTCAGCTAACCAGGCTATTTATCATTAAATTTCATGAGAAACAAGTTAACCTTGTAGGATTCACTTTTGAGTTGTCTTCATATGCTATTGCCAATGCCACTAGGATACCAAGTGTGGGTGAGAAATGGTTCAAGCAGGCCAATCTAGACATGAGCTAATTTGAACCCTATCTAAACCCTAGATATAAAGACCACAACAAGTATATCATTCCTTTCTCACATTTTCTTGATAGATATGCACCTATGATGATGATCATTATGAAATATTTCACATGTGAAGGAAGATTCTGTCGCATTTACTCCTATCACATTAGGCTGCTTATGCACTTTACTAGGGTGAGAATGCTGCACCTACCCTATTACCTCTATAGAAGCATTGAAAAAATGTGCTATATTGTACAAAAGAGAGACTATCCTCAGTAGATGCAAAGCCTCTTTCACCAGTCCCTTATCAAAATGGTTGTTATGCATCAACTGCAGCAGAAGGGTATTCCTAGGAAACCTTCATTGCCAATGAGGTGTTTACTTCTCCACAAGCCCAACAACAGCAAGATGCCCCTTCATCTTCTCATCCTAAAATTCCTCCTTCACCATCACACCCCACTACACATCCATCACCATCTACTCACATTCCTTCACCTCAGGATAATCCTCCTTCATCACCCTCTCACAATCCCTCACCATCATCTCATACCAATGCGGAATTAGGCATTGAGGCAGAAAGCAATGAGGAAAAGAGTGGTGAGGCAGAGAGCAATGAGGATGATGGTAGTAGGTCAAAAATCCATGAGAGCAGTGATGATACCAATGATGATGGAAGTCATGATGGCAGCAATTATGGTGGTGAAACAAGTGGCACAGAGATGGTGAAAATTGAACCTTTTCCTTTGACCTACCAAAGGGGAAATAGGCATGTGTTTTCTGCCCTTAAGAGGCAAGGGGCCATGCCTTCTACATCCACCAAGCAGCTTGATAAAGGTAAGAAAAAGGTCATTGATGAAGAAGAAGAAGACAAACATGAGACTGAAAAAGAATTTCAACTTGTTCACCTTGACAATGATGATGAAAATGAGCAGAGGATCACTAGCATGATGCTTAAAAGCAAAGATGCTTAGATTAAGGACCTACAAACCAATCTAGGTAGGGATAAGAATGTAATCCACTATTTTGAGGTTGAAAACAAGCAGCTGGAGGCACAAAAGGTTATCTATGAGATCAGAGCTATTAGATCTCAGAAAGAAGCTAGAAAATCCAAGGTTAAGCTAGATGAAGTCTTGGACACCCATGATGACACTGAAGAAGAGGAAAAACAACTTCCTAGAAGGAGGCCAAGAAAAATTGGCTTTAAGAAGGCCTTAGCCAAGGAAAGAGAGCAGAAGACAACCTTGGCAGGGCAGCTCACTCCAAGTGAGCTGCTTGCCATGGAAATAGACTGTGATTGGGAACCTTGGCTAGAGATGGAAAATATACACTTATAGGGTCAGTTGGAGAAGACCAAGAGAGACCTTGACCTCCAAAAGAAGATGGCAAGGCATTATTATTTAAGAAACAAGACTGCAAGGGCCAAGCTCAAAAGATCCCTTGCAAAGATTCAATCACTAAAGGAGGAAAAGGACAAAGAAAATATTGAAATCCTTGCTTATGCATCCCTAAAACCATCCTAGATATGATCAGCAAGGCAAATCCCAATTTTGAAAACATTTTGCAAATTTTTGAGTTTTTGGAAATTTTGACTATTTTGAAGGGCCAAGCGTGTAGTGACACTAGCGCTGTGCTCTTTTTTGGGGCACCAATTGGAGGAAAAATTGACAATTTTAGAATCCTTGGGCCAAGGACATCACCCTCACAAAATTCCAGCTCATTTGGAGCAGAAATGGTACTCCAAAAGTGCCATAAACATGAAAAAAATCAACTTTCTGCCCTATTTTCAGAGCTGGCACTGCTCCCTAAGAAATCTTGGGAGAATGTGTTTTTTAGCAGGTAAATGGAATCTAATCAGAAAAATAAAGGCCGTTTTTGAAATTGTACAGGACAAGCTTTCCAATGAGCTATCATGGAGGTCATTTGGACACTGGGAAGGCCTCCAAAACTTGGCTGCAAAACAAGCTATTTTCCTAGTGTTGGTGCTGCGCCCTTGGCCTTGGCACTGCGCCCTTGCCAGAAATTAAACAAAAGACACTTGGAGTTAATGAAAAAGATATTTTGAGGGTTTTTGAGGCAAATCACTCCAGAGTTAGCTTAGGAGTTATGTTAGCATTTATTTTTTCATTTATTAAAGTTAGATATTTGTGCCTTGGGCCTTGCATGGTCTCATAGGACAAATTTGGCATTTTTGAGTAGTTAATGATATTTTAAAACCCTAGATAGGGTTTTGGTCCTTCTTTTCAAGATAAATACTACATGGAGGCCTCATTGTACATGTTGGTTGATTGTTAAACTCAATACATAGACTTGGAGTTAAGGAGAAATTGGCTTTGGAATGTTATGAATGCTTTGATTTGGATGACAATGGAGCCAAGCACACTTGAAAGATTCATGAGCATGGCTAATGGTGATGTATTTATAAGTTAGTGCTTTTTTTCTTATTTTTTCATTTTGTTTCATCTTTTCATTCAGTAGAACATAAAGTTTAGGTTAAAAAATGTTGTTTAGAGGCACCTTAGCTCTATCTACTTTCTATTGCTTGTATGTTTTCCTCTGCTAGGTCAGTTTAGAGAATTCTTAGTTTCTCTCTAATCCCACTCAGCTTGTTGATCTCAAGAATGATTTAATGGAGCCGATGTCAAAGAAGTTTATGGTTAGCCCTGCCTTTGGTATGATTTAAAGCATTGTTTTTGAGGTATTTTATTTGAAGTGTTGCTAAATAGGGTTTGACTAAAGAGGTTTATGGTTTGCCCTACCCTTTTGTCCATCTTGAATGGTTTCTTTGAAGTTATTTGTAGTATGATTAAGGAATTTTAGGATTTACCTTCTCTTTTATCATTACTATATGTTATCTTGAATGTTTTCTTTGCTTGAAGGTGAAATCACTAGAGAAATTACAAGTTATTTCTCTTTATGGTTTGTTGGATTGTTGTCTTAATGTTTACTTGCTAGGGTTTGGTAAAATAAGCTTATGGTATGCCCTGTCTTTGGTTATTTCTTTATGCATAATTTTCTTAAAATACTTTTATTGTTATAGTACATGTTAAAGGATTTTTAACTGCCCTGTAAACCTATTAATCTCACAATTTATTGTTCAATTCACTCATATAAGCTTTAAAGATCCATTTGGCTTTGTTATACTTGCCCTGTGAAACACACTTGGCCTATTTTTGTAATTTTCAAGACCTTTTGCAAAATCCATAGCCTCAATGGTCTAAACCTGTCCTACTCTATATGTTCTTCTTGACAAGCAACCCAACAAAAAAAAACAAACAAACAAACCCTAATCACTATAACTAACCTAAAATCAATCAAGTTCACATCTTTTACAGAAATATAGAGAGAGCCCTTTCTGAGTCTAGGAAGGCTAGGTCCTAGGACTCCAAAGACTGGTTTGATGTTACCCTTGTGCATTTGGTCTTTCCAATCTGAAAAATTACAGGGACCTAACGTAAATGTGACTCCACTGGGGATCTGAGTGAGTAACATATTAAATAGATCTGAGTGAGTAACAGCTTAAATATTCCTTAAAATCTTAGAAAACCCCTATCAATAGTATCCTCTGACTCGCCACCTAACACAATGGCGATCATACTAGGGTATCTGAGTAAGTAACAAGCTTAGAAATTCCTTAAGAACTCACAAATCCCTTGTCAAACTTAGACAAATCGTGTTAAGCTAAGAGTTATATCTAGTTGATTCATCATACTAGCACCATGTTGACCATACTGGAGAAAACTCATTGAAAAGCTTAGTATTACATAAAGAACTCCGAAAACCCAAAAACATCCTTAGATTGGTATTCAGTTGTTGATGGTGGACAATAAGTACATCCTTAAAAAAATAAGCATCATCCACCTGGTGACTCCACTGGTCTTCAGTAGCCCTGTTGACCCCACTATTTCTCACAAAATCCCTTGGGAATGCACTGATAAGTCATAACAATGTAAAACCTAGTCACTTACTATGTGAACTGAATACCTTTGTAGATAGGTCTGTTTTCAAGACACTCCTAAAATTTCAACCTCTCTGCATTTTGGGTTTGAAATCTGGCTTCCCAAAGGATCAACACCAGATCTCACCCTGACCCAAACCATCCTACCATAGTTGATGACCCAAAAATAATCTTGTGGAAAACTTCTAGGATTGAAGATTCAACTATTGTTATACCCATTCACAAAGCAAGTTCTGTCCCTGAAAACCTCACAGCCTTGCAAGATCCCCAATTTGACTTACACCATAGAAGAAACCTTTTCAGAACTAAGTCTTAAAGTGGGATAGACCAGACAGAACTTGAGTCTACAGATTTTTAGCAGAGTCCTAGTAGAGAAGCCTCTCCTTTCACTCCTCCTGATTTTTAGCTTCTCTAACACTTTGGCTCCTTTCATTCCAAATCTGCTCAATCTCGGCTTGTTGGTCCAAGTACATCTTCCATCCCCATTCACACATCGACTGTGAAAACCACTCAATTTCATCTCTCCTCTCACAAACCCCCCTCTTATAAACCCTCCTTGGGTTCCTTTACCTCAAATCATGGCAGCATGGTTTGCCCCATTAGTACTACCCCAACCTTTACTGCCTATTTCTCAAGACTACCAATCAAAAATCGCTCACTTTACTGGATATGACTCTACCATTTCTCAACAACATGTAGATAGGATGAATGATGCTTTTGAATACCAAGAAATAGAAGAGGAGACCATAAAAATGATAATTTTTGCCCAAAGCTTAGGAGGAGAAGAAAAGAAATGGTTTGAAAACTTAACTACTAATAGAATTCATGACCTCCCTTCCCTCTATCAAACATTCATAAAAAAGTGGGAGACTAAGAAAAATCTTCTTCAAATCCTATCAGAGTATGACCACCTTAGGAGGAATGTCAGAGAATGTAGAAATTAGTATACAATAAGCATGCATACATCTAGATTCCCCTGATCTCACAATATTTAACTTCTTGCAAAATACAAAATCATTCCACTGTTAATCTTTTGCGGAAAATTAATTGCAAACACATGTGAAGCATAGATAAAAACAATCACACATAACACAATTGTTTAACGGGAAAGCCTAAAGCTAAAAACCCCAAATATCATATATTATGTATCATGGAGATCATGTAACAATCTTATACAAAGCTTAATACATCAAGCTCTCAGTACAATCAATTGTCACACACTAACATAGAAGAAATATTGAAATCCATGCACCGATCTCTACCCTCCTGCTAGCCTGCCTCCACTGTGCAATCCAAGTTGATTAAAAAGACCAATTTGATGCAATCCCACACTCCTTGACTGCGTTATTCTCATTGGCATCTCAAATGTATATGTAGATGCAATTAATGCATCACTAGTAGTCACAACGGATAGTATATCTCACCCTTTCACCTATCTCTCCACTGGGTCTCCACTGGAACTGACATGCAAGTAGTTAACTGTTGTATTTGTTCATTTGATTAATGAGTTATTATTTTTGAATTAATTAACTAATTAATTCACTCCACTCTCACTAGTGTATCATTTAGTTAGACTAGATACAACTAGCTCAACTGAGTCTAACTGAGTTAAACTGAATACAACTCCATGAAATGATATTCCGACTCTGTCATAACTTTTCCACTTCAGTTCTAACTAAGTCCTCCATGCATGAACCACTATTTTCCCTTGGGAATTGCGTAATTCCCTCAGCCCACTGATTTTCCAAATCTGTGCATTGAAATTAAGTGCTCGAAGAGAATAAGTTGATGTTTATTGTCGGATTATTATTAAGAGCTAATAATAATCGGCACTTCTATTTTTAGATCGACGATCTATAAATAGAATTTGCCCAATATTCTAAAAATAAAATTTCATCTATTTTTCCAACTTGATCAACCATCCACAAATAGCATCCTGCAACTTCTGAAATATGATCACCATGTCTAAAAATAAACATAGTCTAAAATAGATTTGCGCCAAAAATAGCCTGTGGGACCACTTAGTGAAGGAGACTCTTTTCACTAAGCTCATCATCTTGTTGAATCTCAATACTCCCTCTTCACAAGACAGTGATTATCCTTCACCTCGATCCTATCTCTATGGTATTCGAATTTTCTCCTGGTGAGCGCCTTCGTTAGAATATCTGCATCCTCATATTTCGTTGGAATGTACTGAAGCAACATGATATTCCACTGCACACAATATCTGATATGATGATACCGGATATCAATATGTTTAGATCTATCATGAAACACATGATTAACCCAGAGTTTAATGCAACTCTAATTTTCACAATGTATCACTGTAGGATCTAAATGTGAACCGAACAAACCAACCAGGGTCTTCCTCATCCAGATAGCCTCACATGCAACTTGACTTGCTACCATGTATTCTGCTTCCGTTGAACTGAGTGCCAAGGATATTTGTTTCCTGCTGTACCAAGAAACTACTGTAGATATGATATTGAAAATCCCTCCTGATGTGCTCTTTCTCTCTGTTGGGCTTCCTATGCAATCTGTATCCGTGAAGCCATGCAACTTCACCTCATCCATCTGTCTGTACCATAATCCATACTCAGATGTGTCCTTGAGATATCTTAGGACATGGTTTCCTGCCTTCCAAAAGAGCTTGGTAGGCTTAACCATTGCTTGTGAAATCTGGTTCACTGCATAGCATATGTCTGGTCTTGTATTGAATAAATACATGAGAAAACCCACCAACTGTCGATAAATAGTGGCATCCACTACCTCTACCGATGTAGCATCCTATTTCCTCCAATTTCCTGGAAGAGGAGTGTCGATAGGGTTGCAGCCTTGCATGTGAAACTTCTCTAGTATCTCCCGGGAATACTTGCCTTGAAACAAAAATAGTTCACCTTCTCGTTGCCATATTTCCAATCCAAGGAAATAATGAAGGAGGTCCAAATCCTTCATCTCAAACTCCTTTGCAAGATCTGCCTTGCATGAGTGTATCAACTTCTCATCACCCGTTAGTATAAAATCATCAACATAAAGAAAAATGATTAAAAGCTTACCCTCCACCACAATTTGGTACAGGTTTTCATCCGGCTCACTCTTGGTGAAGCCAAGTCTAGTGAAATGGCTGTTGATTCGAGTGTACCAAGCACGTGGTGCTTGCTTCAGCCCATACAACACTCTTTTGAGCCTGCACACATGCTACTCACTGCTGTAGATATAAAATACTTCCAGTTGCTCAATGTATTATTAGAATTAGTTAGGATTATGCTTACTTTAGTATATCTTGGATTGGGTTTGTTGAGGAAGTTGAGAGATTCTCTCAACTTCTCTCTCTAAGATTAGAAGTGGTTCAACTATATATTTGATGTATCTGATTATTGCAATATAGAAAATAATTATTTTGTGTGTGTATCTCTGCTCTCTCCAATTTTTAATATGGTATGAGAGCCTATTCTGGCTTGATTCCCTCACGGGAAGGCCAGGAAAATGTGAGAGCAATGATAGTCAAACTGCTGCCATAAAATAGTAGATAGTATAGTTAATTTATTTTCTGAGTGAAAGTGTTTATTGTGTTTCGTGTGTTTGGTGGAGTTCTCATTATCGAAAATGTTATTGCTGTAAGAGGCGTTATTCAGAAAATAAGTCAGCACAGAGTGTGTCTAAAGTTCAGATTTGAAAGAATGATTTCAGTTACAGAAGGGCGGAAAATGATTCAATTTACTTTCACTGCAGAATCCAAATTATTGCCCTCGTTCTTGTTCTTGCTACCAGTATTAGCATTAGCTCAGTTGAATATCCTTAATGAATTGCAGGGATCCAGTTGCTCTGGAAAAGTTATTATGCATGGCACTGAAAGGGAACTTGAAAGTGGTTCTCTGAAAAATAGGGTAATCATTAAATACCGTGTCAAAAACAGTAGAGCGGATGCCTCTTTGTTCAAGCGTGAGGGCACAAATAAGACCAGACATTCCACCTCCGATAACTGCCATGTGTGGGTCGTCCCTCACGACAGTCGTGAACTTAACCTGCTCTTGAAGAGATGCTTTGTTAAGTCTGGTCCTCCTGGAAGAACCATGGGATTTAACACCTGGTATACCTTGCTTTCGATTCCCTGCGCTTCCATTGGGTTTGGCTTCATTTTCCTCTGTGGGCGTCGAGTCGTTCTCCGGTTTGGTTGCAGAGTTTGTGCATGTGGAGAATTTATTTCGGTGGGAGAATACGGCGAAGTTGGAAATTTCATTGACAGTGGCATGAAAAGATTTCATAGTCCAGTATAGGGGATTCGGCCAAGTCACCAAAGTTCTGGACATAGCTTCATTTCAGCCTCAAGGCAAAGCTGAATTTCTTTTGTGGTCTCAACCGACGCCCAAAACCTGGAGAAGCTGCAGCCGTACATAGAGAGTGGGCAGCTGAACCCTGTGCTGGATCCGAAGGGCCCGTATTCATTTGCTGCTTTCAAACATCAGGAAAGCGGATGGTTAAAAAATAGTGTAAAGGTTAATGTGTATTTGTGATCTGAATGATAGGATTTTAAATAGGAGCCTAATTCTAATGTAAATGTATTTTTGAGTGGAGTGGAGTTTTGGGTTAGGGAATTTTATCTGCGGGTGTGAGATTTGTGTATTAGAGAACCAATTATTGAACAAATTAGCATTATTTAAATTAGTCGTTCTCTACGTTCTACAGGGACGAGAGAACAATTGGCTAATTGGATTGTGTGAATTTGTTATATGCTAATCTTGTTGTGCTACGGGCCAAGGAGCATCAGTTACAGGTTACAAGCAGGTCAAGTTGTTAGATTAGCTCTTGAACACATTCAGTATTCAGACCATTTGCCTAGCCACTGATGGATAGCCGAAAGCGAAATATCCGACAGATGGTGATTGGTCCATAGGATGGTTCATCACTTGTCAGCTCTATCGCGGAAGCCCCGACGAGCCGGGTTGTCAATACTGTTGATCTTGCAAAGTTCATTATTGCTGGTCAGAAACAAATGTATTTTAAATGGGTTGAATGGTAGCTCGAAAATGGTGGAGAAAAGAGCATTTCGTATGAGATCTCAGAGTGGGTACATGTGTTAATGAAGACCAGATCAGTCAAAGAGACAAAAGTTCAAAGTGTTGTAATTGTGATTAATTATTATATGTTTTGTAAAGTAAGAATTAAGGGAGGGTATTAGAATTAGCTAGGATTATGCTTACTTTAGTATATCTTGGATTGGGTTTGTTGAGGAAGTTGAGAGATTCTCTCAACTTCTCTCTCTAAGATTAGAAGTGGTTCAACTATATATTTGATGTATCTGATTATTGCAATATAGAAAATAATTATTTTGTGTGTGTATCTCTTCTCTCTCCAATTTTTAATATGTATGCCTCTTCCTCAATGATCCCATTAAGGAGCGCAATCTTTACATCCATCTGATGAATGTGCCAAGCCATCTGCACTAAGAGAGAAAGGATGGTCCGTATGGAAGAATACCGTGCGACAGGTGCAAAGGTTTCTTCATAGCCAATCCCCTCGATCTGTGAGAAGCCTCGGGCAAAAAATCTTGCCTTATACTTCTCGATGCTCCCATCAACAACTTTCTTTACCTTGTAGATCCATCTTGATCCTACAACTGATTTTCCCACCGGCCTTGGAACAATCTCCCAAGCACTGTTTTTGACAATGGAGTCATAATCCTCCACCATGGAATCTACCCATGTGGGCTCCTGCACTGCTTCTTCAAGAAAATATGGCTCTGTCACGATACACTTTCTCATCAGAGCCATGTATCTAGTAAATCAGTCATGTGACTGTCTCTGTCTGCATTGTGATGTAGGGACTCCTACATTCTGTGCCGCATAAAGCTGCAGTCTCACAACTTATGTGGTACGCTTTTTGCCTTGTTTGATGTTTGGTTCTGCATGAGTGGACTCCTCCACTCCATGAATCTCCTCCTGTGGTTTCTCCACATCTAGAGGCTCATCTTTGGGAACAAACAGTTTCTTCACTGCATGCAAGTCTAGCTCCCTCTCAAGCATAGCTTGTGCAGCACCCACAATCATTCTATTCTTCCTCTGCGCAACCCATTCTGCCATGGGTTATGAGGCACTATGAGTTCTCTTCGAATTCCTTCTTTTCTACAGAATTTTTTGAATTTTCTCGAGATGTATTCACCACCATTATCACTCCGTAGAGCTTTCACTTGCTTCCCCGACTCCTTCTCCACAAATGCTTTGAACTCACAGAATTTTGAGAACATTTTTCTCTTATTCTGCATGAAGAAGATCTAACATCTACGAGAATAGTCATCAACAAATATAACATAATACCTGTGTTTTTCTATTGAAGCAACCGAGAAAGGTCCACACACGTCTGTATGAATTCTCTCCAGGATCACCAAAGCATGGTTCTCCTTCTCATGAAAGGTGGTCTTCAAAAAATTACCCATAGTACATCCCTTGCACTGATCTGACTGCGCAAGAGTACCCTTGGGAAGTCCAGTAGAAATCTGCTGCAAAATCTTCAAAGCGCCATGGTGAAGATGGCCCAATCTCCTGTGCCATAATTTTCTCTCATCTTGGCTCACCACTTCTTCTGCTTTTCCCACCATTGCAGTGCAGCCATCTATCTTTAGCTTGTAGAGATTCTTAATTCAAACCCCTATCTTCTTGGTTTGACCCGTTTTTTTATGTCGAAGGAAGGCTTTTCCCTAACTGAAAACAACATCATAACATTTTTCTTCTAGCATTGCGACCGAAACCAAGTTCTTCTTCAGAACTGGAACGTGCATAACATCCTTCAACAATAATGGATTACTAGAATCCCTCTCAAAGGTAATGGTCCCAATTTCGGTCGCACTGTATCGACCATTGTCTCCCATCTCTATATGAATCTGGAGGTCCTTCTCCTCCAAGTCACTAAACAACTCCTTGTCTCCCATCATATGGAAAGATGCACCACTATCAAGATACCACACCGATCCCATACATCTTGAAACCAAGCATGCAATCAAAGAGAAATCAAGTTCAAATTGCGAGGCTAAGGCCTCTTCAGCTGCAACTCCAACAAACTTCTTTTTTTTCTTCTTCTGTGGGAAGTTAGTGGCAAAATGCCCATGTTCGTGACAGTGAAAACACTTCGGCAAAATGCCCATGTTCGTGACAGTGAAAACACTTCACTTTGGACAAATCCTGCTTCTTGCCTTTAGCATTGGATTTTGAAGGAAATTTATTCCCCTTCCCCTTCCTTGATTTGGAAGCCAAAGAACAATTATCTTCATATTCATTATTCGATGAAGAGCCATCCCTGATACCCCGCCTTATCTCCTCCTACACAAGATCTGACCAAAGTCGCTCCCATCCCGGCAGTTTCTTTCGTCCATTGACAGAATCTTTGTAGCTATGCCAACTCTTCAGAAGCCCAAGTAGAGGCAAGCTCACCAAGTATTCTTCATCAACAGTAACCCCCACACTTCCCAGTTCATCCTTGCAGTGGACAAACTTTGTGATGTATTTTGGAATACTATCGCCCTTCTCCATTTTTATTTTTCTAAGCTTGTCTTTAAGCGCCAACTTCCTTTTGTCGCTTCTGCTTTGGAAATAATCTATCAAATCCTTACTCATTAAGAATGGAGTGGCTTTCCCATGAAGGCTGGACACAATATGGTCCTTCACACCTTCAAACATAATTCTTCTTGTCTTTGCTGTCTTCTTTTTCCATGCATCAAGTAGTGCAGCATCGCTAGATCCCGGCTTAGGAACATTGCTATCGATGAACTCCTTCAGTCCATTATCCTCCAGAAGTGCCTCCATCCTATCCTTCTAGGCTATTTAATTCGAGGTCCCATCAAGGGAATACTCCAATCGCAACCCGTTGAAAGACATTTCAATGTATACTCAACTTCTGCACCAAGAATATTCTGTAGCAAATTCAAATTGTCCACCAGCACAAACTCACCAATTCTTCACAATTGAAATCTTCAATAATTAACCTAGCTCTGATACCATGTAGAAATTAGTATACAATGAGAATGCATACATCCAAATTCCCCTGATCTCACAATATTTAACTTCTTGCAAAATACAGAATCATTCCACTGTTAATCTTTTGCGGAAAATTATTTGCAAACACATGTGAAGCATAAATAAAAACAATCGCACATAACACAATTGTTTAACGGGAAATCCTGAAGCTGAAAACCCCAACTATAATATATTATGTATCATGGAGATCATGTAACAATCTCATACAAAGCTTAGTACATCAAGCTCTCAGTACAATCAATCGTCACACACTAACATAGAATAAATCTACAAATCCATGCATCGATCTCTACCCTCCTGCTAGCCTGCCTCCACTGCGTAATCCAAGTTGATTACAAAGACCAATTCGATGCAATTCCACACTCCCTGACTATGTTATTCTCATTGGAATCTCCAATGTTTATGTAGATGCAATTAATGCATCACTAGTAGTCACAATAGATAGTCTATCTCACGCTTTCACCTATCTCTCCACTGGAACTGACATGCAAGTAGTTAACTGCTGTATTTTTTTAGTTGATTAATGAGTTATTGTTTGTGAATTAATTAACTAATTAATTCACTCCACTCTCACTAGTGTATCATTCAGTTAAACTAGATATAATTAGCTCAACTGAGTCTAACTGAGTTAAACTGAACACAACTCCATGAACTACTCTTCCAACTCTGTCATAACTTTGCCACTTCAGTTCTAACTAGGTCCTCCATGAATGAACCACCAGTTGCCATTGGGAATTGCATAATTCCCTCAACCCACTAATTTTCCAAATCTGTGCACTGAAATTAAGTGCTCCATGAGAATAAGTTGTTGTTTATTGTCAGATTATTATTAAGAGCTAATAATAATCGACACTTCTATTTTTAGATCGATGATCTATAAATAGACTTCGCCCAATATTCTAAAAATATAATTTCATATATTTTTCCAACTTGATCAACCATCCACAAATAGCATCCTGCAACTTCTGAAATATGATCACCATGTATAAAAATAGACATAGTCTAAAAATAGACTTGTGCCAAAAATAGCCTACAAGCCCACTTAGTGAAGGTGACTCTTTTCACTAATCTCATCATCTTGCTGAATCTCAATAGAGAAAGTGTCTAAGACTACTGTACTAGGTTCAATAGTGTTTACAATTCACTCCCACCTCACATGAAGCCCCCATAAGGCCTAGCCTTAGTGAAATTTCCGAAAGGATTTGATCCATACATGTGTTATCAATTAAGAGAAAGAGATCCCCTCACCTTAGAGGACATGAAAAGAGGAGAAATAAGTGTATAAGCCAACCTAAATGCTAGCAGGGATATATTAAGAGTAGAGAAGAAGGTTACATACAAAAAGGAAACCATGGCCTCCACATTTGATGCTAAAATTGACAATCTAGTTAGGGTAATGGAAAGGATGATGGAGAAAATCAGTTTGAATGAAAGAACACCCCTTAGGGAAAACCAAGCAAATCCCCAAAATAGAAATAGAAACCTAAACTTCAGAAGAGACCCTCCTCAAAACAGACAAAGAGACAATGACCAGCAAATCAGACCTCTTTTCCAAGAAAACTATGTAGATGAAGTGGAAAGAGAGACTGAAGAGCAGGAAGAAAACCTTGTAAATCTGATAGGCTCTGATAATGAGGGTCATGCTTTTCTCACAGAAGAAGAACAAGGTCTATTTTCCTCAAACCAAACCGATAGAACATATGAGGATACTGAAGAGTACAAGCTAGGATTTGAAAATGCTATCATGGAGGTTCATAGGAAGTATGACCTTAGAAGTAAGAAAACCCAATATGCCTCCATGAAAAAAAAACCAGAGATTTATGCTAGGAAGACCCGTGAAAAAATTCTAAAAAAGACAATAGAAAACACAAGCATAATGGCTAAATCTCCTAACCAAAACAAAGACAAAACTAGCCAGCACAATGGTGACCAAAGCTGCCCTAGTACATCAACTAGTGGCCCTGGAAAAACTTCTCTAACTGGCATTCTAAATAAAACTCAGCAAACTAAAGTTGCTGAAAATACTATGTGTGATAAAACTGATGTAAATATGCCAAGAACACTAGCACCATTCAGTTTTGAGGGTGAGATTGCGAAGATCAAAATAGCCATAGCCCTTACTAAACTGGTAACTCAAGATGTATATAGGTCTCAAGTTTCGAAGGCTTTGAACATAGGAAATGACACCGACACTCTAAATTTGACTCATGACAAACCAAAACTATTGTTTGGACTTGAGGTGGATGGAAAATATCAAGAAGGAGCTGCCCCTCCATTCTACGTCAATTTGAACATTCATGACAAAATCCTACACAATGCTATGCTAGACTCTAGTGCTTCACACAATCTCATGCCCAAGGTAGTGATGGAGATATTAGGCCCTGAAATAACCAAACCATATAAAGACGTGTACTCTTTCGATTCAAGTAGAGTAAAATGTTTGGGTCTGATAAAAAATCTGTGTGTCAATCTGGCACAAATACCAGCTAAAAGCCTAGTCATGGACGTTGTAGTGGTTGACATTCCCCCGAAGTATGGCATGCTTTTATCCAGATCATGGGGAGCCAAAATCCAAGGAAACCTCCAAATGCACATGGCATACACTACCATTCCGGTCTTTAACCAAAAAAGAAGACTTTACAGAGAATCTCACATGAAATACATGGTAAGCAACCGAGATAGGCCAAACAACACTTCTCTCTATTATATCCATTCAGAAATTGACTCATTTATCTTGTACAATGAATATGACATTAATGAACAAGTAAATGAAAAAGAGTAAGAGCCAGGCCTATCAGAACAACCAAACCAAACACAAAATGAAGAACATGATAGCCAAAACTCTAGCAGCCATGAACAACAACGTAATGGAGAATCTGAACTTGAAAAACTTCGGAACATGAGCGTTGATGGCTCTTGTGGCAAAGCTAGTTCAGGAGCAGGTGTTTGGATACACAACACCAATGAAGGCCACTCCTACAAACTAGATTTTCAATGCACAAACAATATTACAGAGTATGAGGCTCTTCTCCTAGGATTACACTTGTTGAAAAACATACGAGCCAAGAAGATTTATGTTCTAGGAGATTCCAAGATAATCATTAGGAAAATAAAAGGAGAATATTCAGCCAAGAATCCTAGGCTCAGAGAATATAGGAATGCCACCTTAGGCCTCCTAAAAAAATTTGAGAAATATAAACTCACCTCTATCCCAAGACCTCAAAACAACCTTGCAAATGAACTAGCCTTTGCTGCCAACACTTGCCAAGTACCTCATGCTAATGAAAAATACACAGTAAAAGTCAAAAGTAGACCTACAGTACATGACAACATAGATTATTGGCAAGTGTTTGAAGGTGACAAACAAATTGAGGATTTTATGCAGTCTAAGAATGACTTTGAAATGCCAAAAATAGACTTAGATCACGAACAAGACTACCCTAATGAAGAACAAACACACAAAACAGAGCTGCCTTGTACTGTTGATATCAATCTACTATAACATCCTCTTCAGGCAGAATTGTTTGAAGATTTAGATCAAAAATACCTTGAGGTATTGAAATGAAAAGATAACTCATTACCAAGAGGTATTACCCCCTTAGAAGAGATGTTTTATTTTAATGATGTTGCTAGGAAGCTAAAAATGGAATCCACCGAGACTGATGTAGAAGAATGCAACACAAGCAGTGTAGAAGAACCCAAAATGATAAAGATGTCCAAAAATCTAGCACCTCACATAAAACAGAAATATATTGAGTTGCTCAAAGAATTTAAAGATGTGTTTGCATGGGGTTCTGAGGACTTGAAGTCCTATGAAAAAAACATTATTCAGCATAAGATTCCTCTCAAGGAAAACCAAAAGCCATTCAAGCAAAAATTGAGAAGAATAAACCCCATCCTAGTGCCTCTAGTTGAGAAGGAAATAAAGAAGATGTATGATGCTGGAATCATAGTCCCACTTAGGTACTCATAATGGGTTTCGAACCTTGTGTCAGTGAGAAAAAAAACAGGGGAGAATAGGCTATGCATAGACTTTAGAAACTTAAACAAAGCCTCCCTAAAAGAAAACTACCCTTTACCTAAGGTGGATCATATAATGAAAATGTTAGTAGGCTATAAAAAATATCATTTCTTGATGGATTTTCAGGTTAAAATTAGGTGCTAGTACTTCCAAGTGATCATCACAAAACTGCCTTCACTACACCTTGGGGCACCTTCATGTATGTCAAAATGCCTTTTGGGTTAATGAATGCAGGGGCTACTTTTAAAAGAGCCATGGAAATTGATTTTTCTAAAGACATAGGTTACTTCATTGTGATATTTCATGATGACATCACCGTCTATTCTAAAACTGATGAATAACACCTAGTTCACCTAAGAAAGGCCTTTGAAAAGTGTAGGAATTATGGCTTATCTTTAAATCCTAAGAAAAATCTATTTGGTCTCCAAGAAGGAAAAATCTTAGGCCACATCATATTTGAAGAAGGGATTAAGATAGACCCAAAAATGATTGAAGGTATATTGTAGATCAGCCACCCTAGAAACATTAAAGAGCTGCAATCCTTCATTGGAAAGATTAAATTCCTAAGAAGGTTCATACCAAACCTTTCAGAACTCCTAAGAAACATTACCAACATGCTGAAAAGAGAAATAGGAGTCAAGTGGACCACAAAAGCCAAACAATTCTTTGAACTGGTAAAAAAGCACTTACCCAAACACCAGTTCTAATTAGCCTTGACTTTACCAAGGATTTCTTCATCTTCTCATTTGCATCAGAACACATTATTGCTGCAGTGTTGCTACAAAATAACATGATGGGACAAGAAAAACCCATAGCTTTCTTCAACAAAGAATTGAGAGATTCACATCTGAAATATAACATCATGGAAAAACAAGCCTTTGCCTTAATCAAAGCATTAAAAGATTCCAGAGTTTACATCTTGCATTCACATGTCATTGCTTTTGTTCCACACACAGTTGTCAAAGACATACTAAATCAAGATCCTGATGGTAAAAGGGGTAAGTGGATTGCTGTCATATTAGAATATGATTTAGAAAATAGAACCACTAAACTGATTAAAGGACAAGGACTTGCCAAACTCATGGCTGAAGCAAAATTTCAAGCACTAGACATAAACATGATACATTCTTTGGATGAACAAGAGGAACTAGCGACTCCACCCATTGAAGAAGCACTTCTGAACTCACTCTGGTATGAAAATATATTGTATGTGATTTTTAATCTAAACGCTCCTTCTGCTTTTTCCAAAACAAAAGCTAGATTCTTGAAACTAAAGGTTGTAAATTTCTGCATTCTAGATAGAGCTTTGTATTGGAAAAATTCTGTTGGTATCTTGCTTAAATGTTTTCTTGAAGATGATGCAGATGGAATCATGCATGAGTTTCAGGAAGGAGAATGTGGAGGTCATCTCTACTGGAAAAACACTGTTAAAAAAATCCTTAGAGCTGGTTATTATTGCCCCACTCATTTCCCTAACATACACAAGCTAGTAATGACTTGCCATAAATGCCAAACCTTTGATGGAAAGAGAAAATTATTGCCTTTTCCTTTGCATCCTATCAGTATTGAAACTCCTTTTCAATAGTGGAGTTTAGATTTCATTGGAGAAATCCACCCTGCCTCATCTGCCCAACATAAGTGGATCCTCACTGCCACTCATTATTTCACCAAATGGATAGAAGCCATCCCTTCAAGGAATGCCACTGACTTAGTCATCATCAAATTCCTTGAAACCAACATCTTATCTAGATTTGGCCGTCCTAAAAAGATCATCACCGATAATGCTGCTGCATTTAAGTCCAAGAGAATGGTGGACTTTTGCTACAAGTATCACATCACACTAGGGCATTCTACAACTTATTACCCTCAAGGTAATGGGCTGGCTGAGTCCTCTAACAAAATTTTGGTGAACATCATCAAGAAGCTATTGTAAGAGAACAAAAATTCATGGCATAGAAAACTAGTGCATGCACTATGGGTTGACAGATTAACAAGCAAGAAATATATTAACATGTTTCCCTATCAACTAGTGTATGGAATGGATGTAGTTTTCCAAACATCCTTGGGAGTTCCAGTGATGAATCTTCTCCAAGAGGTAAAATTAGAGGAGAATGACATACAAAGGAGGGTGAACCAAACCATTCATTTGCAGCAATCAAGAAAAGAAGTTTATGAAAGAACACAAGCAGTGCAAGAGAACATCAAGAATATCTTTGACAGAAGGACCAAGGAAAATGATTTCTAGATTGGAGACAAGGTGCTGAAGTGGGATTCAATAAGAGAGGAAAAATTCAAACATGGAAAATTTGAAAATCGATGGAAGGGTCCATTCATCAACCATTCAGTTAGAGGTAACAATGCCTTCTTCCTACAAGAACTAGATGGAACAAAGTTATTTGGAGGTCCTGTCAATGGTAGGATACTCAAGCACTATTTTTGTTAAGAATTCCTAGTTTAAAGCTTCATTCATTGTACATAACATTGCTGGATGAAATATCATAAAAACAAAAACACAAAAAAAAAGAAAAAAAGAAAAAGATAGAAGGAAAAAAGGAGAGGTACAACCTCATACCAAAAAGAGTATTGTTGAAAGTGTGCAAGTCTAAATGCCACTACTTGAGAAATAAAAGTCTTGTTCAGTCATCTAGCCTAATCATGATTGAGCATGTTTCAAATTTCTGATGAGAGGTTAGTGAAAGAATATTTTCCAAACCATGTAAGCTTGGCTTATCAGTAGATTAGATTAGGAAAAGATATTTGGTTTCAAATTCTCAAATCTGAACCAAAAGAGAAAGATATGGATGCATAATCAAATTATAAATCACATCCCTCAAATTTCTTGTTTCACTTGTACAAAAATAAAGTCTATGTGCAGCTTGTCCAAAATTCCACAGCCCATGACAAATCAAATTTCTCAACCTTGGTTTGATCATGTTTTAAATTTCATGTTGGTAGCTTAGAGAATGAAAATCCATCAATATTTTACAAATCATGTAAGCTTGGCTTATCAGTAGATTAGATTAGGAAAAGATATTTGGTTTCAAATTCTCAAATCTGAACCAAAAGAGAAAGATATGGATGCATAATCAAATTATAAATCACATCCCTCAAATTTCTTGTTTCACTTGTACAAAAATAAAGTCTATGTGCAGCTTGTCCAAAATTCCACAGCCCATGACAAATCAAATTTCTCAACCTTGGTTTGATCATGTTTTAAATTTCATGTTGGTAGCTTAGAGAATAAAGAGTTCATCAGCCTAATCTAAGCTCTTGAAAGTGATAAGGGTAGAAGTAGATAGTTTTTATGCTTTCAAAATAAAAAATGATGTCAAGGGTTTGCTGATCCAAAAGCACCCAAGTTAAGAAAAATTGTTAGGCAAAGTATGATGGGTAGGTAGAACTAATATTGAAGCAATCATGGTAGGTAGAACTCTAGAACTAGTTCGGAGTTGCTCCTGGGTTTCCCTGAGGATGTGAGGATCCGGATTAACCGTTAGTGAAGGCTGAAATGCCTTACCGTCCTAGACCAATTCTGGGCCTTCGAGTGGGGCACTCCCAAACTTTGATGGGTTCGTGAGATCAATTGGCGAATGGATGTGATCATCAATTGTAGTAATTGGAAAGAAGTTAGTGGGATTTATATCAATTCGGCCAAATTTTTGCGCATTGACAGATTGATAATCCGATGTATTAGATTCTTTAGATTTTCCAGGATGGGGTGAATTTACTAGAAGGTTTTCGGGCAGTTGGGGGATTTGCCAAAAATCACATGTTTGTGCCTGATGGAAACAGGTACTGGCTGGGCAAAAACTTGAAAGATTAGAGACAATGGCTGGAGTTTTCTTACCAGCGAATAAATTGGGGTATATCGGTTGTTGCATACCAGCTGTTGGGGGATAGGAATATGTGCTCAAGGAAACATCATTAGAATGAAAAATCCACCCAGAAGAAATGATATCCGACGTGGTTATGCTGGGAGGAGCATGGTACTTGGGAGTCATTATTTCAGAAACCCTAAGCTGAGAAACCCTAGTTGGAGTTGTTTGATGGGTCTCGTCAGGGTCTGAAGAACTAGGAATAACAACCGACAAGGGCGTGAGTGCTTCGATTCCTTAATCGGTACTCGAATTCTCATAGAGCGAATTATCGAATTCTGGTGTCTCCATATGGTCGGAAACAAGATGCGAGTGACAGTCTTCAGGGGTATGAGAGAACATGTTTTCGGATAATTTGTGATCGCTGGAACCATCAATTTTATCAAGTTGGGTACCTAGCATGTTAGGCTCCCTGGGAGTTACCAACTGGGATGGATCAATAAAGAGGACATCTTGAGGTTGTCCAGACAAGAAATCGCCCCTATGGTTGTCCAAATATTCTGAGTGAGACATATCAGATTTAAAATATTCATCGGTTTTTAACTGTGATTGCAAAACACCATCTGCGTGCTTATGATTGTCGCCCATACCAGTATAAGGAAATTGTGAATTTCTCGAAGAAATTACTGGTGTGGCGGACTTGTGAAATAAATCGTGGAATAATGAATGATAAGTTTGAGCAGCAGGGGTATTAATTGTACAAGGTTTTTCAATATGCACATCCGTGTCATTCAGGGAAAACAAAGATTTGGCAGGCCCTGTAAGGGAATCAACTTCATCCGGGATAGGAGTCGATTCATAATCAGTATGCAAATCATATTTAGGACTGTGTCCAGGGAGACATCGAGTGGGCTCAAGGTAGGTTTCATGAATTGGGAGAGGTAATGAGCCACTATGGTTTTCAAGCTCTGATTCGACATGGTGCGTGAAAGATTCAAAGGTAGTGCAGTAGGCTTTATCCTCTTGCTAGTGTCTATCCTTGCTAAGGACTTTCGAGGTCACAACTCCACTACCCGACAACTCAGGAGGAGGGGTGAGAATATTACAAATAGCAACACTCTCCTTGGAGGCCTGAATGTGGTCTAGACTCGGGGAGATGGACAAAGAAGCATTAGGGACAAAATATGAATAGCCGGTAACTTGCGGGTCATCATAGGGAACACTAGGATCTAACTGAAATTGTTCAAGGGAAACGAGAATCACATACTTGAACTGGTCACTTAAACATTTCCAATCAACATCCCTTTCAGGGAACTCAAAACAATAATGAACAAATCTTATAGAGAATTCATCTAGGGATTCCTCAGGTTCCATTCTGATGTCATTTAGCTTTATCAATACACTTTGAAAATCGTACCTGTGAAAAGCTTGTCGCAATTCACTGGCGAGTTGTTCAAACGAATGGATGGAAGCTTTCGACATTGTGCGGCACCATTGCTTAGCGCGACCTTCGAGAGTGAGGAAGAAAAACAAACAAATCAAACCTTGATTGTCAATTTTGTAGCACTCACCAAAGTCACGGAAATCTAAAAGGTGTTGGTTTATGGACACTCCGTTTTCACCATCGAATTTTAACTGGGACAAGTGATACATAAGTTCATCAGGAATGAGACATCGGGGCTCATAAAACTCCGATAAACATCTCGGGAGAATGATTTGGGAACGAGCCATTACAGATGTGAGATTAACTGCAGGCTCTAAGGGCTCAACTTGTCATCTGGCCCTCCTTCTAGCGCTAATTCTGTTGACGGGAAAATTTGTCCGGCCAACAGCAGGGGATCTCCCCGGTAAAAAGTCCCAATTAGACCTTGAACCATTTGGAATAGGGATCCCGTCCGGGGTGTGGGTCCGGCTACCGCTGATTTCTCCTTTCTTTGAGTCTCGCTTAAACTCTATAGAATAATGGATACACACTTAATCAAATGATACAAGACATATGATTGATGCATTAAATGTACATATAACACTATGAGTAGCAAGAGGAAATAATAAAACATGAGTACCGAAGGAGGTGTTGTTAACAACACATCATTCGGGTCATGCTTGTAAACTGTTTTAACCACAAAAGAAACAATTCCTCATGGCAAGAACACCCTTCACTTCCTAAAAGTTTTAAATGATAACACAAATGCTAATAAACAAAGTCATCAACATTCGCTAAGAAAGTGAAATGAACTCAACCACCATTAACATACTTAGCAAACTGTTATGCAATTGTGATATGAATTGAAGATACAGTTCCCTTAATCTAAAGATGTTCAGAAACTAAAAATATAATACTCAATAACGCTCATACATATGACAACACCAGATCCACAAAGGGATTTTTCAAAATGCTTGTATTCATGCTCAAATGTATAATCCTCTGGTAAAACACTGTTACCGATGAAATAGGTAACCTGACTTCAAAACGGGAATTCTAGCCCAAAAAGACTCAAAAAACATGAAAAAACACCCCAGAAACAAAAAAGTGTATTCCAGAATGCACTTGGTTTTTTTTGAAGGTCAAATTTCAACATTTTATAAAATTATGCTAAAAACAAAATTGTTTCTTGAAAAAAGGATTGAAAAAACACTCTCAAAACAAAACCAGTTGACGCTGGAATAAAAAAAAAAAAATTTGTCATATTTTTGACATTTTAAAAAATAGAAATAACATTTTTTAATTTTTAAAATTCAAGCATTAAAAAAAACCTAAAATTTAAGAAAAAAATAAATTTAAAAAATAAAAACATTTTAAAGCTTGAAATTTAAAAATATATAGGAATAAAAAGATAAAAATAAAAACAAAATAAAATTTTTAATTCAAACATTAAAAAAAAACCTAAATTTTCAGAAAAAATAAGAAATAAAAATTAGTAGAAATTCTTTCGGTAATAATCACATGCAAAAGAACGAGGTCAAAATAAGAAATAAAAAATTAAAAAAAAAATTAAAGATTAAAATTTCAAAATATATAGAAATAAAAAAATAAAAATAAAAACAAAATAAAAGTATTAAATTAAAAAGAAAAACAAGTTTAAAAAAGAAAGAAATTATAAAAAATAAAATATAGAAATTAAATTTAAAAAAGAAAAAGAAAATGTTTATTAAATTTAAAAAAAATAAAAATAAAAAAAAATTAAAGAAATATATTAAATTTTAATAAATTTAAAACTAAAAAAAAAAAAAAAAAATTAAAAATAAAAAATGAAAAATAAAATACAATAAAAATATTAAATTTAAAAAAATATATATTAAAAAAACAAATAGAATTTAATAAATAAATTAAATTTAAATTATAAAAAATGAAATATATATATATATATATATATATACTTAAATAAAAAATATATATATTAGATTTTATAAAATTAAAAAAAAAATGTTAATATTAAAATAACAAATTAAATTAAAAAAATATATATATTAAATTTTAATAAATAAATGAATAAACAAATGAATTTTGAAATAAAAAATAAATTTTAAACATAAACAAAAAAACATTGTTAAAATAAAAAGTTAAAAACTTTAAAAATCAATTAAAATTGAAAATTTGAAAAAAATAAATTAAATAAAAAATAAAATAAAAAACAAATTAATTTGAAAATATTAAGTTTAACTTAAAAAAAATCTAATTTTAAATACACAATTTTAATTGAAATAAAAAAAATATAAAAAATTTATGTAATTAAAACAATAATAAATAAAAAATAAAAAAATTAAAAAAAAGATTAAATTCAAATAAATTAAAAAAAAATACAAAATTTACAAAATTTTAAAAAATTAAATGAAAAAATTAAACATAAAATTTAATAATAAAAAAAAAATATGAAAATTAAAAAAAAAAAAAAACAAAATTTAATAAAAATTATTAACAAAATTTAGAAAAAAAAAATTAAAAACAAATAAAATTAAAAAAAAACAAAAAAAATTAAAACAAATTAAATTTCAAATATAAAAATTTAATTAAATAAATAAATAAATAAATTTTTTGAATTAAAAAAAATTTAAAAAAATCAAATTAATTTTTTTTTTTATTAAAAATTAAAAAAAAAAAAAATTAAAAAGAATTTTTTGATCGTGGTGGCATCGCTTATCGGCCTCCCACCCAGGTGACGACAGAGGCCGGCCGCTAGGCGGGAGGCCGATTCCGAGAATGGCCCTCCTGCGACGGGAGGACGATTTCGAGAATCACACTGAGGTCGATTCCGGGAATCGTCCTCCCATGGCGAGAGGCCGATTCCGTGCGGGAGGGCGATTCCCGGAATCGGCCTCCCGCAGCAGGAGGGCGATTCCCGGAATCGGCATCCTGCAACGGGAGGGCGATTCCGGGAATCGGCCTCTCGTTGCGGGAGGGCGATTCCCGGAATCGACCTCAGGGCGATTCCTAGAATCAACCTCTCGCCGCAGGAGGGCGATTCTCGGAATCGGCCTCCCGCGGCGGGAGGGCGATTCGTCGCGGGAGGGAGATTCCTAGAATCGCCCTCCTGCAGCGGGAGGGCGATTCCCGGAATCGACCCCTCGCCGCAGGAGGCCGATTCTCGGAATCAGCCTCCCGCCCAGGTGGCGGGGCTCGATGCAGCCTCGCCGCCCGCCCAGCGGCCGGCCTCCGCCGCCACCTTGGCGGGAGGCTGATTGGCGGCGCCACCACGATCAAAAAAATCTTTTTATTTTTTTTATTTTTTATTTATTTTTAATATATATTTTTTTAATTTGATTTTTTTTTTTAAATTCAAAGAATTCAAAAATATTTTTTTTTAATTGAAATTTTTTATTTTAAATTTAATTTGTTTTAATTTTTTTTTATTTTTATTTTTATTTTTATTTTTATTTTAGATTAATTATTTTTTAAAATTTAAAATTTATTCATTAAATTTATTAAATTTGAATTTAAATTTTTTTTTTTTAATCTTTTAGTTTATTTGTTTTTTCATTTTTAAAATTTATAAATTGTTTCATTTAAAAAAAAACAGTAAATTTATGGATATTTGTTTTTTAATTATTTGCACGTGGTTTTTTTCATTTTTTTTGTTTTCTAATGATAGTTTTTTTTATTATAATTCTTTTATTTTAATTTTCTTTTTCAATTTTTTTTTTTAAATTTGTTATTTTGTTCATTTTAAAATTTGTATTTTTGTTTTCTTCTTATTATTATTTTTTTAATTTGAATTTTTAAATTTAATTTAATTTTTTTTTTTGTATTTTATTTTTTTAATCTAAATTTCAATTTTGTAATTTAAATTATTTTTAAATTTTCTATTTTAATTTTTTTTTTAATTGTATGGATTTTTTTAATAACTTAGAAAAAAAAATTGATGTTTTTTTTTTAAAATTTTTTTGGTTAATTTTTGTTTTTTTTCTTTAAATTATGTGTTTTTTTTTCAAATTTTGTCATTTCTTTTGATATAATTTTCGAATATTTTTGTTTTTTTTTACATTTTTATTGGTTTTTTTATTGTTTTATATATATATATATATATTATCTAAGTTTTGTGTTTTATTACCAACATGAAAATCACCACTCTAAAAAAAAAGGTTGATGCTGCATCAATACGTTTGAAAATTAGCATGAAAATCACCACTCTAAAAAAAAGAAGTTGATGCTGCATCAATACATTTCAAAATTAGCATGAAAATCACTAACATTTTAAAACAAATATTCATAATTCATAAATAAAAATATTAGAGTGTCAAAAATGTGCTCAAAAAAAGAAAAAGGTGATTCTGCATCACCACTTTTCAAAATCGGGTGCTTTTTATGCTACCAAAAAAAAGTAGGTAACAGTGTGGTTACCTATTTCATCGGTAACAGTGTTGTAATACAATGTACTCAGCTCGAGTCCCAAACAAAAGTTCCTTTACAAGTTCCCGAAGGAGGTATTTATAGAGCAAAACTTACCCTTTTGGGCTTCCTGACTTTTCGCCTTCCCGACTGTTGGGCTGCCTTGCGACCCAGTATGTTCTGGGACCTGCGACCTGACTGGATTTTGCGACTTGCGACCCCAAAAAATTTGCGACCTGCGACCTGCCATGATTTTGCAACCTCGCGACCTAGTCGCTGTGTCGCTGGGTCGCGTCGTCGAGCTTTTAATAGGGAGTGCGATTATGCGATCTTGCGACCTGAGAGAATCTTCGACCTGCAACTTGAGGAAATTTGCGACCTGCGACCTTAAGCGAATTTGCGACTTGAGACCTTCAACAATCTGCGACTTGCGACCTGCCATGATTTTGCAACCTGAGGGAATCTGCGACCTGCGACTTGAGGAAATTTGCGACCTGCGACCTTAATCGAATTTGCAACTTGCGACCTTTAGCAGATGTGCGACTTGCGACCTCAAGCAGATTTGTGACTTGCGACCTCAAGCAGATTTGTGACTTGCGACCTTCAACAATCTGTGACCTGTGACCTGCCATGATTTTGCGACTTGAGGGAATCTGCGACCTGTGACTTGAGGAAATTTGCGACATGCAACCCGACTGGACCTTGCGACTTGCGACCCCCAACAATCTGCGACCTGCGACCTGCCATGATTTTGCGACCCGAGGGAATCTGCGACCTGCGACTTGAGTAAGTTTGTGACCTGCGACCTTAAGCGAATTTGTGACTTGCGACCTTCAACAATCTGCGACCTGCGACCTGCCATGATTTTGCAACTTGAGGGAATCTGCGACCTGCGACTTGAGGAAATTTGCGACCTGCGACCTTAAGCGAATTTGAAACTTGCGACCTTTAGCAGATCTGTGACTTGCGACCTTAAGCAGATTTGTGACTTGCGACCTTCAACAATCTGTGACTGCGACCTGCGATGATTTTGCGACCTGAGGGAATCTGTGACCTGCGACTTGAGGAAATTTGCGACCTGTGACCTTAGGCGAATTTGCGACTTGCGGCCTTTAGCAGATCTGTGACTTGCGACCTCAAGCAGATTTGCGACTTGCGTCCTTCTTTTGGCGATTTTTGGATTTCATAGCAATATTCCTTATCCTGCCTCCTTTGCTTTGAAAAGGGTCCTCTTGCTTGCTGGGAAAAAACTTTGGCTCATTGCGCAGACCGACAGCTTCCACTATGATCGAAAGCTCCTTTAACTGGCACGGTCTTGTTCCATGTGTACATGCGATACATGTCTTCCACTTCTCTTGTTTCAGCTCGCACTACTCTTATCCTTTTCATGGGTGTGGTGATGACATTTTTTGGTGTATCATCCGTGGGATTGACCTGCATGAAACATTTAGATTGTCAATTTTTACAGTTACCCTCTAGAGAACGATATCCCCAAATAATTAACATTAGATTATGAGCTTAGTGAAGCACCCAAACTGAGTGCCTAAACAATCCATGGTGCAAGAGATTTTAATGTAAATACAAAAAAAGGTTTCCATTCGAATGTATGCATGGTGATCCCTTCACACATGGCACGGCTGCGGTAAGAGTATCTCGTCATGATGGTGAGAAGGCTCACGAGGGGCTTGGGACAGGTTACGAGGATGTCATTTCCTAAAGGCAAACCTTAACGACTAAGCGAGGAGGGGGACCCAAAATTTCGAATATACCCAAAATTTTGGGTGGTGTTGTAGCGGCTACAACACAGATATAAGTTGATATTTGTACAAAATCCCTTCCTCACTAAGAGGGATTGCTAGAAAGTAGCAAAGGAATGGCTTCATTCATCTTTGCCTTGATTCAAGCAATCAATTTGAAGATATTCTTAAACATATGTGAGTTCCAATGATGAGTACAAGTTCAAGAAGTAGTTTGAATAATGTGAGTTTTTGGAGGATGAGTTATCTATCCTCTAGTGTGATTTAAATTGGGAACTGAGTGAATAAATGTAGTTATCCTCCCAAATTTTAGGATGATCCAGTTAACTATGAGTGTTGAATTTTGTTAACTAAAAAAGCTTCAATTCAACTCCTAATTTTGAAAAATTTCTAACAATAGGCTAATCTAAAGGCTTATAAGGAGATCAAAGGCACACAATTAATCAATCAATTCTTAAACACGAGTTTCTGATCAAGAGAGCTTGTGGAGGAACGAGCCAAGTGTTCCTTATGCAAAATATTGAGGAAGAAAATTTTATATTTGGAGTGTTCATAGAAATAGGGGAAATCCCTATTTAATAGGAGCTTATCCAATGACAGGGAATAGAAAATTATTTCCTAAGGTTTTGTGTTGGAAAGTTATAGCCTCTAGTGCATATAGAAGAAGGAAGCAGGTAAGCTATCAGGCAGAAGTTTCAAGCCTAGGACATGCAAGAAAGTTCTTGTATTTTCAGATTAGAACTAGTTTGTATGTGTATTTGATTTGTTGCTCAATTTTCCTTATTAAAATTATGAATCAAGCGAGGATTTCGCTGTTGAGTTCCCTAGAAAAATTGTGTGTTTTATTGTGTAAATTTTGTGAAATTGTTTATGTTCTACTCTGTTGCTATTTGGTAGAGAAATTATGTGTCTGTGTGAAAAAAAATGTTTTCAAATTGTTCATAATAGAAAATCAGAATTTCTCAGAAAATATACTGTGAATTTCACATTAAATAAATAATTAAATATGATAAGCTTCCAAGAAAATGAATCCAATGTGATCTATTGGTTGAAGAGGGCATATATTTATCCCTGAAACAAAGTCATTAATTTGGGTAGTTCTAAAACATATCAATAATTTACGAGAAATATCTTTGTCTGAAATAAGTTAATAACCCCGACTGTGAATATTTTAAGGATGTCATGCCAAAGACTCAAGAGTGCCTATTTGATGAAAGGGAAACAAGTTCAAAATCATATTAGTTATGTTCTAGGTTTCTTTGTAGCATACATTTGTAGAAGTTTGACCCCATGAGTTAGTAGATGTGCATTCCATGGCATCAACATTGAATGATATGATAACATGTAGGGATTCCTTAAAAAGGCTTGGTACATTAAAAATAAATTTTTGAAAAGTTGACATTGATGAAACTTCATAGGTGTAATGGTGCCATCCCAAAAATTGTGTCAATAGAATGTATAAGGACTGACATAGTTTTCTTTTTTTCAAAACTGAGATCATGTAATTTTCACATTTCTATAGGAGCTTAAATTAGCATCATGGACATTTAGATCATCTCTTCTACGGAGGAGTTTTGGTCCTCCAGAAAGGAGATTCTGAAAATTTTCTGAAAAAACCTTAAACAATGGAGTCATGAACATTACTTTATCAAGCTTGCAAAGACTGAAATACTTACTCCCTTCAAGGTGGCAGTTAATGTATTGTTGAATGAATATTCTCTCTGGTCACGTAAATATGGTATATACACCACACTCTTTCTTAAGAAAATTATTTTTCTTAAGCCAAGCATATATTTTGTATCTTGGTTTGATCCTACCCTTGAGATCAAAGGTGAAATATTTTGGAAATGATGGAAGAACTTGCAGTGGGTTAAATGTATTTTTTTTTCTAAATAAGAGTAATCTATTAAGAGAGGGATAAAAATACATCGTGACCGCAATAAAAAACTACTGCCTTGGAGGCAGAAATGTCATGAAAAACAGTTGTGGAGACTGCCCTTTGATAGGGAAACCAGTCAGAAAAAGATAGCCAAAACCCACGCAGGGGAGCCAGTTGTGATCTTCCTGAGTTTGCATAGGACCAAAATTATACAAAAAGAAGCTGAAAAACCTCATAACCGTTTGAACATAAACATGCCCAATAGTATGGGCAGTAGGAAAATAAGAAAGACTAGCAGTAAGCCTACTAATCATCAGGAGGCTCTTCAACAATACGACACCAACCTGAAGCCATCAAGTCTCTAGCAAGAGCTTCCTCAGATTCTGAGGGACCGAGATCAGCTGGAGCCATAGCCACATCAAGAACGCTACTTGCTGGAACCTCCAAAACCTGCATCGACGCGCTGCCACCTCCCATCTGAAAAGTCGAAGTCTGGCCGGGATCCACCTCAGGGCCAGCTGGATGGGCGCTTGACTCCTCGTGGAAAACCACCATGAAGAGCGCAATGGCGAATCAGGGAGCTGGAGAATGTAAAACGCGCAGAGCCAGTAGTGGGAGGAGGCGAGGTGGCTGCAGGTCGGGGAGTAGGGGAACTCCAGCAATGATGAGTGTTAAGATAGCGACCCCTTCCACTGCGTGTCCGAGGGTAATGTCCGGGCATCATACTACTGGAGAGAGAAGGCGAAACCAAAGAAGGGCTAGAGTGGGCACTCATAGGACGACCCCTGGTGCCGCCTCTTCGACTCCTAAGCCTGTGGCGCAGTCGAGGCATTGTAGGAGCCAAATGAATCCAAACAGCAGCTATGGCAGGGGGATAATAACTTGAAACGAGTCCAATGACTCGAGAAAAGTGCCGAGTGTTCAGAAGAGGCAGCACCTCAGACGGACTAGAGTGCAGCTTCAAGAGAAAATCCCCCTCCAGGCAGCTCGAGACGTCTGGTTTGGCAGAAACGACTCCACTCAGGTTGAAAGCAGAATTGGTACCAGAGAGTAGAAGGAGGCGGACGCATTGTGTTTGAGACCATTGCACAATGGGCTCATCGTTACTCCGCCCCTTCACCTTCCTTTGCGCGTATCGTAAATCCCCCATAATTACTGAAGCATTGAAGTGATCCAAGCAGAAGCGAGTGATGGCAGAGACCAGTTCGGTGGGCATGAGGTGAGGTACTAAACCAGATGGAACGGATCCTTTGGTATCTGCGAGGTTTAAATGTAAAAATCCATCACATATCAGCCTGAGATCTTCGCTATCCGGGGTGGGTAGGTGTCGATCCACCTCGCCACACCTCTGTCCCATCTTATCATACATCCGTCGGAGCACCCGCATCCGGGAGCAGTGGGTTAAATGTCGTAGTACAAAGAAAATTGAATTTCTTTTGGATCAAATATGAACTTCTACTAAATAATGTTGCTATTTCCCTCACCATTTGACAAACATCTTTGAAAGGTAACCCAAGTCTCAAAACACAACTTAACCTCTCCTACAACTTATTTCCTCCACAAAGAATCATTCTAGCATCATTGAACATCGACTCAGGGTAATGTATCAAGCCTAATTTCAACCAAAGGTTTAGCTTGTGTCTCTGAATCAGATCTTGTAAAATTCTAGTGATATTTATTTCTTGGGTGCCTAGTGAATATATGAGCATAGCATCATTGACATTGAGATCATCTCTTCTACATAGAAATTCTGATCCTCGAAAAAGGGTATTTTGAATTTTTTTTAAGGAAACTTTTGACAATCGAATCACATACATTGTTATTTTCAAATATTATCTTTTAGAGCCACGTACAACTAGATCGTATGTTTTATGGACAAGTTTTGTTTGTACAGAAGGGATATTTTGAAATGTTTCTGAAGAAACCTTAGATAATGGAGTCATGAGCATTGTGTTTTTTAGATTTTCTTTGATAGACACAACAATTCCCTGATTCTAAAGCCCAGTGTAATTAATATCTTCAATCAACTTGATCAATTTATCATGCAAATAGCGAGGATGAATCAAATCTATCTTTGTCATCTCCTTTTGATCCAAACCAACGCTTGCAAAATCTAGATTGTCTGCCATGAATTTTCTTGCGTCCCATCTAAGAATCTCAAGATAATTTAAAATAATGTTACCTATATTTTCCTTTCTTAGTCCCAGGTTTGATAGAACATCCACTGTAGAATACAGTGTTGTCTTTGAACTTTCTGTAAAAAGTTGAAGCTTTGTACAATATAGCTTGCTAATTTCATCCCAAGGGAATCCCAAGGGCAGCCGATACTTGGCAAAAGTATTATCTTTTCTAAAATACTACTACGTTTCAGTGGAATTTTTTTCTAATAAAGAGAAAATCCTGTTCTTCTCAACTTGAAAACCATTCAAACCATTAGAAAATGTCACAATTTTTTTTATATAATTCATCCTTGAGAAGCAATGGGAAACATGCTCCATAATTACTGTAGACATATTGTGGTTATCCTAGTAATATTCAACTGCATTCGGTTTCAAAATACAATACCAAAATCCTAGTACTACAAATAAGCTCAAACAAACAAGTAAAAAAAAAAATAAGTACAGAAAAGGAAAAAAAAACCACAAATAGTATCAGATGTGAGAAGAAAATCTCTACGACATCTAGAAGTGTCCTTCATCTTTGTACAAAACTCCACAGTGTGTGAGAGAGAAAACCTCTATTGCATCTAGAAAAGTCCTTCATCTTTGTACAACACTCCACATTGTGTGATAGCACAAGCATTCTGGGGATCAAGCGCAAGAGCTTCTACATTAAAACATTCAAATGCCTTCGGCATGAGACATATTCCATTTCCAATGTGACCTCCGATGGTGATAGGATCTGTTTCCAGAAAAAAATCATAGAGACCAAGTGCATCTGCAAAATTATTCCTCCATTACAGTATATTAACATATGACAATGCATCCTTACTTTAAACCTTCTTAGTGACGAGGACGAAGGGGAGGAGACAGGAAGAAGAGTAGAAGTAGAATTAGGGATGGTACTAGAAGTGCTCCTCATTGAAATATGTTTCATTGAATATCGACTCACTACTTCATCGACATTCGAAAGGTAATTCCCTCTATGAGCACCCATTTTTTCTGCAATTTCCCCTGCTATCCTCCAACATTCATTATCATTCACTATATGACAGTGAAGAGACCGAGTGAATTGAGGTTTTGTCCCTGCCATTGCTAGACCCATTCCACTCTTCAACGCCCCTAGTTATCTTCAATACACCCAGTTTTCCATATTGTTCGACTTCACAACACTGTTTTACCAAAATGAAGAAAAAAAATGCATGGTTATCCTCTCGAACCTCACCCAAAATTTATCAGAACACACCACATTCAAAAGATATTCTCTCATCATAGGTAGGAAATTACACAAAAGTTGTCTTTCACGATCTGACACAACTTCACTTTTAGCTTTATCTTTACTTGCTGAATTCACCTCCATTTCTTCCTCCATATCAACCCGAACAACATAATAAAGATGGCATAACTCACAGATAACATTTTCATTCGTTGCTTCAGCAATTCCTTTACGGCTCCTCCATACTTGCTCAAAACGTGCATGTTTGGCAGCATACTGATCTTTAGTGGCATCGATTTGGTGAGTGTACAGAATTCAATGTTGGTTCTCTTGAAGCATCGTTCCATCACTAATGTATAATATATGCTATCCAATGATGAATACACATGTCCAGCCTTAATTATAGCCTTGGAATCCCATGCAGAACTGGTCTTTGGGGTAGCATGCAGCCCAAAATGAATCTACTGCAATGATAAAGTGTATAAGAGTGACTGGTCACACATTACTATAAACTTGAGAACCCACGACCAGTAAAAAAGTAGAGATTTAGGCTTTGGTTGAGTAAAATATCTAGCCTCACACTCAACTAAAAGATAATATGTCTTGGTTGTAACTGTGTCTGAGAGCCTAGAAGTACCATGCACAACCCAACTACTAGTACACAGGCAGAAAGAAAGTTAATCTCGTCCAACAACCAAAAAAGATGGATGACTTCCATTAAATCCTCAAGCTTCCCTTCAATGTGAGATTCAAACCACTATAAATAGAGGAATTCATGCCATTAGTGCCACTATAAAACACCCTCAAATGCATTCAGCCTTTGGGATTAATTGAAATCTAGCCACATTCACAGTTTGGGATTAATTAAAATCTAAAAAATGTATGTAGTGTTTGGGATTCAACATTTGAGATGAATACCTTACGGTCTGGAAGGAAAGAGTCTGATTCAACATTTGAGATGAATACCTTACAGTCTGGAAGGACATAGTGATGATTACCTTACAGTCCTGCAAGAGTCGAAACAGACTTTAAAACCATGGAATTTTAAACTCCCACTAAATTATTAAATTCTTGGAGGGAAATAAAAAATCGAGATCACTTAAAAAAGTGAGGGAATTAAATAGTGTGCTCTGAACTCTTAATTTGATGACAAATGTGATAGCTAGAGAACACTCTTAATTTGGTGACAAAGTGGTGACAAAGGGTTAATGAAGAGTATAGCTTATAATAAAAACAAGATTTCACACATTGCATGACTTTTAGATAGTCTTTCTTTTCTTTATTCATTTTTCTAGTTCTTTGTTTTGAAAAAATGGTGGTATAGGTTGTTAGAATGAAGCATATTAATTTTTTTTAAATAGTTTTTCTATTTTTTATTCATTTTTTTATCTTTTTGATTGACTTTTATAATTCTTTTTATTTTATATGTTGTCAAGAAAATTTAAACAAATAGTAAAAAAAATCTCTCTAAACTAAAATAGTTAAAAGAAACAATGTTTTTGATTGAATTTTATAATTCTTTTTATTTTCTATATTGTTAAGAAAATTTAAGCAAATAGTCAAAAAAATCTCTCTAAACTAAAATAATTAAAAAAAAAACAATGTTTTTTATTAACTTTTATAATTCTTTTTATTTTCTATATTGTTAAGAAAATTTAAGCAAGTAGTCAAAAAAATCTCTCTAAAATAATTAAAAAAAAACAGAAGACTAATAGATGTTGATATAGAGATATGGAAATACATTCTTAGATAATTACAAGAGGAAGAAAATATCACAAGTGATATTGTAACATGAAGAGTGGGCCTTAAGATACTAGGATGCACGGTGGAAGATTTATATCCCTTGCACCTTGTAAATTGCTAATTTCATATAGCTAGATGGAATTATAAATTGTTAATTTCATATAAATAGATGGAATTATTTGATTTGTTTAATTTGATTTTATTATGTTCTTTGAGATTAATAAATGTTAATTGCAAAAACAGACTACTTCCCTATGTTCAAGTCTTTATTCTGCATTAATACACATCTCTTCTAATTTTTTGTATACTTATATATTTAATTGTTAAAAACTAAATTAGGGTGAAAATGTGGTGGTGGTGATAGTCATTAAGAAGAATCGTGTGTGTTTATATATACACTAAATAAATTAGGAGGCTTTCAAATCACATATGTTGCTTACAAGTGTATAAAGAGCACATTTTACCATGTTTAAAGAGTACATTTTATACGTATCATAATGTATACGCGGTGGAAAATGGTTTTCAGTGCTAGTGATCTAGTCGCACAAAGGACCCCATAAATTTGTGCTTTGGGATATCCCCAAGATTCAATACGTAATCCAAAGTGAGAGGATTCATTGCTAAGGTGATAGTAGAAACAACCCTCTAGTGTTAAACTTTAGAGAAAAAAAGGTATTCAAAATTTTAACATTGTAGATGGATTCAAAGACCCCTTTGTCTCTAAATTTTAACGCTGTAGATGGATTCAAAGACCCTTGTAGTGAAATGTGACTCTTCGGTATCAAAATTGAATTTTCATTTCTCGAGTGACACAATTAAAAATTACTAACATAAATGACTAATTCATATACTTGTTGTACTTTCTCTTTGGTCATATTTTTATTCTTTGACTATAATAGTCATTTACGTTAATCATTATTAATTTTTTCACTTATTATCTACTCAGATATTTTAGTCCTAGACTAAATTAGTCATTTGATTTAGTCGCTTTTAGTTTAGTCACTTATTATCTAGTCATATATTTTAGTCCTAGACTAAATTAGTCACTTAAGTTCATCGTTTATAGTTTAGTCACTTATTATCTAGTCGTATATTTTATTCCTAGACTAAATTAATCATTTAAGTTAGTCATTTTTAGTTCGGTCACTTAAAATTGCTCAAATTTAGTAGTAATTCACTTGAAATAAATGCGGTGACAAACTTTTTTGGTCACCTAGTCACTAATTTCATCATTTTCTACTAGTGCTTGTACTCCTCCGAGAGGGCTTAAGATGTGAATGCATCTTCTTCCCCCCTAGTTAGAACCCTCAAAATTTGATTCTAGAATGTCAAACTACTACCATGGGACCTATGGGCCACATTTCACTATGCTTGGCTCAAAAATTTAGAACTTAGGTCAAGGTGATGTGAGATGTGTTGAGGGTGTTGGGATATGGGTTTATCCAAATGCCATATGATAGATTATGGGTGCAAGTTTTTGAAGGTGTTGGTAAAATAACAACCAACATTTCATAGATGATTGGGCTTTCACCTCCAGGATTTTCATATCTACCAAATATTTTACATTTTTTGATATCCATGTTTCTTGGATAATAAGCAAGTCATGAATACCTTTTTTCTCTAATCACTATATTTTTCATTGATATTCTATAGGTACTCAATGGAATTAAAGGCTTCAATTTGTGCTTTATTTCCTTCTCTAAGCCACTACCTTTCTTCCTACATTTATCTTTCTTTCTACCTTCGTTCCTTGAACTATATGTTTTTTTATGTAGTCCAAGCTTGACTTTCAAATGTGATATGCCATCGTGATGATAAATATCAAAATAAAATATGTTGTTTCCACATATGACTACTTGTGTTCAATATACAGGTCAACCAATTGTTAACAATAGTGTTAATTGTTGTAACCTAGTCCAATGTTCTTTCTATCTTTTGTTTGGCTTGCATATAGGCCTTGTACTCATTCTATATAATAGTTGAAAACTCTTAATTCCCTTGCTTTCTAGCCTTTTGTTTTAGCTAAAAAAACAATTCATTTGTCTATACATTGTGATATACCAATTGGTATACCAATTGTTGAATAATAGTGAATGGATCATCAATCTAGATAGGGATGTCGAGAAGGATTTTTCCTGCAACTAGGTCCATGCAAATGAAATGTATATCCTATTCATGTTGCTTCATGTATCTAAGCTTATCAATGTCAGTCAAATTCTTCTTCAATATTCCTCTAAGTTCCGTCCTTGTATATGATAAATAAGAAAATAAATGTTCGTTAGATGCATATGTTAAATCATATGGAAAGGTAGTCAATTTGGATTATTCTTTCACTTTTGGTTTTTTGGAATTCCCTGCATCCTTCTACTGAAGAGGCCTTTTTGATGATCCTAACCTTGTTGTCGAGTAGACGTTTCCATCGAGGTTGACTAAGTAGGTCACTCTTGATACTGTGGTATGCCATGTAATTCTTGCGACTTTGGATTGACATTGATTGAAGTTTCCTTACTTAGGTCTGTTGGTTTGGCATGTTCTAATGAGATTTCCTGAGTCTTGACATATTTTTCCTTTTGCATCTACTTCCCACCATTCTCCCCTACAACATATTTTGCAGCGATTGGTGGTGAATCTGTAGCAAGGTAGATGTTGGGGTATTGTGATTTTTTGTTCTCACCCCCACTAGGCTAACCTTGCATCCATTTTTCTAGACGTGTTCCCCTTGGTACACTCAACTGTGTTGTGAGTTCATACTACTAATTTTTTCAATCCTTCTTTTCCAACATTTTTTTCTTTATAGCTTCAATAAAAGTGTCTTTTGGTTGGACTGAGGACTATAGAATGCCTGGCCCAACTAACAACCATAGGAATTCTATGGCATTTTCTGCTTCCATGTAGATTTTCTCTTAGCTTTTATTTCTTATAGTATTTATTTTTCTATTACATCAAGGCATATATGTATCTTAGGATTATCAAGAGTGGTATATTTTAAGAATTATTTCTAGTTTATTCCTACTACTTCTTCCTCGACCTCAAAAAAAAATTGGCCTCCTTGCTCGTCAATTTCTTAGAAGTCTTTGGCATGAGGCATGACATGATGACCATAAATGACAATATTAATTTCTTAGATTCCCTCTCTTCTTCTTGTTCTTTGTTTGTGAATGGAAGGAGGACTTCAGTTTGAGTCTTTTAAGTGGCCTTTGGGATAGGGAAAACAATGTTTGTCTTTTGGCTCAATTCATCAATTTTTTTTTTAATCGAAGATGGTATGATGGATATGGTAGTTCCTTGAGTTGTACATCATAAAAAATAGCTTACCAAAATGATGCAGGGGCATCGAAATTTAGCCAGCAATGTGAAAATTTTTTCACATGTTGTGGCTAGATGGGTTTAAAATTCATTGACTGCATGGTAAAAGCCAGTTTCACTGAGAGGGTTGGATATCTCAACAATTTGTTTAATTTATTTTTGTAATAAATTAGAAACTATATTTAGAGATATAGTTGTTCGAATAGGTGTTAGGAGAATTGGACATCTTTTGATTTGTTGAGCATATCTAGTTTCAGTTGATAAAAATTAGGGAGATATTAGCTAGATAAGATTTTCTCTAAAAATGAAGAATTCAATCCTAATTGAGGAGGTTGATGGTTATGTGAAAGATTATAAATGTAACCTCTGCAATAGAGGAATTTGGAATTGGCCATAGAAGAGCTGATTGTGAGGTTCTGGCCTCTGTTTCAATAAAGTTTCAATATTTGTATCTCTGTGTAAACTTGCCAAGTTTCTCGGAGGTTTTCACCCTTCGAAATTCTATTGATTTCTATATTTTTTGTGTATAATTAGAATGTATATTAGATTATGTGGGAATGAGAGTCTACATGTATTAAATCTGTCTAGAAATTGATGGAAATTGAGAATCTCAATTGAGAGAAGTTCATTTATTTGATATTGTTGGGAAAATCCTCGAAGGATTCATCCATTCGTAAATTCATTGAAATTAAGTCTTCTGTGTAGAAATTAAGATTGATTAGGTTCTGCGTAAAAGAATCCAGGAAGAGATTTCAGAAACCTGACATCTCTGAATAATTCACCTAGTGTTGATAAACCTTGGTTGATGGTTTACAAAAGGAGAAAGGTAGATATGATGTGAGAAGGAAAAACAAAGGAAACACAGCAGAAATCCGGGTTAAGAGCCTTCAGAATCAAAGAGTTGTAGACAAGCAATTTCGGGAAGTCAAACCACTGTTTTTGCACCGTTCTGGGCATGTGAGAGGTTTATTTCTTTTGGAATGCGATCAAGTAAGGTTTTGACATGTCACTATATCAAAACCATCTATTTCACATTACTTTCATGTGTTAAAGTCCGGTTTGTGAGTTAATGCGATGTTCGTCCGATTAAGATCCGTGGAGATCCAACGACATACGCCTTTGAAGGTTGCATGGAGATTAACAAGAGGTATGGATAGATAATTATGCGGAAATTTTTTATTAATAGGTTCAATTTACAAACATAGGATTCCATTAGTCTTTAACCATTATTTAAGATGCATTATAACATGTCATTTCCAAAGGTTTTAAACATTAAATTCTAAAGGTATTAATGCTACTTCCAAGGTTCAATACATATTAATATGTTTATTACAATATTTTGAGGAGTTCTGTTTCCAAAGCATAAACATTGGTCAAAGTGATTATGATGTTTCTCAATGTTTGTTATAGTGATTACAAGGGGTTAATATTATTTAAGGAACTTTTAAAACCATTGTGCATTTCATTTATCAAATTTCATAAATTTGATAAATGAAAATAAAAACAAGGAATTGGAACAAATTCCCCCAGAGTTAGAAAATATTGTTAGCAAGTCTGAACAACTCTCCTTAACGCTTGCACCCACACTACCATCATTTGTGGTATAAGAGCAGACATCATAGCATTTTTCAGATATTGAACAGGTTTCCAAAAGCTAGAAGAAGAAATCCAGCATGGCTATCTGAATTGGTAGAGGTGCTGCTGGTAGAAGAAGAGGTAGACTAGTTGCTAATGCAGAAGTACTGTAGACTATGCAGCAGATTCAGGCCAGATTGGAAGCAATTGAAGTAGGACATCCAAGAGATCATGAAGATGTCAGTGAACCTGAAGCTGAAGAAAAAGAAGACAATATTGAGCTTACCCTTGATATGAGATTTTTTAAATCAGTTTTAGGCTCTACATCCAGGCCTAGACTTGAAGTATTAGCTTTTGCAGGAGGATTGAATCTAGAAGAGTTGATAGACTGGATCAATGAGATGAATGAATGATTTGATGATGAAGATGTGGGTGAAGACAAGAGAGTTAAATTTGCAGTGACAAGGTTGAAAGGACATGCAACACTTTGGTGGGATGGAGTGCAAGCAGGGAGAAGGAGAGTTGGTAAGCAGCCAATCAAGAATTGGAGTAGAATGGTTGCAAAGCTGAGAGGTAAGTTCTTGCCTAGTGATTATTAGCTTTCATTATTTAAACAAATGCAAAATCTTAGACAGAGATTAATGACAGTGAAAGAATACATAGAATAATTTTACAAAGTGAGCATAAGAGCAAGACAAACCCAAGACGTAGCAGAGAATATTTCCAGGTATGTAAATGGTCTCAGAATGGAGATTCAAGATGACATAAGTATATTGTCTCCTAAGACAGTAGAAGAGGCTTATCAAATGGCCTTAAAATCTGAAGAAAAACTCCTGAGAAAGCAATCTGCCAAAGGAAGAGGTACTTTCCGAGGAAAAGGAAGTCAAGGTGGTAGAGGAAGATCTATAGCACTAAGAGATGGAGCTAGCAGTAGCTCACCTCAGCGTGCACACACAGAAGGTGATGCAAGTGGAAGAAGGAGTTCCTATAGAGGAAGGGGAGGCAGAAGCAGAGGAAGAGAAGTGAGATGTTACAGATGTAACAAATTAGGACATAGAGCCTATGAATGCTAAGAGAAAGAGAATGTGGGTACAAGTCAGAGAAATGAAATTGTCACTCAGACTAGAGAAGAAGCAACAAAGTTGCCTGAAACAGAGAAATAAATTGTACTAGAGAAAGGAGAATCCATGGTGGTTAACAAGGTTTTGTTGAAACAAACAAAGGAAGTTGCTGGGCCAACACAGAGAAAGACTTTGTTCAAAAGTGTGTGCAAATTTCAAGGAAAATGCTGTCAATTGGTCATTGATAGTGGCAGCACAGAAAATTTGGTCTCTACAGAGGTGATAGAGAAATTAAAATTGAAGACAAGGGAACATCCAATACCCTACAGGGTGTCATGGATTCAGAAGGGACATCAGCTGATTGTGAAAGAAAAATGTGAAATAGAATTGCAGATGGGCAGCTACAAAGATAAAATCATGTGTGATGTGATGTCTATGGATGTGTGTCACATATTGCTAGGTAGACCTTGGTAGTATGATAGATCAGTAGTGCATAATGGTAAGAGAAACACTTACAAGTTTTTCAAGAATGACATGAATCAGACATTGTTACCTATGGAAGAAGGAGATGCATCAAGAAAAAAGTATGATCCAAAGACTTTATTGTTGAGTGGGAAAGAATACTTGCAGCAGATTGAAGATGATGAGGTAAATTTTTCTTTAGTTTGCAAACCTAAGGTAGTATTTGGTTCTACTAAAATTTCTGATTTTCCGATTGAAATTCAAGAAATGTTGGAGAGTTGTTGTGATATTATTGTGGATGATTTGCCTTATGAATTACCACTTGTAAGAAGAATCAACCATCAGATAGATTTGATTCCAGGATCAAATCTGCGAAACAAAGAAGCTTACAGAATGACTCCTACAGAAAATGAAGCAATCAGAAAACAAGTGCAGGAATTGGTTGACAAAGGTTTGATCAGAGAAAGTTTGAGTCCTTGTGCAGTCCCTACAGTGTTGAGTTCGAAGAAAGATGGAGGTTGGAGAATGTGCACTGATTCAAGAGAAATCAACAAGATAACAATCATGTATAGATTTCCTTTACCCGGAATTAAATATTTGATGGATTGTTTGAGTGGAGAAAGATATTTTTCAAAATTAGATTTGAAAAGTTGGTATCATCAGATTAGGATAAGGGAAGGTGATGAATGGAAAACCACCTTTAAAACAAATGAGGGATTGTATGAAAGGATGGTAATGCCTTTTGGTTTATCAAATGCACCTAATACTTTTATGAGGCTTATGAATGAAGTGTTAAAAGAATTTATTGGTAAATTTTAAATAGTATATCTGGATGATATATTAATTTACAACAAAACAAAGGAAGAACACCTGAGATATCTTAATTATGTCTTAAGGAAATTACATCAAGAGAATTTACTGGTAAATTTAAAGAAATGTTCATTCATGAAAGAAGAATTGGTATATCTAGGTTTTGTTGTTTCTGCTGAAGGGTTAAAGATGGATCCAGAGAAGGTAAAGGAAATTGTGGAGTGGCCTTCACCAAAAAGTGTTTTTAAGATAAGAAGTTTCCGTGGACTTGCTAGTTCTTATAGAAAATTCATAAGGACTTTTAGCAAGATTAATGCACCTATCATTGAAACCATAAAAAAGGAAAAACAACCATTTAAATGGACTGCTAAAACCGAAAGAAATTTTCAGTTTTTGAAACAAAAGATAACTGAGAAACTTGTCTTAGTTTTGCCTAATTTTAACAAACCATTTCAAGTGAAGTGTGATGCTAGTGGAAAAGCTATTGGAGTTGTATTAAGTCAAGAAGACAGACCTGTAGCATATTTTAGTGAGAAGCTGAATGAGACAAGAAGGACGTACTCTTCTTATGACAAAGAATTTTATGCAATTGTATTGTCATTGAAGAAGTGGAGACATTATTTAATGTCTAAAGAATTTGTACTATATTCAGTAATCATGCTTTATAGCATATTATGCAGCAGCCTAAATTGAATAAAAAACATGCAAAATGGGTTGAATATCTTCAAAGTTTTAACTTTGTTTTGAAGCATATAAGTGGTCAAGCAAATAAGGTAGCTGATGCCTTGAGTAGGAAAAACATTCTTGTTCAAGAAAGTCAAATTGAAGTGGTAGGTTTCGATTTTCTTAAAGAACTCTATAAAACAGATTTGGATTTCAAAGAAGCATTTGAAGCATGCTGTAATCCTGTTTTGATAGACAGAAGTCAGTGGTTAGATTATTTCTTGCAAGAGGGTTTATTGTTCAAAATAAATCATTTGTGCATACCAAATTGTTCCATGAGAGAGAAATTAATCAGAGAGAAGCATAGTGGTGGACTTGCTGGACATTTTGGTATTGATAAAACTTATGAGCAACTGAGTCATTTTTATTATTGGCCAAAGATGAGATCTGAAGTGGAGAAGTTTGTGAAGAACAATAAAGTTTGTCAATATGAAAAGGGGAGAAGTCAAAATGCAGGTTTGTACATTCCATTTCCTATTCCAGACAGACCTTGGGATATGGTAAGTATAGATTTTGTTTTAGGATTTCCTAAGACACAGAGAGGGAATGATGCAATTTTTGTTGTAGTTGACAAATTTTCAAAAATGGCACATTTTATTCCATATTATAAAACCAGTGATGCTACTCATGTTGCCAATTTGTTTTTCAAGGAGATTGTTAGATTACATGGGTTACCTAAAAGTATTGTTTTTGATAGAGATACCGGGTTTGTTGGTCATTTTTGAAGGACATTGTGGAAGAAGCTTGGTACTAAACCGAGTTTTAGCTCAGCTTATCACCCTCAGACTGATGGGCAGACTGAGATAGTGAACATAAGTTTGGTTAATCTTTTGAGAAGTCTTGTAGGAGAACATCCTAAATAGTGGGATCATATTTTACCACAGGTAGAATGTGCATACAATGATTCACCTAACAGAAGTACAGGGCAGAGTCCATTCCATATAGTTTATGGGATGCACCCAAGAGGAGTATTTGAATTGAGGAACTTGGGAAAAGAAAAAATGAGGAGTGTTGATGAAGAGGAGTTTGCTTCAGATATTCAAGCAATACATGAGCAGGTAAAACAACAGCTACAAGACAACAACATCAAGTACAAAAACAAAGCAGATTTGAGCAGAAGAGAAGTTAATTTTGAAGTTGGTGATCTGGTTTTGGCACACTTGAGAAAAGAAAGATTTCCAAAGAGACAATATAACAAATTGAATTTAAAAAATATAGGTCCATGCAGGATATTGAGAAATTTTTCTGCAAATGCCTATGAAATTGAATTGCTTTCTGATTTTGGAATATCTCCAATATTCAATGTTTCATATTTGTACAGGTATGAAGATGGTGGCACAGATGAAAGACCAGAAGACAGGGAATAGATTGATTGGGTAAAACAATTACCTACAGCAAAGCCATTACAGCTAGAAAGGATCTTAGACAAGAAGGTGTTTAAGAGAACAAGAGGACAGGAGTATTTCCAATACTTGATCAAATGGAAGGATCAACCAATTGAGGATGCTATTTGGATGACAGAAATTATGCTGCAAAAACTAGGCAGTTCTATGGAGGAGCTCATGGACAGGAGCCCATGAAGATTTTTGTCCTCGGAAGTCTGATGCAGGGTATCGGAATTTAGCTAGTAATGTGAAAAATTTTTCATATGTTGTGGCTAGATGGGTTTAAAATTCATTTACTGTTGGGTCAAAGCCGGTTTCACTGAGAGGGTTGGATCTCTCAACAATTTGTTTAATTTATTTTTGTAATAAATTAGAAACTATATTTAGAGATACAGTTGTTCGAATAGGTGTTAGGAGAATTGGACAGCTTTTGATTTGTTGAGCATATCTAGTTTCAGTTGATAGAAATTAGGGAGATATTAGCTAAATAAGATTTTGTCTAAAAATTAAGAATTCGATCCTAATTGAGGAGGTTGATGGTTATGTGAAATACTATAAATGTAACACCTGCAACAAAGGAATTTGGAATTGGCCATAAAAGAGTTGATTGTGAGGTTCTGGCCTCTGTTTCAATAAAGTTGCAATATTTGTATATCTGTGTAAACTTGGCAAGTTTCTCGGAGGTTTTCACCCTTAAAAATTCTATTGATTTCTATATTTTCCATGTAGAATTCGAATGTAGATTAGATTCTGTGGGAAGGAGAGTCTACATGTATTAACTCTGTTTAGAAATTGATGGAAGTCGAGAATCTCAATTGAGAGAAGTTCATTTATTTGACATTGTTGGGCAAATCCTCGAAGGATTCATCCATTCCTAAATTCATTGAAATTAAGTCTTCTGTGTAGAAATTAAGATTGATTAGGTTCTGCGTAAAAGAATCCAGGAAGAGATTTCAGAAACCTGACATCTTTGAATAATTCACATAGTGTTGATAAACCTTGGTTGATGGTTTACAAAAGGAGAAAGGTCGAGATGATGTGAGAAGGACAAACAAAGGAAACACAGCGGAAATCCATGGTTAAGAGCCTTCAGAATCGAAGATTTGCAGACAAGCGGTTTCGGGAAGTCAAACAACTGTTTTCGCACCGTTCTGGGCATGTGAGTGGTTTATTGCTTTTGGAACGCAATCAAGTAAGGGTTTGACACGTCACAATATAAAAACCATATATTTCGCATTACTTTCATGTGTTAAAGTGTGGCTTGTGAGTTAATGCGATGTCCGTTTGATTAAGATCCGTGGAGATCCAACGACATACGCCTTTGAAGGTTGTGTGGAGATTAACAAGAGGTATGGATGGATAATTATGTGGTAGATTTTTATTAATAGGTTCGATTTCTAGACATATGATTCCATTGGTCTTTAACCATTATTTAAGATGCATTATAACATGTCATTGCCAAAGGCTTTAAACATTAAATTCTAAAGGTATTGATACTACTTCCAAGGTTCAATACATATTAACATGTGTATTACGATATTTTGAGGAGTTATGTTTCCAAAGCATAAACATTGGTCAAAGTGATTATGATGTTTCTCAATGTTTGTAACATTGATTACAAGGGGTTAATATTATTTAAGGAACTTTTAAGACCATTGTGCATTTCATTAATCAAATTTCATAATTTTGATGAATGAAAATAAAAACAAGGAATTGGAACAAATTCCCCCATAGTTAGAAAATATTGTTAGCAAGTTTGAACAGCTCTCCTTAACGCCTGCACCCACACTGCCATCACAAATTTTTTTTAATGTCAAGGCCGAGTTGCATGTGTGATTTGTTGGGGAACAATTGAGAATTTTTGTGAGATACCCTCCATCTATTCAACACCAATATTAGGTTAATTAACCAGTTTATGAAAATTTCCATTGGTGAGACTAACTCGAGGGTACCTGACCACCCATGTGCAAAAGCGTTGTAATTTTTCATTAACCAAAAATTTTAATTTGTGAATGCCACTTTAGCGAATGGTGAGACTTTCACCATAACGGGCCAAATTAAAAGATACCAGAAATGAATGACCTTAGTAGAGTTTTGAAATTATTTGAACGTGGTCTTTAGCATGTTGGTGACATGGTCTACCCATTTGTATTATTTTCTTGAATTTATTATTTGAATAATGGCTTCCAACATGTTCAATTTGGACTTGACCATTACTAAGTCCTTTCTACTTCTTTATTGTTATCCCACTAATGCGTTCTTTAATCCATGCATTAGATTCAATGGTTTTCAAAATTTTGTCCCTAGTATGCGACAATCAAGTGATGTTGTAAATATAATTAGTGATACTATCTAGTGGCTTTTTCAACCACAAAGTGCCATCATGATATGGACTCACTATATATTTTGTGGCTTCCTCTTTTAATCCTTGAAAATATATGACCAAGGGTGCACCCAAATGATCTCAAATTCTCGTTGGGTGGAGTAGATGGACATTCATGGTTCACTTGTCTAGTTGTTGTGGACTACGCCCCATTTTTTGAAACCTACATAATGCTTTAAAACTATTAAAAAATTTATTATTAAAATAACACAAACAAAAACTATTTTAATTAAATTAGTTTGGTGATTCAAAGAAAACATTAATATGATTTTTTCCCACTAAATTATTAAGACATTCTTTTCAACTCACATAAAAAAACTTACACTAATTTTTGATAAAATATTTGTTAAGTTCATGGGTATATTTGTTTTGGAATGGAATTGTTTTAGTGATATTTTTTGGAGTTTCGGTGTCAGAATCTGGCAGAATACTGTGAAACAATTTGAGGTGAAATCTTGATTTGTGTTATTTAAATTGGTTTTATAACTATATATATGGATTCAACACCCTGAAAAATCCCTAGGTAACTTTGATTGTGCAAGGTTACCTATCAAGGTTCTAATTTCAGTGAATCCCTGTCGGATTTTAGAGAAATTAGACGTGAAAAATCCCTTAGGGAACTTCTATTGTGCAAGTTTACCCATCAGATTTTAGAGAAATTATACCACAAAAATCCACAAGAAATAGTTTCAAAAGTCACACTAAAAAAAAACTAGTTTTGGTATTGGGCTTTAAGATAGGAATTTAACTTCCACAAAATATTATAAAATATTTTTAATAGAAAAGTTGACATTTATCTCAAAAGTAATTTTTCCCCTTTTACTATTTTAATTAATTTGATTATATATATATATATATATATATATATATATATATATATATATATATATATGAAATTACTTCTGATTTTTTAATATATAATATTGATAAATTATGTTATTAACCCATCATATTATAACAAAACATATTTATAAATTAAAAATATCCATAATAAAATGAAATGAATCTCCATACTTAAAAAAAACTATCATAATATAATAATAATAATAATTTATAGTAAAATTGTAATTTTATTAATTTTATAATTAAAATATATTAAAATTAAATTATGTCTATATTAAACATATATAATCAATGTTCCTAAATTTTTTTTTAAACATATTTTTGATACTTCTTCTTAGATCAAAAAAATACAATCATTTAGCTACCTAACATCATAGGTACAGTAGTCTAACTAGACTGGTTTTTTTATTTGAAAATGATTGAAATTCAGGTAAAGATTTTAAGAAAAACCAGCAGGGATTTTTGTAAATCCAGATTATAGCTATCAAACTTCAATATTTTGGGTGTTCTAAAAGTTTTTGATGGTGCTGAATCCATTTCCACAATCAAAAACATGATTCAAACACTCCTATTGCAAGATTTCTTAAAACAAAAATTAACCAGATTCTGGCCAATTTTGGCCATCAGAACAATTCCTATGGCTAAATAAACAACTCCATATTAAAAACCTAGAATAAAACAAAACCCAAATATATCAAAAACCTGATACATAAATTAAAAAAAAAAAAACAGGCTAACATATGGCTGTTATACACCTGTAAAATAAAAACTTCCTTCATCCTCCATGACATTATTTTACCTCTATATCCATATATGCCCACATCAATTAACTATGTCATCGTTGCTCAACTTCCATGTATCTAATTGATAAAAAAACCAAAAAACCAATGGAGACCAGAGCATGCACGATTTTATTTTTCATATATAACGCACGCAGGGTTTGTATCACTGTTCCCTGGACCTCCAAAGAATATATGTTTACCCATGAATGCACTATTTTCGTCGTGATACGACGCATTATAACATTCCGGCTTGCTTACAAAATTGGTCACTGCCCCCTGAATTTCGCGCCCAATGGAATCATACATTTTTATAGACCTGGCATATGACACATAACGGTAGCCTCTCCAAGCAAATTCACCGCTACCCATCTGTGTCATAGTCATCGGCGATCTCTCGCCTCTGGTCAAATAAGCGACTTCGCCTCCACAATCGTAAAAAGCAGCCCCATGGCCAAGACCCACGAACAATGATAAAGGCCAATAACCGATTAACTCGTCGTCATAAAGTAAAGCCCACACTTCCCCAACTTTTTCTCTGACTTGCTGTAACCAAATGATATGATAGGATATTTTAACGTTTATGAGACTAAAAATATTTTATATTTAATTAATTAATTTATTTTTTCTACAATTTTGTTTTAAAATCAATATATAAAAATATACATTTTTAAGTTTTTTCATCAAATCAATACATAAAAATATATATTTTGATTATGATAGATTTCTGAAATATTTTGAAATCTCTTCTGATTCTCATAAAATCGAAAAATTAAACAATTCACTTTGCCCTCCATCCTCTATGCTCTCCAGTTTATCTAAAAACTTAGTCATAACCTAAATTTAACTGTTACTCGAATGAGCATTGATGATGACCTTATACATTGATGATAACCTTATATATTTATAAGAGTAGGTATGCTAAATATTAAAAATTAAACAATTAATTTTTTCATATGTTTTGGACGTCAAAATATTTTTGGAGTTTTTTTGAGTGGATATTTTTGGTTCAATTTCTCTAATAGGAATTTATTTAATACAGAAGTCTGATGAGTTATTTTGCACAATTGAAATACTCTAAATTTTTTTTGGATAATAAATTCATATATACAATAAAAAAAATAATTTAAATAATAAAAAATCAAAATTCAACATCAAAACTCCAAAAAATCACACTAAAAACAACTATATTATGAAAATCTACAATCTAATTAAAAAATACCTCAATCATCATTTACCTACTCAATTTTTAACTGAAATTCGGTCTGAACTCCTCCTAACTTTGATGCCCGCCCGAAAGTGGAACGAGGAGAGCGGGCGCCCTCGACTGGCACATATCTTGTACATTCTAGGTCATAGCAACCGTTCTGGTAGTTATTGGACTGCATCAAAGGCATTGATTTATCAGCACTTTGCATCATGAATGATTTTTTAATACATCCACCAAACTTCAAACTATGTAATTACCGTCCAATAAACAAAGAACCTTGGTTCATTATCATGAAACATCCTTTGATTCACCTGCAACAGTCATATAAGAATGGATTATTAGTTGCTAATATTTAATTTAGTGGTTGCATAATTTCTCTGAACAATAAACTACTCTTTGATTTGCTGCTGGAAAGAAAGAGAAAGCATAAACTTGAATATGGTGAGTGAAAGTGTACTCTTATTTACTCAAAAATAAAATATTTAAATATTAGTTTTATGTATGGTATTAGGGGTGATTTATATTTAACATTCATGATTTCTTTTTCATGTAGCTATTTGGATTTGGAGACATTATTAGCCGGTAGTATTTCCGAGTCAAAATAAATTTCAGGAAAACAATGTAGTTTTATTGATGACCAGGACAATCAGGAGACACAATCTCCTTTGCAAGATCCTGAGATTGAAGACCCATTATTCGTTCTACACAAAGGATGAAATTGATCACAAAGACTTGGGAGAAGAAGACAAAGCTGGAAAGAACTCAAATTATGATGATCTCATGAATGTTTTTGAGTATGCAGATGTTAGCAGAAACAACAAGGAAGAATCAACGAAACATGAAGAGGAATTAAAGTTTCATGAAACATGGCTTGAAACACCATGTTTTTATGAAGTCAACATAGAAGGTGCACCAATGAATGTTGAAGATAACGTGGATGATTGTTCAGATGTTTGAAATTGGAAGTAGTGAGAGGAAAAAAATTTCTACCAAGCTTGTACTCTCTAAAGTGTTATCAATTACCAATAATCAAGATATAAAGAATGAAAACCTACAATCAAGATTGAGGAGGATAAGAGTTCAAGCGTTCAAGATTTCGGTCCTTGGGGAAGAAAACCTAAAAAATAGAAGAAGATGTATCACTACCTCATGGCAAGAAAAGTAAAGATGAAGCCTCCCCTAGGAATGAACAAGCATGGACTCTCAAGCAAGAAAACTAAAATGAAAACTCTCTTATCAAGTTGTTTCTGTACTATTGTATGTCTAGCTAAGACTAGACCAGCAGGCATATGCTAATATATGCTTTCATTACCTTTTCTCCATTAAGGGGGAGTGTTAAAATTAATGGAGAAAGTTAGATTTAGTTGTTTGTTGTGATAAGGATAGAATTGAGACTCTAAGATTAGGTCTAAGATTAGGTCTGAGATCTTACTATCTAGGAGCAGTTCAAACCACCATGCTAGTGTGCAAGACTATTATAAATGAATGAGCACATGCATTGTGTGAAGAGCTTGAGCACTCTCTAAATATTCACTGGGAAAATATCAATTTTTATCATTTTTATGAGTAAATATTAAAAAAACATACAATTTAATATGAAAATTAGTAAAATTTTATTCAATATTATTTATTTTATTATATATATCTTTAAAAAAAACCATTTTTTAACAAAAATAACTAATATTTTTCCAAAAAAAAAAAACACATCCCAACAAACAAATTAAAAATATTTAATTTGTCCTGAATACTTATTTAAATATAATGTAGAAACCCTTCTAACAAAATAGAACTACTTAAAATAAATACAGTCATAAATAAATGCGTTGCAATGACAATTGTGTTTAGCTATGGGTTTCTTCTCGACTTACCCACCATCCAACCTCTATGGTCTCCATTATACCTAGAAACGTAGTCCTGAGCCAAATTTGGCTGTTACTAAAAAAGGCATCGGGGGTAACGACCGGACGCCATACATTTAAAATAGCAGATGCGCCAAATATTAAGTCATGACGAGGCTCGAATAGCACCATACCATGCTGTTAAAAACAATAATACATTAGAACACGATAATATTTATGAATATTATAGGAAAATATAGATGTATAAGCCTTAATCGTACTACCTCACGTGCAACTTCATCTCCATAAATGACATTAGGTACGACATCTAAATTTCCTCTTCTTCTCCTGTCTAAAAATTGTCTAACAGATCCTGCGATTTCCACCTCTTCACGTTTGATTTCCCTGACCTCCACTGTGTCCTTTGGACACGCAGACCTAGCGCTCAATTTTAAAGTCTTTGTGTTGCCGGAGTCGAAGTTGGAAATATTGAGCGTCGAGGATATCAGTTTCGGTGTTTTCTTCAAACCCTTTTAACGCCCAAAAATAGACAGAAAACACATGTCAACATTTTCAATTTTTGATTTTTTCTATATTGTCTTCCGGTTAAAAAAAAATATGTTGCTGTACCCGCGTTATATTATCATGTGCGTACTTCACAGATATCTGATCACTGAATTTTACACACAAAATAGTATCTCCATACTTATACTGCGTGTCAAAGGAAAACAAACAGTAACAATATATATATATATATATATATATATAGAATAATCAATTGATTGATTAATTAATCAGAATTTATATGACCTGAAATTTGAGCACGGCTGGAGGATTGACGAAATTGATGTATTCATCGATACTCATTTCACGCACATCAATAGCAGAGGTGAGAGCAACATTAAACAGAAACAAACCCATGAAAAAGAAAAACGAACTCATCATATCATTTCAAGGCAACAAGAAAGGATGAACAGAAGCCAAAGCCCTTTCAGATGGTTAATGATAAAAAAATATATTACCAGTCCCCATAATGTTCAGATGTATATAGAGCCTTGCTAGTAATTATTCCGTGTGCCATACTTAAGTTAGAACATTAGGAGTTATAATCCATGCTTATCACCCCAGGAAATTATTGTTCTTTCCAGCTGGAAAGTATGTATCCATGTGCAAGATAGGATTATATGTTACGATTATCACCCAAAACCAAGCAACAATTTGTGCATTTAGATATGTTAACCGCTTCGTTCTTTTGGCTCAAAACCATGTAAGCCCAGATATTTATTCCTGCCCCTCCATTTCGTACCAGTAGTGGGGGTACACGAGTCAATCACGGCATGGTGCCAATTGCCTCACCAGCACAGGAAAGTTGCCCATCGTTAAAAGCCGGAGATGAGCAGCTAATTGTGGGTGGGAGTAAATGGGCGGATAAAATTGGATTTTATATAAAATGATGATCTCTTAAAACTGGGCCATTATTTATGCATCTCTCTATTAAATATTGTAATTATTGGGAGCATGGAATTTTAAGTATTGTATTTATTGTGAACCTAGAGTTTAAGTTTGTTGATGTTGTATAAATAAAATTTAGAAAATACACAAAACATAAATTTGGTATTTTCAATAAAATAAACTTGAGCTGCTGCTCAATATTTTATTGAGTCTTTACAATTACGGTGAACTTCACATAACTATGCTTCACCACACTTCAATCTGGCTTCACCTCTCTATTACAACTCATCACATGGTGTGTATATAAACAACAAGCTTGTCAAACATAAATTCATGCAAACACTTAGCTTTTAGTTTTTTTGATTTTATATAGAAAACTTAAACTTCTAATCTATACTTTAATTGACTCATCTATATGGATTGTTGGCAACAGTAATTATCTCCAACACCTCTCTTACTTGCAACCACTAAACATATATCCTACCCATTTAAATCTCAACTAGGCTTACATAGAAAATTAACTCAAAATTTGTTTCAACACTTTACATCGACCATTTTCTTTTCCTCTTTCTCCAATTTCTAAAACATTTCACTAGTTTCAATTTTATTCTTGTTTTTAAGTTTAATGTTGATTATTTTATTTTATTTTATTTTTTATTTTTATTTTTTTAATTTATATTATTTTAGTTTGTGTATAATAGTGGTATTCCTTTAATGTTTAAGTAAATTGGGATGACACCAAATGAGAAGTTATGCCAATTTTGGATGGTATATCATCCCATTCAAAAATATCATGTTTAGACTTCAGTTTTGTTTAAATGTTTATATGTTTATCTTATTTTGGTTAACTAATTAAAATATTATAAATGTGTTTACAAGTTGGGTCAACTATGTCATCTATATATCATTATTCACCTTCTTTTACTCATCCACTAATTGTCTCTCACTATCATCACATTTCCCTAATTTTTGGGATCTAGTTTACCTCCACTAGAAAACTTTCATCATCACTGCAACCCACGAGTGTTGTTCGTCACTTTCCTCCACCAAATTTTCCATCCCATCCATTCATACAAGTTATATCCACATACCATATTGTATCCCGCCAAGTCACTTTTCACTACCATAATTTCATCCCTGATTTTTTCTCCACATAGAACCCATGCAACCCCCTCACCATCATCTCATAATGGTATTTTAGTGGATGCAACAATAGATTTTTCGTCTAACTAGGTTTTATAGTCGACTTCTCCACATACTCGTGAATCTCCATCATTACATGAGATAGTCACAGTGAAGTCATTCATTGATGATTTTTTTGCATCAAGAATGGAATTTATTTTAGAAATTTTTTATTTAAATTCCATGATTTTACTCTTGTAACTACTGCAAGGAGAGGATGGGGCTGTAGAGGAGGGAAACACCACAATTAATTATATCATTTGTAATGAGTTTTATTTGCTTGATTTATAAAGTATTAATTTGTAATTGGGATAATTTATTCTGGAAAAAATACTATGATAATGTTGTTTCTTTATGCAATACTCATGGAGACAAAGCATGCCAAAAAAAAACATCAAGATGCTTCCTCTAGTAAGGGTATAAATATCAACTTCCAGTATGCAAATGATGGTGGTGGGGGTGGAAATGGTCAATAAGTAACCAATGAGATCCATTTTGTATATAGGGAATCATATGCCATATTTCATGTTTAGGCATGAGTTGTTTTTATATTAGAGTCATTTATATATGTAGCACCATATGTCATATTTCCATGTTTAGGCACGAGATTTTGTTTTTTATACTGGGAATACTATTCCAATTTTTTTAAAATAAACATACGATAATTTTTAGTACACGCACACACACTTTTCATGGAACATGTTATTTGAATTGAAGTGTTTATTTATTTGATGTTGAGGTGTTAAATTGATAGGTCAAATTTGCATGTATTTGGTGATGAGGTAATATCACCTATGGTGAATTGAGAACTTTAACATGTTGTATTGTTTAAGGTTCTTGGCCTGGGTTTATAAATACATGTTAGTGAGGCATATTCCTGGTGCTACATATAGTTGATGATCATGAAAAACTAGTAATGTCATAACAATGTTGCACTATGACTAGACTCCTTTAGTAATATGTGACTACCAAGTGAAATTAAATGTCTAACCTAAATTTGGAAATTCCCCTCCAATATTATTATCATCCTAAATAATGAGTGTTGCATTTGGCTTAGGAAATTCATCGCTGTTGGAATATGAACTAAATTTTCATAACATTCATTATCTACATTGAATTTTCCATTATTATTAGAATATGTTGTGAATCATTATCACTTGTTTTTACAATTAAGTATAGGGATTCAAAAACTATGAGGTAAAAAATAAAATTTATTAAAGAAAATACTTAATTGCAATATGAAATTATTTTTTAAAAGTGCCATATATGCTTTAATATGGAAATTTTACAAAATATGTTAACACAACTCTTTGTTTATAAGGTAATGATATTTTATAAATAAGTTCATTTACATTGAATGATTAAATATTTCCATAGGTCAAATTATTTTTTGGTATAAATTTCATCATAGAAAAACAAATGTACATTCAACATATAACAAGAGCACTCTATGTACTAATGAGCTACAAAAGTCAACTATGTGCTTGGTAAATTGTAAGATGTTTTTTCTATAAACACATTTTCTTTCGAAGGAAAATTAAACTGTTGACAAGTTTCAATATCGTAATGGTCTAGATCTTGCAAATCCATCTCCATGAATTGTAGTGACATTACTCACTTTCAATGAAATTCTTCCACACTTTCTAATAAAAACCCAATGAAGAGGTAATTGAATAATTCATATAAATGCCAATTATTAATTATTGCATCACATATCAATTTCTATTTATGCCATATTTGATAATTCTTATTCAATAATGTTTTCTATATATATTTTAACCAAGAAGGTAGAAATGTGTCAGTTCACATTAGAACTAAGCAAAATAACATACCAAGGACATCAATGTCTCTTCAATTCGTAACAAATTTGTGTTATAGCCTATTTTCCCCTATCGAGTTAGCAAGAGATATCTCTACCATTATTTCACTTGTTGACCCTCATTCACACGTTTTCCTCTTTCATTTTCCCTTTTAGAAGGATAATTTCTCCCAAGACACTAACATCACGCACTTAGTCATTTTCATGCAATGTACAACCCAAAATCATAGTTGTAAAGTTTCATTATACTGGAAGTGACTAAGGTCGAACTTCCAGAGTCTCTTATTCTTGAGGAGATCAACTCGGCCTACTTGTCCCACAGTTGGATAGGGTTCAATTATTGTGGAAGTTTCTTAACTTCTCGATCCCCTAGGTGTCTAGATACATTCTCGTAGAATTCAAAAGTGTATATAATGTGACCCTATCAAGAAGAGAAGAGTTAGTCAAAATAAGTTTCGGAGACCCAATGAGTTTGAGCTCTATTACGATTCAATTTTATTATCCATTACCTAGGAAGTGCTAGGATTGAAGGCTAAGGACGATAAACAAATTTATAAATGTATATTGTAATTATTTTGAATTTTTAATAAAAAATTATGAGTTTCCATCCATATACTTGTGCTTATACATGGTGATATTACCTCTATGAAAGGAAAAACGTGCTTTGTTTTCAACGCTTGTGTGTATGTATTTTGAATAGAGTGGCTAGGAGAGAGATATTCATGTAGAAGAAAGACATTGAACATCTGATCTATGTTCAACAATATTTTCCAGCCTACAATGGTGAAGGTATGCTTCTTTGCATATTTAGCTAAATGTTTATGCATGTTCTTTCTTTTCATATAGGGAATTCATATATTTCTCCACACTTCATAAAATAGATTTTAAGAAAAATATGTGGAGAAATAGCTCCTTGTTTCAATATATTTATCAGTATACAAGTTGATCTTATTAATAATAATAATGTCACAAAATATAGCTTAGAATTTTTATTTTTTTTTTAAGTATGTTCCATGCCAATTAATCACTTGAGCATTTAATCCTCCATGTACTCAATAATGTTTTCAACAACTAACAAATGTTTCCCCACTTAATAATGGAAAATTTCCATATAATACTCTATTCTCTTGTTTTTCACTTATTTTATTTCATTCTAATTCTCATGGTTTTCATGAATGCATAGGTTGTTAGCTTATTAGAGGATTTTTTTTGGAGTAACAGACATGTAGATGAGTTCAATAGAAGAGGGCATATGCTTTTCCAAATCATTAATGTATATTTTATCCACTTACAAGCTACCATGAGGTTTAAAACTCATGGTCATCCATAAAAAAATAACCTTGTTTTATTTAGATAGCTCTATGATCTTCTTGAGAACCATACTAAGATCACCAAATCCATCTCTACTTCAAACACAATTCTTCAACCATAATTTATCTCCCAACGTATCATTCTATTTTTATTAAATATATTTGGCCTAATCCTTACGAAGCAAATCCCTAGCTCCATAGATCCTGGAATCAATAAATTATTGGCTAATGGAATCAAAGGAGAGGGGTTCCCCTAACTGCAACTCAAAGTCATAATTCCAACACAATTGATAGTTCAACCATCCAAATCTCAATTATAGTTTTTATTTGGAGTGGCATCTTGGTTCCAAGAGACATTTAGGCATACATTATGAATTTGGTCTAGGGTTATGTTGTAGCAGCTACAACCACGCTCTAGAATTTTTGCATTGCTTCGATTTTGGAGCATATTTTCCCTTCACAAGAGCATACGTTGCACTGTTCTCAGGTATATGTGCTTTACCTTTCATTTATATTTAAGTTTCACTTGTGTTCATTTGATTTTATACTTATAAAATATCTCTAAGTCATAATTTGACCTCTTGCCTAAGTCTTGCACAGTATTTATGGACTTGCCTGTAGAAACTGTGCAATTATTCAAGCCAGTCTTTACCTTGTTGATCAGAATTGCACAATCATGACTGATAGCCCAACCTTGAGCTCGGGAACTGCGCATTCATGATAGGAAGCCCAACACTAATCTCAGAAACTGCTCAATAAATCACTAAGTTCAGAAAATGCTCAATGCACTGAGATGGGAGCTGCTAGTTCCTCGGAACTATGTAATCCTTCCTGATAAGGTGCATGGAAAATTTTCTTGGGAAAAAAATAAAAGAAAAAAATCGAAAAAAACATACCTAATATCTAGGGATCTATTTTTAGTCACCCGAAGGAAGCACACTTGCTATTTTTGGAAAATGTTGCCAAGTGTCGCTTTTCCCTTGATTGTGGCATGCACATCATAAAATCTAATTCTTCAAATCTATTTAATTGGAGCCCCTAAATCGCATTCTCACATTCGATTTTGGAGCTCTAACATTCCCAAGGATATCAAGGAATCTTCGGCACAACCGTCGTCGCTTTTCTAGGTGAGTTTTTCATTTATCGCTTTTAGTCGCTTTTTGCCACTTGGCTTGCATGAGTGTTGTTTTTCTTGTTTCTTTACATGCATGGTAGAATTTTAACATGATTTAGCCTATAGAAGTTTTGTTTCAAGTTTTTGTTTTCTTTCATAAGTGTCGCATCGTTTTTTTTATTTTTGCACCGATGGTCGCCATTGCGGCAACCCTCCTAACCAATCTCATTCACTTCTCATTTTTTCAGTTTCTGCACTTGAATTGTTTTATTTTATCAACACTTAGTCATATATGCAATAATTCCTTCACAAAATCTCATATCTACTGGTTTTGCACACTTCCCTTGGGCATATCTACCTTTCCCGTGGCTAGAACTCACTTTTCCCAACTAGGAATTACGGAATATGGAGGCTCAAGCTTCAAGATTGTCCTCTAGAAATACACAATCTATAGTATTGGTTTGCCTCAATGTGAATTTTGTAGTGTTGGGCCTCAACCAACAACGTTGGTCACTGAGACTAATAATGTGGAGTCTCTCTAGGCTCACTACGTCCCATGTTGAACTGTGCATTACATAGTTTCAAGACACAGGCCTGATCACTAACTTATAGGACTGCACAATGCACAGTTTCCCCTTCCAGTCAGACCCTATTCCCATAAAAAAATGTGCAATAATTCCTTTCAGTTCCCCGGTGTTCTGCATGAACATGTCCTGAAAGTTATTTTTCTTATAGTTGACATTTGCTTGCCATCAGTGTCTTTTTTGTCCCACAAGTATAGCAGTTGTTGAGCATCTCTTGAGTAGTCATGGTCACAATGGAATCGAAGAGAGATTCCTCAAAGGAAACAATTGAAATAAATACATGGGAAGTCATTGAAAAGGTCCTAGTTAACCTTCCATGATCAGGTGATCATGTTCTATTGGATAAAATGCTCAAAATTTTATTTGCTAAAAATTGGTTGGAAGCTGAGCGACCGGATAGGCCTCGGCAATACGATCCCGATGCCGTGAATGACACTCAAATCCGACTTCGCATGAAAAAGTTATGAAGGTTTAAAGTTAACAATTTTCTTCAAAAAACTGAGTTGACTGCCTTTGATCTTCATTTTGAAAATTATTAAAAAAGGAATATTCCAATTGGGCTAATCATTTCATGAAAAGTGTCCCATTGCAATTTTTTGGGTAATTGACCTTTTGATGGTAGACCAATCGGAGGCCGCCACGTGGCCCCCAGGTCAGAATGGAAATGGCGTGTATTAAAATATTTTTTGTATCTATGGTGAATCGAACCCGTGAGATGCATTTCACAAGAGAAATGCTTTACCATTGGCTCACGGGCTTATGTCTTGATATAGACGCGACCAAAATTATATTTTAATGTTAAAGACTGTTTGGGTTGGCCCAAAAGGGGGCCAGCCCCTAAGGGCCAGCACCCTTACCAACATGACCGGGTGCCCGAAACCTCAGCACTTAACTCGGGCAGATAAACGTTTGTGCAACGGTCATATGCAAATGCGGAAGAGTTTTTAATAAATGGTTTTATAATATGGTTCGACATTAATGCTACCATATATAACCCAAAGTGCTCCAATGAAAACGCCGACGGTTGCGGTCCTATGGACCCATGAACCTTATCCATTAGCCCCTAATGACTGGCGGGAATTTTGGTGGAGAGCCAAATTTGGTGCGAACCCTAAATTAGGAGAGTTAACTGGCATTCCTCCCATTTTTGGAGGAATTTATTTAGCCCTAATTAGGGAAAAGCTGTTTTGGTCATAACTTGGGCTAGGGAGATCCTTTCTGAGTGAGTTTTTGTTTTATTTTTGGTATTCTCAGCATTTTGAAGCCATTGAGATAGGTTTCAAAGCCATTGGAGCAGATATTCAGCCTGTTTAGCTTCGGAGAAGCTTTTTGAGCCACTAGGGCCATTTTGGGGTTGATGCTGTGATGAGCTATGGTTGACCATTTGAGGTGAACCAAGAGTCTACTTTGGGTAATTTGAGCATTCCAAAGCCAATGGTGTAGGTTGCAGAGGCAACAGAGATCATCTTAAGGTAATTTTTTAGTAGATAGAGCTTGAAGAGCCACTAGGGCTTGGGGATTGGAGAGCTGTATTGGATTAAAGTTATCCATTGGAGGTGAAACTATAGTCATTTCTTACTTTTTTCTACACTATGAACTCAATTTTGCAGCTATTTTTTCCTGTTTAGGCTTTCTACACATTTTATAACCATTTTCTGAGCATAATAAGAGTAAGGACATGCCCATTTGGGGGCCTTGGACCCGAAAGATGTACCCCAGGAGGGGTGAAATGCCTTATCATATGCTGAGTTATATTCTTTGATTTGTTTGCTACTTATTTTCAGAGTTAAACATTCTAAATAGTAAAAATAATTAAGCCTCTTACATACAAAAAGACTCATAAACTCATCAAAGTCACTTTGTTCCAATTGCAAAACACATTAAAAATATTGCATACATATGTTAATGGATAATGAATTCTTTGCACTAGCAAACAAGTAGTTTCATTTCCAGATCATTAGTGATTACTTCTATTATTTCTTTAGGCAGAGTCTATAAAGGGCCAGGTAGCTTTGGGAGCTAATCCTTTCTTTGAAAGGTGAGATATCCTGTAAATGCCCTTATAGTCCATCTCTGTATTAGAAATAAGAAGTTCTCACATTTAGATCATTCCATTTTACTCGGACACTCATATATCATAGAGAAAGGATCTAAAATGACATGACAACATATCAAGAATGATTTCACTAAGGATTTTTAGGAGCACTTACAGGACCGACAAGTGTATCTCAACATCATGTAGTCAAGGTTTTACAAGGTTGCATGCAGGTATCCAGTCTTCCCATGCATGGATGTGATTTGTTGGGTTGTATCAAACATCAATGCAGAAACCATGACACTAAAAAATACCAGCGAGGAGAAGCTTGCTACATTCCTGGAAGCGTACTTCAAGAATATGTATCATCTTCATGGGCTAGTGAAGAACATTGACGCATTGCTCTATGCCACTCACAACTATAATAAAATGGGAGATATCATTTAAGGGTTAGATGAAAAAACAACAAATTTTAGACAAAAAACCACCCATATGTACAAGAAAAGAGCACTCAGAAAAACCTATTAGCTTTTGGTCATACTAGATTGCAGGATCTATGGCTACGCAAACACAAAAACCTTTCCTGATGGGTGGGCTATCTATTTGAACCAGGTAGTGAACGAGGGGAAGTCATTTACTACCTATTGGCTCATCAGTTGAGATTCCATGTGGAAAAATCTCACAATCCACCTAAGGGAAAGTGAGCATGTTTTTACATGTATTCATACATACTAGATGCAATCTATACACAAAAATAGTTCCCTGACCTGAACTGGACATAGACACCGAGAGACACTGCCATACATATATATTGCAAGCTACTCTAGGATTTCAATAATTGTGAATTCATGGAGAAACTTACTGATCACTTCATCATCTTAATTTATAGGCTCATCTTTCAGGAGGATCCACCTTGCATGTACCGAGAATCTATGGAGGTGATATCAGAGATTCCTAATTGGTTTTCCTTACTATATGGAACATTGATAAGAGTATTCAGTGGGTAGAAGCCGCCACATCTTTTACCAAGGTATGCCACCGACAAACTGGTCATGCAAGAGGTATCTTATCACCTCTCCACAGGATTTTTAGCAGAACTACATAGGATGAAGAAGGCACCATGGCCAAATCTTCCTTTGTAGGTCAGATTATAGGAGATCAATAATATCAAGATTACAGATGCCGAAGGGAAATCCATTACGAAATTCAAGTTCAACACAAAGAGTTATAATCCATATGATCCAAGGGGAATGTGCAAAGAACATTGTGTGAGATTGTACTTCAACTGGGTCAGCGGGATATATTAGTGGTCTGAGGAGGAACCTTGGAAGAACTATTATAAATCCTCCCAACCTCTTGAGCTGATCAGTATGGTTGGGACCTCTCAAGTTGTTCCGCAGGTGGAAGTATTTCTGGAAGAAGCAGTAGCAACAAAAAGCGATCTGGTGCATGACAAAGGAAAAATATATAAGATAACATAGAAGAGGAACAAAGCTGGAAAATGAAAGAAGATCCTCTCACTGAGAAAGTATCTTTGTCAATCGAAGAAAAGAGGGGACATAGGTAGCAAATATAAGAGTGAAGGAAGAGAGAGAAGCAATCCTCATATGAAGCAGTGGATAGAGCGCAGAGAGTAGAACAAGAGTTAAAGGAAGAATGAGAGCTTACAATAAGAGAAAAAGAGGAGAGAGAAAATAAATAAGAGGAAGAAAGACAAGGTGCCATGGCAGAAGAGATGACACTGATATAGGTTGAATAACAGGTACAAGATCAATAGGCACCAGAAGGAGTGGGCGAATAGATGCATGAACATGATTTTTCTCAAGAGATTGAACTCATGGAAATGGAAGTGGGACTAGATCCAATAAATGAAGTGTGGACCTGATGCCCAGCATATCCTAGGCCATTGCTTACACTCCACCAACTCCATTCGCATAGAAAACACCAAGTGAGGAAGGGGAGGTAGTTCCCCTTGATTATGATCCAGTCATGGGCATGTACGATATATCATATGATGAGCTGTAGAAAAAGAATGTAAAAGTGAGAATAAAACACGTCCAGGATGATCATGCATCACTTGCATTTATGAGAGAAAGGGTATTCGTGGAATAGACCAACAGGAATCCAAATCACATTGCTGATGCTAGTTGGGCCTTCGCAGGAGCACCCAGATCTAATAGTCAGTGTTTGGTTGTTGAGAAAAATAAGTTAGCGTAGAACATACAGGAACTTCGGTAAGAGAATGAAAAACTCCGTGCAGCAACATAGAATACATTGTCTGCACAGTTCTACTGCGAGGAGATAAGAGAAACGAAACTTGCTGAAGTATCCACACTTGGAGATATTATGCGAGATATTTATGAGGAGTTGGTAACCATTCATAAGGAAATTTTCCACCTGAATGACTTGCTACGACAGAGCAGAGATTTTTTCAGGATCGTGAGGAATATAAAAAGGGCCATCATTTCCATGCATGAGTGGACAATGCGATAGAATGTGGTGCCACTCACTTTGGTAAAGAACATGAAGCCATAGGCAGAGTTAGAGAAATCTAGAGTTCAAATGCTAATCCATAACAACAAGCAACTCACCTCATTCATCAGAAGATTTTAGGTCGAATATGGATAGATAAACATTATCTTGGATTTAATGGTGAGAACCCACCAAATTCCATCAATCGGTACACTCACTGAGGCTAAACACAAAAAAAAGGTCTGATAGGTGATTGAATAGTACCTAAACCAGCTAGAAATGATGGCCACCAAGGAGAACATGGAGATCAACAAACATAATTTGCATCCCTGAATTGGTGGCCTATTTCAGATCAAAACGATGTTGCAAATAATTGAGGAAGAAGTGAAGACTAGTTCCAAGAGGTGATACCTGGATGCATTAGAGGTAAGATTTTTCTTCTAGCTTAACATTATCTCGCAGTTTGGGGAGACCATCACACAATACCAAGAGACACCAAGTCCAAGATGCTCGTCTTGAGTTCACCCCAACACCAACATTATAGTGTTTTTTCTTAGGCTGTCAAGTTGTCTCTACCTTGTTTTATCTTATATGGGTACAAGTGTAAATTGTAATATTATTCGTATGATTATATGAGTGAAATTCCATCTATCCATGATGGAATGTGAAGATTCATATATAATTTGAGGAGTTATGAGGGGAGTCCAAAAGTCACCAAGGGGGCATGCTAAGAGTCACCCCCCTTTGGTTATAAATACATCCTCATAACTCTTGTAACGGGACTTTAGGAGCCAATCTTTTGGGCAGGCTTAGGCTTAGAGAAGGCTTGGGAGTTTTGTGTCAAACTGGGCTTCTCTGTAGTGTAGAGGGAGTATAATTCTCTTGGAGGAGCAGGTGTAGTTGTCTTCAAGGTCCACTATTAGGGAAAGCAGTTCGTCATGTTATATGTATGAATGGAACTTTCACTTATAATATAATAAGAGTTGGCTGATCCAGTGGATCAGTAAAATGATCAATATTTAAAGTGTTATAAAGTGCTCAAACCCAGTGCAAAAACAAAGATATCATCGCCCTAAATCCAACGCAACTCATTTCACTCAAAACTGGTATCATATGCTCTTGATATCATGTTCTAGCTATTTTCTCAAAAAGCTAAAATTTTAAATATTGAGTTGCAGGAATTCCTAGTCAGTAGTCCATACGCTAACTAGGAAAGTGATGGGAAGTTGAATGTGTATTTTGTGGGCCAATGGTTTGTAGACAAGTTTCTCTTTTTATTGGCTCGTGAATGGTGGTTTATTATTAGTTTATGGCTTGTTAAAGTGGTCGAAGTAGAAGATGTCTCGTGGGACAATGGGTGGTCACCACGTGGCCTCCCAAAGTTGGAGAAAAATTTGGTATGGGTTTTTCCAATGACCTTCAAGTGAATCGAACTGTAGACCTCTGGGTTGGAAAAAATTTCTCCACCACTGCTCCACTGGTATTACTTATTACCAATATAGTGTGGGTTATATTTAAATTTTAATGGGTTGTGTATTGGGGGTCAGGTTTGGGATTACCCCTGGACCCCAGTCCACCCAACCCACGAGATCGTAGGTCAGGTGTCCAAGGGCATGGGGTTAACCCCGACCACAAACCACATGTTAGAACACCATACCTTATTTGATATTTAGTTCAACCCTGGCAGTAATCGTAACTCCACCACAACATGTTACCACAGTCAAACAATGGTTCGAAACTGGCAAGTTATAACCTAACCATAACACCAATCAACCATGGTATATTCAGGGTTTGGTTTGAGTTTATGGTGCGAATTTTTGAATGATGACCAGAAGGAGTTAAAAAAAACCTCCAGTCCAACCATGGCTCAAAAAAAGTTTAATTTGGTACGACATTTCAATTTGAATCAACTGAAATCAATGGTGTTGAACAAGCCAAGTGGCCTTTTTGATCAGTTCGAGGGTGTCACCGAGGATTTAAGGTGTTTGAAAATTTTCACTTGAACTGACACTAATCTCATTAGCGTAGGGAAAGTTTGTCACTTCACGTGGCCTAAAAGCGTGGAAATTTTAAGATGGATTTCCATGGGTGCGAATTGGAGGAGAGTTAGTATGAAAATTGTTCTGGAGCACAACTCAATCATTTTTTGACCTTTTTGAGTGCAGGAAGAGCCTAACCATGAGTTTTTTACTGCTCTGGAACCATTGGAGACATTTTTTTTTTCATTTCGAGCATTAAAAACACATGTAAACACATATTTTTGAGCATAATCAAAGAGACCCAACATTGCAAGTTGGACCCGGAGATGTAGCCCAGAAGGGGTGAAATCCTTCATTATTTGTTGTCTTGTGTTTTTGTTATTTTATTAATGTCTACGTTATTTTCTAAAAAAGTGAGTTTAAAATATTCATCTATGTGTTAATGCAACTTACATAATTGCATAAAAACTCTAAAAATTTGACTTGCAAATTTTATCAAAAACCTTCAAGTTTTCATATACAGATAAATTTGGTATCATAAATTTGGTTATTTAGTTGTATTGTGAGTTTAATCCTACTGCAAGTGTTTCTAATTCTTACAAGTTTGAAGCTCAAAAGAGGAGAAGGAAAACTTGTGGGAGAAAGTCCCCAAGCTAGTTCAAGAAGATCACATTTGCCACAATCTCCACCACCGGTTTCACCTCAAGTTTCACCGAAGGCCTCACCAGTCATCTAACATGAAGGAGAGCCTAAAAATATGACTGAGGATGAGAAGAATTTTAGGAAATCATTCTTTGACATGAATACGATGGTGAAATTTCTCTATGAGAAAAGAAATTCAAGGTTGCGAGGTGAGATCTCAAATGCTCCAAAAGGAAATGAAGGAAATGGAGACAAGCCTCCAAAAGGAAATGGAGGAAATGGTGATAAAACAACTCTAACTCCATCTTTCTCCTCACCTTCATCTTCACCATCATCATATTCTACATCAACCCCTTCACAGACACCTCCACATTCTCCAAAGGGACATGGTAAAAATCTATTTTAAAAACTTGACATAAAGTTTGAATTGCCTATGTATAATGGAGAGGTAAATGCTGAGAAATTAGATAATTGGGTTTGTTAGCTTGAAGCATATTGAAGGATATAAAGGATTAAATATGAGGAGACTAAGATTCATATTTCTTCATTAAGGTTGGAAAGTGAAACACTGATTTGGTGGGAAGCCAAAACACAAGAGGACATCAAGAAAAGAGGTGAGATCATAACTTCTTGGAATGATTTTGTGGCTACTTTAAGAAAATTTTTTTATCCTTTAGCATACATGTAGAAAGCTATCATGGATTGGAAAAACTATATGAAATTGAAGGGTCAAAGTGTGAAAAATTATACCCAAGAGTTTAGAAGGAGAGCATTGATATTGGGTGTAGATTTATCCTCTCAAGACACTTTACTCAAATACATTGGAGGTTTACATAGCCACTTGAGACACACTATTCACATGTTTAACCCTATAAATTTATATGAGGTTTGTGTATAGGCAACACATCTAAAAGAAAGAGGGAAAGATGTCCCACAAGAGGGTGACAAAAATCCATTTTAAGGGTGGAGACAAAGGAAAGGGAAAATTCAAAGGAAAAGGGAAGAAAAATGCTTCCATCAAGAAAGAGGGAGAAAAATAAACATGCAAACATTTTTCAAAGGAAGGAAATGATGAATACCATTGTTGAATACTTCATCCTGAGATGAGACCAAAAAAATTAACAACAAACGAAAACAAAAGACTATTTCAACTACACAACATGATTTAGGATCTGATTCGGGATATGAAACAACGATCAAAACCATGGGATTGGAAGGTAAGGAATCCATTGCAAGTAATAGTTCTTCAAATAGCCCCAATGAAACTCAAAATGGAAAAGAAAAAATATAAATTTTCCATATTAGAGTTATCTCAAAACATAGCAAAATTGACACTCTATTTGATTTTGGTTCACAAGGAAACCTCATTTATGAAAAAATTGTCAAGAAATTGAATTTGGAAACCATTCCTAATCCTAAACCTTATCCTTTAGGTTGGGTGTGTGTCAATGAAAAGTTGCAAGTAACTAGAAAATGCAAACTGAAATTCTCCATTACTGCAAACGTCATTGATGAGGTAGAACTTGATGTAGTTCCATTAGACATATGTGGTATTGTTTTAGGAAGCCCATATATGTATGACAGGAAATTTTCTTTCATCGCCATGAAAACAAGTATCATTTGTTTAAATATGGTATTGAGTACATTGTTAGATCACATCACAAGAAACTAAACCTTTCACTTGTGAATTCTCAAAAAATGAAGATGCTTGTTAACTCTAGCAATAATTTTGTACTTTTCATGATAAAATGAAAGAATGATGTCGAGAATTAAGCCTTTCAAGGATGTGATACAAAGTTGAAATCTTATTTGGTTGAGGTTGTTAACCAATATGATGAAATGTTTTAGGAGCCTAAAGGATTGCCTCCTAAAAGAGGAATCTAACATGATATCCAATTGCAAAAATATTGTCCTCTTCCTAACATTGGCATGTATAGGATGTCAGTGATGGAAAATGCAGAAATTAAGAAACACATCCAAGAGATGTTTGATAAAGGGATCATCTGACCAAGAACATCGCCATGTGTTTCACCTATTGTTTTAGTGCTAAAGAAGGATGGTACATGGCACATGTGTGTGGAATTTTGTGCATTGAACAATATTACGGTAAAGAACCGTTACCCTCTTCCTAGAATCGATGATTTACTTGATCAATTGAAATATGTTGTGTATTTCACTAAGTTAGACTTGAGAAGTGGCTATCATCAAATTAGGATTGATAAAGGAGACATATGCAAGACAACATTCAAAACAATGCAAGGTTTGTTTGAATGGTTGGTTATGCGCTTTGGGATTTATAATTCTCTTGCTACATTCATTCGGGTAATGAATGATGCTTTAAGGCATTTTCTAGATGATTTTGTGATAGTATACTTAGATGAAATATTAATTTTCATAAAGTCATATGAAGAACATATCATGCATGTCAAGAAAGTGTTATATGTCTTGAAGAAGGAACAACTATTTTTAAATATGTCGAAATGTGAATTGGAGAAACTTATGTAGTCTACTTGGGTCATATTGTTGGAGGAGGTGAGTTGAAAATCAATCCCTCCAAGGTCGATTTATGTTTTGAATTGACCAAAACCCAAGACAGTGATAGAGGTTATAAGTTGTTTGGGAGAAACCCAATATTGGAGAATGTTTATTTCTAACTTTTCTTCCACTGCAACTCCATTACATTCATTGACAAGTGTGAAGAAGGTTTTTTAGTGGGGAGGAAAACAACAAAAATAATTTGATGCATTAAAGGAAAATATCAACTCAGCACATGTACTTGCAGTTCCTGACTTGAGAAAATCATTGAAGATTCAAACTGATGCAAGAGACTATGCCATTGGTGCAATCGTGCAAGCATCCTATGTTTTGGGATGAACATTTGCACTATATTTAACATGCTTACAATGGGGACAAGAATTCATCGACTCAAACATCGCCATTTGAGGTATGCTTGGGATACTTGCCAAAATATTCTTTAGATTTTATCTTTGGGAAGGATGTTGCTATTGATGGACATAGTGACATAGATAAGGCCAAAATATTCATTGAACAAGTTCAGTTGATACATAAAACAATTCAAGAATAGTTGGAAAAGTGTCAAGTCAAGTAAAAGACAAGACATGATAAAAATCGTGTGGATCACAATTTCCAAGTTGGTGATGAATTTTGGGTTCACATTCACAAAGAGAGACTCCAATGAGAAGGAAAAAAATATCAAACCAATTCAATATGGTCAATTCAATATTTTGGAAAAGATTGGTAATAATTCCTTCAGGTTGGATTTTCCTTCATATGTGAAAATTTATGCAGTTGTTAATGTTGAGAATTTGAGGTTGTAATGCCTCCTTTGATTGAATATCAAGGAGATAATGTTAAAATTCCTTCAATTGAATATTTATCTCCTGGATATATCAGATAATTACATTAAGACACCATCTTTGATAGGAAAACAAGGACTTCAAAACGAGGGAATGTGGAGTACCTTCGTGTGGGGCTCAAAGGAAAAAATCCAAGAAAATACAAATGGATTGATATTAGAAGGGTGAGGGAATTGTACCCTCATCTATTTTTTAACTTAAAATGATATTCTCTAGGTCCAGAAGCTTCCAGTGGAGAGGAATGATCTAGTGGATTAGTAAAATGCTCAAAATTCAAAGTGTTTGAAAGTGATCTAAACTAGCATCAAAATGAAGATCTCGTCACCATGAATCCAATGCAAATTGTTTCACTCAAAACCGATATCATATGCTCTTGATATCACGTTCTGATTGTTTTATCAAATAACTGAAATTTTAAAAATTGAGTTGCAGGAATGCCCAATCAACAGACCGTACGTTGACTAGGCAAGTGATGGGAAGTTGACGATGTATTTTGTGGGACAACGGTTTTCTTGAAAGTGTCTCTTTCTTATTGGTTCATGAATGCTGGTTTATTATTGGTTTATGGCTTGTTGAGTGGTTGACTCAGAAGAGGCCATGTGAACCAATGGGTGGCCACCACGTGGCCTCTCGAAGTTGGTGCAAATTTGGTATGGATCTCAACTGACCTCCGAGTGAATTGAAATACAAACCTCTAGGGTGGCAGAACAATTCTCCACCATTGTGCCACTAGTATTGCTTATTAACCATAAAGTGCAGGTTCTATTTAAAATTTAATGGGTTTTCCATTGAAGGTTGGGGCTGGGGTCAACCCCTAGCCCCCGATCCAAAACTCACGAGACCGTAGGTTAGGCGACTAGGGGAACAGGGTTAGCCTTAGCCCTAAACCACATGTTACAACACCATGCCATAGTTCATATATAGTTCAACCTCGATGGGAATTAGAACTCCACCAAAACATGTTACCACAGTTAAATAATGGTTTGGAACTGACGGGTTATAAACCAACGATATCACCAATTAACCATGGTATATCCCAGGTTTGGGTTATTTTTATGGTGCAAATTTTTGAAGCTTATCTGATGGGAGTTAAAACCATACCACCAGGTCAACCGTGGTTCAAATGAAGTTTAATTTGGCATGACAGTTCAGTTTGAATCAACCAAAATAAATGATGTAGAACAATCCAAGTGATCCTTTTTGATCGATTCGTGAGGTTCACTAGGAATTTAAAGTGTTTGACAAATTACATCCGAACCGGTGCAAATATCACCCATACAGGGAAAATTTGTTGCTCCACGTGGCTGAAAAGTGCATAAATTGTAGGATGGATTGCAGGTGGGTGTGAATTGAAGGACAATTAGCAGGAAAAAAATTTCTAGAGCATAAATCAATCATATTTTGACCTTTTTGATTGCAGAAAGAGCCCAACTATGAGTTATTGACTGTTTTGGAGCCATTATAGACATTTATTTTTCATTTCAAGCACTTAAAACACATGCAAACACATATTTTTGAGCATAATGAAAGAGACCCAAAATTGCAAGCTAGGCTAGGAGATGTAGCCTAGGAAGGGTGAACTCATTCATCATTTGTCATCTTATGTTTCTATTATGGTATTATTGTCTCTGTTATTTTTTGTAAAATGTAGTTTAAAATCATCATTTATGTGTTAATGCAACTTACATAGTTGCATAAAAACCATAAAAATTTCACTTGTAAATTTCATCAAAAAACTTCAATTTTTCATATATAGATCACCAACACGTCTTATGCATATATTGTAAATGTAGTTGGACTATTCTGGTTATTTTTGCTATGTATGATGTTTAACTTACACATATTATTATAAACTATTTCGTTTTCATTTGTACAAATATTTTTGAATGTGTGCTAATATATTAATCCATGACCTTTAGCTTGTGGACTATTCTACTTGTTAGTTTGTGTGATGTCTTTTCAGCTCGTGTGTTCCTTTCAAGCTATGAAGTATTACAGAATTTCAAGGGGAACACCTACTTTCCCCTTTGCGGTTAGAACCACTCATGCATCATATTGAATTCCCACGGGGTCACACACTTGCTTTGACCAAATACACCATACACCACTCTATGTGTTTTGCAATCCAAGGCATATCATTAAACAACCCACTATCGGGACTCCTAGTCCAACCTGTGTGAGGTCTAGTTGGGACTTCATATCAGGGAGATCCCTTGAGTATTGGCAGGTCCAACACCGTCAAAATTTTTGGTGCTAGAAGGAGGAACAGATGACAAGATGAGCCCTTGAATTTTGTTTTGAAAATTTTCACTCATTTGTATGACTTCTTTATAAATCATACACCAGAGATGTTTTTCTATAAAACTCAATTCTCAAGTGTTGGTGGATTTCATCATTGAATTTCTGCATCTTAAATTCAATGGCGAAGGTGAAACAACCTTCTTTGAGCATACAAATTGTTTTCTTCAATTTTACATAGAGCACAACATCCCAATTGAGGATGTTGTGTGTTGGTTGTTCTTTCTCACGTTCGAAGGGCACGTAAGGAAATGGTGTTACACATTGACCGATGGCTCTATACACCCTTTCAAACAACTTCATTAGGGGAGTTTTGAGGTCTAAAATGGGCCTCCTAAGAAAAAAGTACAATCAAAATAAAATTTATAAGAATCAATATGATTCAAGATGGTGATGTCAACCATGGGAGATGATTCACCATTTTTTTGGGCAAAAAGGTAAAAATATTTAAAAATAATAAAATAATAAAATAATAAAACTACTTTTCAACTCCTATTTTCAACTTATCTCCCTAAGCTTTACTCAAATTTTGATCAAGAGTACTTGCTCGATGAAAAATTTAATTCCTCATCCAAAGAGTACCCATGTTGCATACTTTTGATGGACCCCACTACATGAAAAAATGAGAAATACATGAAAAATCTGATTGAAATCATTTTTTTCATGTATTCCTCATTTTTTTGTGTAGCGGGGTCCATCAAAAGTATGAAACATGGGTACTCCTAGGATGAGGAATAAAATTTTGCATCCACTGAGTGTTTCCGCTTGAAATTTCAATAAACCCATAGGGAGATAAATTGAAAATACGAGTTGAAAAACTAGTTTCTTCTTTTCTCCCTCTAAAATTTGATGCTGTAATCAAATATTATTATTATTGCCACTATTATTTTATAATTTCCTTAGAAATCCCATTTTAGACCTCAAAATTCCCTAAATGGTCATTGAATTGTTTCACGCTTTTGATGACTTTGATTATAAACTTCTCTGTCATAGAATTTCGGAATTGTGAAAATCACATGATGAATCTCTACACCATTTTCTTAATTGTTTCTTGTATATTTGTGTTGAATTTATAGAAGATTAAGTTGATTGGGATTTATTAACCAAGATATTTCTCTATCTTTTTCAGATTTCACTTAATTAGCACGAGTTACGCTCGCTTGAATCACACCCAGGGAACCTTGGCCGTAAAGCCTCTATATCTATGACGAGCAAGGGGATTGTTTCAAGTAGCTCTCTTTCTGATTTTCATCTAACAAATTTAATTTCGCAGAATGTGGTGGAAAATACTCGAAAAAAACATTTATTCTAGAACCACCATATACTCCTAACCCACATACTTAAGTTTCCTGTGCAGTTTTGGACTGCAAGCCCAGTGAGTGTGTTGAAGAGTTTTCTCCTCATCCTCCACCCTTTAGTCCATGTGATCCTCTAAATTGTGAGTTTGTGTGTTCATGTGTTTCAAATATTTACCTTGATTTTCATGAGGATAAGTGTTTTTTTGGAGTTGTTGTTGAGCAACCAAACTTCGATATCATTTGCGATGAATATGTGCCGAAACCCATTATCAAACAACAATTTGCACTGAAGGATGAATCTATACCTTCCATATCTCTTTCACATGATCCTAATAGTATCTACGATTATGTCATTCTAGTTGAATCATGTGAAATTTCAGTTCCTGATATTGTTAATACTTCCAATCATTCGCAGATTTGGTGGAATGATGGTTTTTCATTTAAATGCAGACAGGGTGAATCTTCTCTCACTGATATTACCAACATCTCGTCATACCTCTCTGGAACCATAGAGGGTGAAATTTCTCATTTTCCATCTTCCCCACTATACGATTCATCAGATCATGAGGATACCTCCTTTTGTGATCTCGAACTTTCCGATCGTGGTTGTCATGACTTGTTCACTCATTCAACTAGTCACGATTCAGATTTTCATGTTATTTATTTTTTCAATGCACCGATATTTTATGATATATATTCCAATGAGTTGGATCTTCTTTAATTTGTCGAGTCACTTCAGCCCGAGTTGATGGTTATGTCAGGTTCTCGTAGCCTTGAGGTCCATCCCACCTTTGATCAGAATAATGTTGAATCTCTTGAGAATCCTCATCGCTCTCTTGGTCATGTTGAAAATCCTTCCGATTTACAATTTTCACATCCTCCATATGTTTTTCACAACCCTATCTCTCAATCATTGGAGGATTCGTATTTGGAAACCACCATGGTGAAAATAAAATTTATTTATTTCTTTATGTTTTTTCGCTTTCATGGTTTGAAGATTTGTTCCTATAATTCTTCAGCTCATGTTGTGTCACGACACCATGATACGTCCACATAATGTCTGTCATGTGATTTTCACCATTTTTTTTTGTGTGAGCATTCACACTTCAGGCGTTTTTGTTTGCAATGTCATGTATTTCTTGTTTCATGTTTTTTATGTATATATTTCTTGACATGTATTCCCTTGCTCGCATAGGCCTATCAATGCGTTGATGGCTACATTGGAAGTATCACTTCACGTGAGTTGGATTACTTCCTGGTTACGTTAGGAGTAGGAGTAGTGTTTTATTTTCATTTTTATTTTCTTTAAATTTCCTTCATGCTTTGCTTACAATTTTCTTCTTTCCTTTGTTTTTTTTTTTAGTCTTAGGCTAGTTTCTGCATGAGACCGTGTTTGGCTCCTGAAGCAAGCATGGTAAAATCTAAGAGGAAAGTTTTTCTTCTACCAACACTTTGTTTTCTGGCTATTACCTCTCTTTGGGTGAATCATACTATTTTGTTTTGGTTGATGATACTCAGATGTAAAATATGTTCCTTATCAGAGAGATTCATGGTGAAATCATGATGTTTGGGTTTTAACTCGTTTTTCCTATTCTAATTGGTTCTTATATATTCAGTTAATCATTGTCACTGTAGTCCAGTAGAGTAAGTATGGGAGGAAAACCTTAAAAAAAATGTCAGAGGTGTACAAAAACATAATTATCTAAGGAAACAACCTATTCTACTCTCAATAAGTCGGGATCCCTCTTTTGCCCCATGAAATAAATAAGTGCCTATGCATGGTTCTTTGAACAATGAAAAAATGAAAATAAAATAAAATAAAAATGAAATAAAGGGTGAAAAATAGAAAGGCTTCCTATGTAGAGAGGTGAAGTAAGAAACTCTGTCGAAGTACTATCCAGGCTCACTGGCAGAGGAGAAATTTTTGTGTTTCTAAAGTGACTCTTCGGGGTACTGTCCAATAATGTTGGAAGCGGAGCAACACCAAAGATGAAAATAAAGACTCTGACAATTTATTTTACTTGTGCATCTAAATGCTCCTCATCCCCAATCAAAACAACTTAGCATGAATTGGCTTGGTTAGTGTTCCACCGATGAAGAGGATGGAAGGGGATATGTCATTAACTCAGACTAAGTGAGGGAGCTATGATAATTAATGAATTGAAAAATACTCCCGGAAGGGTGAGACACTGTTTTACATGAAGAAAAGATTCATTCGGAGAGCTGGAGTTCTACCAGTGTGTTTCCAATGTTCTAGCGGCTACAACCACCGTCCAAAAATTTTCCATTGCTTATATTTTGGAGCCTAACTTCCCTTCACAGGAGCATACCTTAAACTACTATCAGGTATCCATGCTTTAACTGTCATTTATCTTTCAGTTTTACTTGTGTTTATTTTCGTTTCTGCTTAGAAAATTTCTCTAAGTCACAAGGTGGCCTCTTGCCTAAGTCTTGCACAAAATTTCTGGGCTTACGTCCAAAAACTGTGCAATTGTTGAAGCGAGTATTGCCCTTGTTTATCATAATTTCCCAGTCATAACTGGAAACCAATCCTTGAGCTTGATAACTGCGCAGTCATGACACGCAACCCAACATTAAGCTCAAAAACTGTGCAATCACTGACTGAGCTCAGAAACTATGTAGTGCATTGAGTCAGGAGCTACTAGTTCTCTGGAACTAAGAAATCCTTGCCAGTGAAGTGCATGGCAAGTTTTCCCGGAAAAAGAAGAAAAAAATGTGAAAAAATCACCCCTAAAATCTAGGGATATATTTTTATTAACCCGAAGAAAGCACACTTGTTATTTTTGGAAACCACCATCAAGTGTCACTTTTCCCTTGATTTGTGGCATGTGCATCATAAACCCTAATTCATTAAATCTATTTAATCCATGCCCATAGAGCTTATTCCGATATGGGATCTCTAACATTCACAAGGAGATGAAGGAACGTTACGCGCAATCGTCGTCGCTTTTGCAAGTGAGTTTTTCATTTATTTCTTTTAGTCATTTTTTGTCGCTTTTTTATGTTTGGATTGCATGAGTGTTGTTTTTATTGTTTAATTTTAACATGCTTGATTGTGTAGAAGTGTTTTTTCAAGTTTTTGTTTTCCTTTTACAAGTGTTGCATCGGTTTTTATATTTTTGCACCGATGGTTGGCGTCGCGGCGACTCTCCTCACTGATCTTGTTCACTTCTTTTTTGTTCAGCTTGTACACTTGAATTTTTTTTTTTATCAACACTTAAATAAATATGCACTCATTCCTTCACCATCTCTCAAATATACTTAATTTTCACACTACCCTTGGGCAGATTTTCATTTCCCTTGGCTAGAACTCACTTTTTCCAGCTAGGCATTCTGTAATATGTGGGCTTAATATTCAAGCTTGGCCTCTGGAACTATGTAATACGCAGTACTGGCTAGCATCACTGCGTATTGTGTAGTTCTAGGCCTCAGCAAACAACATTGGCCACTGAGACTGCATAATTCATAGTCTCTCTAGGCTTACTACCTAGGTTGAACTACACATTGCAGAGTTTCAAGCCACAAGCTACATTAGTGATTGCTGGGACTATGGAGTGTGAAGTTTCCATATCCAATCGAACCCTCTTCCCATAAAAAATTGTGTAATTATTCCTTTCAGTTTCCCGATGTGCTACATGAACATGTTGGGAAAGTTATTTTTCTTATAGCTGACATTTGCTTGCCATCAGTGTCTTCTTTTCCCCACAGGTACAACAATTGTTGAGAATCTCTCTAATAGTCACGGTCACAATGGAATCAAAGAGAAATAAATATTGGGGAAGTCGTTCAACAAGTCTCAGTTAACTTTCCATTTTACTTAGAAATTTAATTGTTCATAGAGAAAGGATATAAACTGAATGGCAACATATCAAGGATGATTTCACCAAGGACTTTCAGACAAACTTAGATGACTAGCAGGTGTATCTTAGCATCATGTAGTCAAGGATTTAAAAGGTTTCAGGCATGTATCCAGCCTTTCCATGTGCATATGTGATTATATGGGTTGTTTCAAACATCAATGTAGAAACCGTGAAATTGAATAACGCCAACGGGGAAAAGCTTACTACATTGTTGGAAAAATACTTCAAGCATATGTATCATATTCGGGGGCTAGTGAAGAACATGGACTCACTTTTTTATGCCACTCAAAAATACACCAACACAAGAGATATAATCAAGGGTTGGGTGAAGGAGCCAAAAAAGTTTGTACATTAAGTAACCCATATGTACAATAAAAGAGCACTGATGAAAGCCTATCATCTTTTGGTTATACTAGCTTATGGGATCTATGGCCAGTCAAACACAAATAGCTTTCCTGAGGGGTGGGATATCTTGTTGAACCAAGTAGTGAATGAGGGGAGGTCGTTCAACTAGTCATACCTATTCAATCATAAGTTGAGATTCCATAGGACAAAAGGTCGCAATCCACCTAAGGGCGAGCGAGCACACTTCTACATGTCTTCACACTAACTGGATGCAATTTGTGCATGGAACGAGTTCCCTCACATGACTTGGACATGGACACCAAGAGATGATATCACACATATCGATTGTAAGCTACTCTCAGATTGTAGTCATCACAGAGCCATGGAGCAAATTACTGATCACTTCATCATCTTGCTTTACAAGCTCATATTTCAAGAGGAACCACCTTGCATGTCCTGAGCAGCTATGGAGGCCATATCTTCCTTTGCGGGTAGGATTATATGATATAAAGAATATCAATATTATTTTGAAGGGAAAAGCATCGTCAAATTTGAGTTAAGCATAAAGAGTTACAATCCATATGATCCAAGGGGAATTTTCAAAGAACAATGTGTGAGAGTGTACTTCAACTGTGTTAGTGGGATATATCAGTGGTTAGAGGAGAAACCTCATAAGATCTATTATAAATCCTCCCAACCTCTTCATCTGATCAATACGACTGGGAATTCTCAAGTTGTTCTGTAGGTCATAGTAGTTCTCGAAGTAGCAACAATAGGCAATGGTCTTGTGCATGGAAAACGAAAGAGGAAGGTAGAAGACAACATAGAACAAGAGAAAAGTTGGAAAATAAAAGAATATTGCCTCATTTAAATAGTAGCTTTGGTTATCAAAGTAAAGAGGGGATAGAGGCAATAAAGAGTAGAGCAGAGGAAGAGAGAAAAGAAATCCCTAGAGGAAGTAGTGTGTTAGATTAAATTACTAATGAAAGTGTACAAAAAGAGCTCACTTTAGATGTGTGTGACAAACAACCCTAACAAAAAATATGGCTCCTTAACTTATTTAGATCTACAATCGATAGTTAAAATAAATGCTACAATAAACCAGATCTATGTAGTAAATGAAGTTAAACAATGAAAAGAAATAAGAATTGATCCATGCATCCAATGGAAAGGACAAGATATAAAGAATTTTGAATATATTATAACACATAGGAAAGGAAAAAATAATAATGTTACCAGTCCCCCTCAATGGGATGGGTTCTTGGTTGTCTTGAATGCTTCAGATACAGACATTTCTCTCTCTCAATGGTGTAGAAAACCTAAAATGTGATGAACTCTATGAGATCTTAGGAAGAAAAGAAAATAGTAGCAACGATGAGAATGATCAAAGCATGACAATGAAAGTGATCAAAGTGAAGAATGAGTGGAAAACCCTCCTATTTATAACAAAATATTGAATTATCCTTGATAATGGAAAATAATAAAATATTATTAACCAAGATCTAGATCTAACCACTTAGAATATTTTATTATATTTTGTTGGAGGGAAAAGGTATTTAAATTGGTTTGAATATCATTATTTAGAAATAATAATAAAATAAATTATGTATTTATCATTTCAAGAATGTGGTTAAAGAATAATTAACAAATAATGATTTGTTAATATTTTTAGGTGATTTAGTCAAATTTAAAAAGGAATAATAACTAAATAATGATTTATTTAATTATTCCTAGAGAAAAATAAGATAAATCAATTTTTTATATAATTATTTCTCATAATTGGGTTAAATATGATTATGAATATTATTTAAACATTGGTTTAATTAATTATTCCTAGAGGAAAATAAAAAAAATAAAGGTTTATTTAATTATTCCTCGTGAGGTTTCTTGTTTTAACTAGAAATAACTTAATAAAATATGGTTATTAAATTATTTCTTATAGTGAAAGAAATTTTATTATGGTAAAATTGGTATTACATGGTGTACTTCGATCCATATAATTGTAAATGGTTATATGACCAAATTTTGGTGTAACGCAGTTTAGAGAGTACAGAGAGCGGAACAAGAGATAAAGGAAGAACGAGAGGTTAGAAGAAGAGAACAAGAGGAGAGGCAGGAGAAATAAGAGGAAGAAAGGAAAGGTGCCACGATAGAAGAGACAATATCGATACATGTTGAAGAACAGGTACAAGATGAGATGGTAGCAGAAGGAGTGAGCAAACACATGCAGGAACAGGAGTTGGCTCAAGACCTTGAACAGTTGATTGAATTCAGGAACATGGAAGTGGGACTAGAGCCACTAAATGAAGATGTGGACCTGATGCCCAGTGCACCCAAGGCCACTACTCAGACTCCACCACCTCCAGTTGCAGAGAAAGAACCAAGTGAGGAAGGGGAGGTAGTTCCCCTTGATGATGATCCAGTCATGGTTATTTACAATCTATCATTTGATGATTTTCAGAATAATATTGTACAAGAGTGAAGAAACAACTTCCTAGATGATCATGCATCACTTGCGTTCATAAGAGAAAGGGTTATCATGGTAGACACCAGCAAGAACCAAAATTCCATTTCTGATGCCAGTTGGGCCTTCACAGGAGCAACCAGATCTAACACCCAGTGTTTGGTTGCCAAGAAAAAACAGTTAGCACATAGCATACAATAACTTCGGCAAGAGAATGAAAAAGTCTATAAAGCAACGTAGAATGCACCATCCTCATAGCTCTACCACGAGGAGATAAGAGCAACAATACTTGTTGAAGTATCCACACTTGGAGACACTATGTGAAATCTTTATGAGGAGTTGGTAACCATTTAGAAGGTAATTTTCCACCTGAATAACTTGCTACAATAGAGCAAAGAGTTTGTCAAGATCCTCAGGAATATACAAACTTACATCACTTCCATGCTTGAGTGGAAAATGGGAGAGAAGGTGGTGCCACTTACAATGCTAAAGAAGATGAAGCCACAGGAAGAGTTAGAGAAAGACATAGTTCAGATGCTAATCCAGAACAATAAGCAACTCACCTCGTTCATCAGAATCATTCAGGCTGCATATGGACGGATATAAGATAGCTTGGATTTCATGGTGAGAATCCACCAGATCCCATCAATCGGTACACTCACCAAGGCTAAACAAAAACAACAAATCTGACAATAGATTGATCAATACATAAAGTAGTTGGTAAAGATGTCCGCCCAGAAGGACATGGAGATCAACATACAGACTTTGCATACCTAAATTGGTGGCCTGGTTCATATCAAAATGATGTTGTAAGTGATTGAGGAAGAAGTGAATATTTATTCCAAGATATTGTACGTGGATGCATTGCAGGCAAGAGTCATCTTCTAGCCTAACACTCTCTTGCAGTTTGGGGAGACCATCACACGGTACAAAGCTTGGTATGAGTATGCGGCCGAGAGACAACAAGTCCAATATTCCTGGATTGATTTCACCTCAACACTATCATCATATTATTTTCTCTTGTTAGGTTTTCAAGTTTTCTCTACCCTATTTTATCTTATATGGGTATGAGGGGAAATTGTAATATTATTTGTAATTATTATATGAATGAAATTCCATGTGTCCATGATGGAATGCGGAGAGTCATATGTAATGTGAGGAGTCATGAGGGGAGTCCAAGAGTCACCAAGGGGGAATGCCGAGAGTCACCCCACTTTGGTTATAAATAGATCCTCATAACTCTTGTAACATGCTTTTGGGAGCCAAGAATTTGGCTAGGCTTAGGATTAGAGAAGGCTTGGGAGTTTTGTGCCACTCTTAGATTCTCCGTAACATAGAGGGAGTACACTTCTTTGGGAGGAGTAGATGTTGTTGAATTCACATTCCACTATTGGGGAAAGTGATTCCTGATGTTATACGTATGAATGGAAATTTCAATTATAATATAATAAGATCCGACACAACATTATTTGGCGAAGGCATTTACTATCTAAGGTGAATAACCTATCTTTATTATTTTCCCTTTTCTGAAATTTACCTCTGATTTCACCTTTGTTCCTTATATTAAATACCCCTCCTATGCATTTACACAATTTCCTGTCTTGATTTATATCTTTCCCTCTTTTACCCCTAAATTTTTTTCCCTTGTCCCTTTTTCCTATATCCCTCTATGGATTGATCCACCTTATTCTAAGTGTCCCTTTTGATTTTCCTTCCCTTTATTTTATCCACATCCTGCTTCTTTTGTCCATTATATTTTTTAGGTGTTGGTAATTTTTGAAGCCATGCCTATCTAAGAATGAGAGCATGATGGCACTCGAACCTCACAATAAAAATCTCTTCCAACTATGCAATTTGTTTACACACAATCCAACCCATTTTTTTCAAGGGGAAACTAGATTGGATATTTCAGTGCAAGAACCCCTTATTTTTTGGTACATGGATTATTTTTTCTTAATGTAGGAATTATCCTATTACAAGTGTAGGAATATCACCTACAACAGTAGAGGAATCCTCCTATCACAGTGTAGTAATTGTGCTCAAAATAGTGCAAGAAATTTTCTGTTATAGTGCGAGAATCTCAGCAAGTGCAAGAAACCTCTCATGTTATAGAGCAGGAACTTTTTGTTCCAAATTTTTTTATCAGTCAAGAATTAATAAAAAATTTATTTCAAATTTTTGGGTCGGCTTAAAAAGTATATGATAGTCGTTTATAAAAACATTGGATTTATTGTAAACCAAGTACCCATGTTTTATATTTGTATAAGTGATCATTATTTCTATGCTAAATGGAAATGAATGGTTAAGTGTAGGATTACCATTAGATCTAGGAGGATTTTATATCATAACAAGAAAAAACCATTCCCATATGATGTTATTATGAGGACTAAATGCATGTGTGGAGGTCGATTTCCTTGTAATTACATTTGAATTCATGCCATATTTGCTTTATTTTTCCTTCCTCCAAGTGTGAGATGAGCACTTTCTCCCATCTAATCCCTCTAAATCGTAATTGGTCTAATCATTGCTCCTAATAATAATTTCCTTAGCCATTTTAGAAATCCTCTCGAATATCCAACCAAATTTGTACCTCAAGGTTGATGGCTATTGTGTTTGGTCATTTTGAAGTTTAAATGTCATGATTTCAGTACATAAATCAATATGTGAACCATAATGTATTTTAAATAAGTGTTCGTTCAGGAGTCATGCGACAATTAAGGAAAAATCATTCCTGCACTTTGTAATTTAAATTATGAGATATTTCTCGCATCATGTAGGGAAGTGATTGTTAATCCTTGAAAGAGCTTGAAGTGTTGCATAGTTGGGGAATTGTAGGTTGCAGAAATACTAAGAAAATTACGCCACCTATGCAGATCAAACCATGCTCTATCAAGGAGATGGGTGGAATAGTGGAATATGAAATGTGTTTTCCTATTTTTAAGGAATCTAACTTTATTCATTTCTTGTATAAATTTAACGGCTATGACTGAGCCTTTGCTTAGGCATTTATGCTAAACTTAATTGAAAACATAGTTACTATGGGGTCCCTGAAGTTTGAAGTAACGAAGAAGTTTATATCGCAAGCCACTGAGCTGCCCACTACTGGTGAACAATGGTTCAAGAAGGGTGAAGTAGTGAAAGATGTGTGGAGTAGGTTCTTGGGAAAGGTTGCTTGAGAATTTTATGGTAAAAAAGGGTGCAGAGAAGCGAGATAGTAGAAAAGTGGAAGTTGTTTTGTACATTATACAAAAATTCCTCACTTGTGAAGGGATATACTCCTTCACCTACCTATACCATATTTGACTCCTCATGCACGTCGAGTCTAGTAAGTTGCTTAAATTCTCCCATTTTCTATTAAAAATATTGGATAAGATGTCAAGAAGCATGCATAAATATTTGAAGGACCAAGTAGGTTATAAATTATGTCATTATGGGTTGATTAAGATTCTGGTAAATGAAGAGTTGAAAAATAGGGGATCTGCATGGGAGGATTTTTTAGAAGCATATCAAAGTGGAGGTAATATGAGGGTTTTTAGTGTAAAAATCTGGAAAGGAAAAAAATGTAAGAAAAGTGTAGAACCAAGGGTACTCAGCACCAGAAAGGGAAGTCACAAAAAGAGGGTAAACATGATAAATAATCCAAGACTACTTGGCCTTGGCAAACTAAGAAGATGGGGAATAAAGTTTAGAGGGAAAAGGAAAGTGTGGAAGTCAAGGTTGTGGTCCCAAAACCATCTCGAAGAATGACATGAGGGTTGTTTAAAGGTCACCACACTTATTCAAGTAAGAATACTTTTAAACTTGCTACTCCATTTTAGGTTGAGGTCATTGGGGATTATGATTCATCTGGGAAAGATGATGTTTCTCTCGAAGATCCTCCACTGGATATCCCTGTGGAAAATACGTATGTGCGGGATAATCTCTCTTTGTTGGTAGGAGTAGTAACAATGGGAACCCCTGTTGAGGGTTGATAGCGCAAGGAGGAAGAGGATGAAAATGTTCCTCTGGCATATTTGATGAAGAATTTTAAAAGACAGAAGGTAACCCATGAGCAAGAGGTGGACAAAGGAGTTTAGGAATAGAAGAAAGATGAAAATCATAAGGGTGATGTTCCTCCAACATCTATGATAGAAGGAGTAGATATACATGGAGAGGAGACATTGAAGGAATCTACTCCTGGGAAATGGGTAAGTCAAAATCAAAAGTTGAAACCACATATTTTTGAGTTGGAGTTCGTGAATAGGCATATGGACACCCATAATGCAACATTAAAGAATAGGAATGGAGAATTGTTAGTGACAATGGCTGAATTGAAGAAATTGGTGAGAAAATGGAGGTTCCACGTTGCCCCCCTAAGAAATTGTGTTATTAAATTGAAAAAAAATGTATGAGGAAGAATTGAAAAAATAAGGCTAAAGTAGAGGGTTCAGGAATCAATATCCAAATCTAGAAGTGAGAAGGAGTAGTTTCTAAATTTTTGTTTTTTATAGAGGTTAGTGGTTGTGTAAGGACACACAACATCATGAGGTTGGGGTAATGTTGGTTTCCATAATTTCCTTATTTTTCACCTAAATTACCATACCTTAACCTCTGTTTTAAAACCAAAGCAAGACTTCTATGCAAGTACTTTTAGTTTCTTTTAATCATTCTTAGGTAAATTGATAATGTACGCTCATCTCCATTAAAATTAAAATAGGTCATTGTTTTTATACATAACTTTCCATGTGTATTACCTTACAACTATTACAATATATGTTCACTAATTTGAGATCAAAAGTGGCTATGGTATAGGAAGATCATGAGATTCCTGCGCTAACTCTGATTCTTTCCCTTAATATGGATTACCATTTGTTCGAGAAGTTTAACTAGGATTTGGTCTTAGTTTTCAAACAAAAGGTACACATTCACCCCTAAGGACCTATTCTTGTCATCCTACAAATGGCATGGAGCGTTGGAGGGTTTCTAATGTTATATATTAGTTGCCAACAACTTAATATTTTGTTATCTTCTTGTTATGACCAAGAGACGATGTAATTTGTATATATTTCAAGACCGATTAGGATATAAGCTAGTGAAACTATGGACAATTTTTTGGGGTTTTGTATTTTCAGAAGCTTGCATCGCCACGAATTGTCTGAAGATGGATTTTTAAGCATATGATATGTACTGACTATATAATTTCGTTGCTAAAAAAGGAGGGATGAGATTAGTTTCATGCATTTGTTTATCTATTTTTTTTAATGACCAATTTGTTCTTATAAATTAATATATTTCCTTAGAAAATGAAACGAGATGGTTAGGTAAGGGCCCATCCAACCCAAATTGTTCTCCCTTTGTTTATTATATTGTCTGATAAGAAAATGGTGTGGTAAATATTTTTTAGTGAAGTATTGTTTGAAAGATACGTGCACGATTGGATAAACACTAGTGTGTTTTCTTTTGAAATGAGTGGTAGAAGTTCATATCTAAACATTTAGCCTTCTTTCAGTCATGTTTATGGTTTAATTTTAAACAAAATTTTCTTTATTGTTGAAAATATTTTTCGTTTATTATAAGCCATAGTAAGGTTTTGGATCTGGAAAATTCCCTTCGTCTACAATGCCATCTCTTTGGTTTAAGATTTACTCTGTGATGCATACACACATATTGGGTTAATATCTCTAGAAATATTGTTTTTATCTTTCTTGATGATTGTTATATTCATTCTTTAAAACATTTTTACACAACAGACAAGAGAAAACCCTTGTACAAGTACCTGTCGCTGTTTGACAACGTCCCTGTGAAAGAAAAATTGTTCTCATCTAAGAACCCAATGTTTGAACATTTTAAAGTATTCTTTTGGCCCTATTGAATATAAATTTACCTTTGATTATTTAAGAAATTTAAGTGCAGGAACAAAATATTGTCATCCTTTATTAAAAGAGAAAGTTATTAATTGAGTTTGATCTACAAATTTATACGTACATAAGCCTATGTTGAAAATAGTGTCAATTAAACCATAACAAGATAGATTTATTTGTGATGTGATTCTCCCATTTATGCACAAGATTTTAACATTTCTTTTGATATTTGATAATGTCTTGAGGTTCATGCATTGAGGATGTGATGAGTCTGGGAGCTTTATCTTAATTCAAGCAAGGTTACTTTGCACAATATTTCAGTTTGAAATTGTTGCACAATATTCTTTCTATAACAAGGACATGGTTTTTTTATTAAGTATAGGAAAAAAACAGTGTTATCTCTCCAATGCAAAATAGAGTACAGGATTTGTTTTATTTTCCCTAGTACACGAAAAAATTGTATGAATAGTTATGCATTTTCCAGTACAGGAACCGAGTGAAGAAATATATTCATTTCAAAATTTCTTTCTATTTTTTAAGTGATTTAGCTTGCATGGTTTGAAATGAATTCTAGATTTTCTTATTCTTGATTTACTTATTTCAGGTATTTGGTTTTTATTCTGAGTTAAATTCAGTTTCTAGAGTGGTGTGGTGTCATTGTCTTGACCGTACAAGAACATGATTGCAAGGATTTCTTTATAGTTATGATTTTTACACTTGAGTGATTTAAATACAAGGATACAGATAGTGATTACAAAATTGATTCAAAAACCTTGGCATATCCTATGATACAAATGGAACCTTACGAAGCCATGGATTGATGATTAAGTGTGGAGGAATTTAAACTCAATTCCATTGCCCAATAGGTATGCAAGGATGGATGCATATCTCTTAAGAATTCGGTTCATAAAAATTTATGCTCACACAAACCTCTACATAAAGATAGTTAAGAATGAACGATTAATCATACTACTATATGTGTATTATTTGTTTATTACAAGTGTGGAGCATAAAATTCTAGAAGGCAAGAAATTTATAGAAGCATAATTTGAAATCAAATATTTGGGACTCATGCACTATTAATTGGGTTTGGAAGTTTGGCAGAAACTTGATGAGATATATCTTGGTCAAGGTAAGTACATAATAATATTTTACAAAATTTCAGTATGATGGATTCCAAGCCTATGACTACTCCCATGATCACAAATCTCAACAAGTTTAGAAGCTCTAACTCTAATCTCGCCAATCCTACAAGCTATGGAAAGTTGGTAGGATATTTGGTGTACTTGGTAAATACGAGACATGATATATGATTTGATATAAATTTTCTTAGTCAATTTCGGTTAGAGCCTCATCATGATCATTGGATAATTGTTGAGCATATCTTGAGATACCTAAGTGGCACAATTCATCACTGCCTAAAATATGATGGAAAGGAAGTTAAGTTAATAGGTTATATCGATTTTGATTGGGGTGGTAGTGATGATGATGGGAGAAGCATTATCAGTGTTTGTTTCAGTTTGGGATCTGCAATGATTTCATGGATGAGTAGAAAACAAGATCTTGTTGTGTTAAGTAGTGCTAAAGCGGAATATGTTACTGCATGTGAAGTATGAAAATAAGTTGCTTAGTTAATAAAAATATTGTAATATTTTTATGGAAAACCTCTAGATACTACAGTGATAAATTGTGATAATAAAAGTAACACCAAGATACCAGAAGACCCCATATTCCATTCCATATGGCTCATATAAATAGCAAGTACCATTACATTAGGAATATGGTACAATATCGGACTATGAGGCTACAATATATTTCGATACATGAACATGTAGCTAACGTGTTGACGAAATATCTTCTAAATAATGAGTTCAAATACTTTAGAAGTATGTTTGGATTGGTTTATGTTACATATTTAGTTTATATGGATAAATGAAGCATCTTGTGGAAACAAGGTGATTGGGAGGACATCTGGATGACCTATGTGTTGACATTTAGATCTCGAGGTAGGTAGGGTGGAATTGGTCGTGGAGCTCTGACCTTGGATAGACACCCAGATCCCTGGGTTGGTTTTAGAGCTTAAAATCTTGATGGTACCTACAGAGGCTAAAGAATGAGTGCACCTCAGTCCCACCCGAAGAGAGTACCTTGGTCAGGGATCTAATCTGTAGCATTGCATGTGATAGAACTCTTCATATTTCATATCATTTTGAGATATTCCATGTACCTATATATGTATGTAATTATGAATACCTCCCTAGTTAAGAGGAAGTGTTGAAGAATGTAACTAGTGTCAGCCTTCATAATTTTATTTGTCAAAATAAATTCTATTATTAAAGAATTTTTTTTATGCTTGGGTCAATGTTTTCTAGGTAAAAGCCTCCATTGAAGGCTACTAGGTTTTTTCTTAAGTCAATAGAATCATTTTTACTTTTATTATACGCTTATTGGGATTTTGTATCATGTAAAAATAATGTTTTTTAATAAAAAAATGTTATTAGTCACCTCCATACCAAGTCAATTTTGTCCCCATGAAGTCAACGTACATTAGGGAAATTTGACCCAGTAGAAAGGCTATTTAGAGAGAGACAACTCAACCTATTTGTAGCACTCATTAAACAAGTTTGATCTATAATAAAGAGAAGCAAAAAAAGAGAGTGACATAGTTGGAGATGGAATAAATAAGTTGGGAAGACCTAAATCTATTTTTTGGGAAACCTTTCTCTTTTATATGTGAAGTTTATGGGTTGTAGATGGAGCCTAAATTAAGAATCTACTACAGGTCTGAAATTTTTTTGTTGGGGAGTGAAAATATGTAGCTAGGGGTTGAAATTTTGGATTGTAGCTACTACTAGGAAGTTTTCACTTGGAGACTTTTACAGAGATCATATGTTAGAAAGGTTGACTTAATGATTGTAGGAGGTCTTTGTCTAGGTATGAAAACGTCTTGGATTGTCTCATCCTGATTTGAATCTACTAGTGGAAGAGTTGGTCTAGGTTTTTCCCTTGGAGGGGTTTTGTCCTCATTTAGTGCCTACATCTTAATATGTCTCTTTTTCTTGTGTTCTTCATATACATTTAATTTGATAATTTCTTGATGAATGATAAAATAATAAAGAATTAAAAGAAGATATTGTAACTCACAAGTAATTATCAAGAAAGAGGAATCAAACCCTAATTCCTATAGTCATGTTCTCTCAACAGGTTATAGCCTAATAACCACATGGAAGCAATTTCAAGGGTGTGATTATGGGTCTAATTCAATGAAAAAGGAGTCCATCTCAGGGATTGATTATCTGGGGTGGTTTTTAGCCTTCTGGGTGGTTAGTGGTCTCTAAGGGGTATCAGTAAAGTTGTAGGTTTTTCGGCCCCACTTACGTAACTGGAACTTGGAGGTCGAGTAATTTAATAGTAGCATTCCTCTTCACATTTACCTAAAGAGATTTTAAAAGTGGGTAAATATGGGGAGGGGCGGTTACAGTCTAAATCAATATCCTCCCCTTCAAACTCCCAATCTGAGCTCAGTGAATGTGGTGACAAAAAAAAAATATAAATGCCCTAAATAATATAAAGTAAAATGACTTAACTGTGGGCTAGAGGAAAACCTTTCCATAAAAATCATCAATCCAGAGAAAACCAATACTAACCCTCCATCAATCAAGGATTGGTGCATTAAATTGATAGAGTATTTTTCTAGCTTCAAGGCATCACATTCAAGTTTTCCATGTTGCATAATAAGGCCTCATACTATGTGGCTTTAACAAAATAAATGTATCCAAATGAAAATCTATGCTTCAAGTGAGTAAACGATGTAACATTAACTCATGTCATTTTTTAGATCAAAATATTGGCCGCAACATTTTTACACATAACTGGTGGGTCGATAAGATGGGTGCAAAACATATAATATGCCAGAAAACCACTAACGTCTATAGCATACAACAATCTTATAGATTAAACCATCCATCATACATACCAATCTCCTAACATATGTTTTTATCAATCTATGTCGAACAATTTACGTAAATATTATATTTCCATGTAATGATCTCGCCACATAACATATCTGACCCATTAGAATAAAAACACAGGATTGAACATACCCCTAATACCATATATAATCACTGAACGTAATCACATAAGGCCTCACACAGGTTTGTTATTTTACGCCTTCCCAAATTTTATTTGTTATGTTATGTTTCAATAACATAACATGTTCAAACAATTCACACTATTGCAAGGAAATTAATGTAGCTACAATAAGCATATGTATAATTAATTTCCAACATGGTTACACTATGTTTCCAAGCCATGATATAAAGCTCAAATAATACATTCCAAAGTTTTCAAAAATATAACCTTTCAAAATATAATATTTCAAAACCATCTCATAACCTTTTGTTTGTATTTATGAACAAGTGCACCATTATCAAATATAAGTAGAAATATATATATTATTGCTAAAAAGATATATGTATAATTCAGTTGTTGGCACATTGGCTTCAAAACCATGCCTACATTAACTTAAACAATTGCAATCATGCCAAAACTATGTAATGATTGACATATATTCATGATCAAAGAAAGAATATCATGCATGAAAATATATGTAAATAATATTTGTAGTCCTCCCTCTTTCGATCATGGCTAACAAGAAATGAAATGTCAATGAAACAAAGTTCTTGTAACACCCTCCTCCCACATCTACCTAAGTAATCGACCAATGGGGGTAAACATGTGACGAAGAGTAACTATGATATGATTCAACCTCCAAGGTCACCTTAAGGAAGTGGACCCGACACCACACAACTATACAGACCTTCTGCACCTGCTACAGGAAACCTAAGAGCCATACAGACCTTCCAGGTGGCTAGCCTTTGAGACAAATTGACCTTTTAGTGCGTCAATACTTAATTTTCTCCCTTGATATGAGAAAGAGTGTGACTGGAAACCTCCAGTCTCTCACACAACATGGGCATGTGTGCGACTAGGGAATTTTCCAGGTAGTTCTGAGCCCACGACCTTGATCCTTGTTCCACTTTTTCAGACCTAGGACTCAGGTCACTACCCAAAATTCCATGACACCTATAGAACCGAAAGATAACATCAGAATAATTATATAAATGAAATTACTTGAACAATGAACTAAATGGACCCCTACTATCCATGACAGGAATTTTGTCAAACATATCATAAATATGTAATATACATGTTTAAACAACAGATTTGAGCATAGTGGTCTCATACTTATTTGAGATTCCCTAAGAACCATTGTTCCCTTATTACATTAGCTACATTATCATCTATTAGGCCATATATTCATTGCTAATTCATTTACAAATCAAAACATGATGAGAGACATACATCATCACTGTCATAATACATGCTTATAACCAACATAATAGCAAAAGAAATATCATGGATACATCAGCCATAGAATCCACATATAGAAGAGTATATTGCTCATGAAATATCAAGGAGAAAGAAACTAATATTAATGTATGCAAAGGCCAACCATCTTTGGGATTTCCGCGAACAACCCGACCATAGATTGGATGAAAAAAATATTTCTTTTAGTCAATCCCACTTGTTCCATATTCCAAGCATTGATGTGGAACTCAAACCAAAAAAATCAACCAGGGCTTTCCGCATCTAAACCACCTCACCCTGAAAAATATAAACAGGATTTACCGCAATCTTCATCAGATCACTAGATCAAACAATAAACATGTAAAACCAGGCTTTACCATGATCTCCACCAGATCACTAGGCCAAAAAAACCATGGATTGCAACAGATTTTTCCACCTACACCATGAGAAATTTTCCTATCTAATAATCTCTAGGACTTTCCACAATCCACATTACATCACTAGGCCCTAACTAAGACTCCACATTCCAATATTTATCATATATCCCATCTAACGAATATATTCCTAATGGAGGGCACCCACCTCTAGGCTTCACCTTATATCCCACTGTTCATCGGTCGAGGATTCCAAGACCCACTGAGGCAACACAAAATATGTCTTTATTGAAACCAACAATTTGGTTCAGAGGTTACTAGGTCATGTGTTCTTTCAGTCAGAGATTCACCTCACTCAAATTCGAATCCATCCGATGATCCAACTCAACCAAAACATGAGAACTCCATAACACCATGGTTATCCAGAAATGGAAATACTGGGCTGAAAAACACTGTCACACATGGAAAAATCCATGCCCATGACAACAAGAGAACTAATAACACAATGCAACACCGTGCATGCCAAATATAGCAAGGAAATCACACATGGAAATCGATACCTGTAAATGATCCCATTGTATCTTCTTGATCATTCTCTTTCTTGCTTGATATTTTCCTCATCTTTACCTTCTTTGTATTTCTTGATCCAAAGCTGAAATGCTCCAAAAAAATTCGATGTGTCCAAGAGTGCGAGAGAGAGTAAAGAGAGAGCTCAAAAATTGAACTGATAAAAGGTACCAACTGATCCTTAAAATTATTTTTATCAATTAGGCCTCTATTTTCTTCTTTTCCCTTTACTTTCCTTAATTTTCTCTTGACATGCAAATGTTGACCTTTCACCTTCCTTTTCTCCTAATTTCTATCATTTTCATAAATAAAATTCCAATTGATGCCACTTCCCTTTCCAAAGTATTTTCCATTGCCTTTTCCAATTTCCTTAGCCATAATAAACCAAATGAACAACCATACTAGGATGTCTTGCCCAACATTCAACTTGGAATAAGTGTCCTAATAATCATGGTTATTATTTTTCCTTTATCAAATTTTATTACATGGAATTTTCACTAGGGATGTTATAGAAATTTCCCCCTTGGGGGAAATCATCCTCGGTGTTCAACCACATCTATACCTCAAAAAAACCACTGAAAAGAAAACACACTTCCCATGGAGCTTTATAACATAGCTCGATGTGGTATTTACAATGATCACCCTACTGAGAGGCAAACGAACATGACAACATAACAACATGAAAACTATAATGACTTGATACCAAAAAATCTTATTAAAGCTTTATAACATATCTCATGGTGGTATTTACATCCATATACATATGTACATATACAAGATCATCGCACCAAAACGTATGCAAAAACATATACCAAAACGTCTTTGTTGCAACTAGAAAACAATGAAGGATACATAGCCCGCATCTGATCTGCCATCTCCCATGTAGCTTCATCAAGCCCAAAGTGCTTCTATTACACTTTAATATGCTCTATTTCTCGGTTTAGGAGCATGAGGATTTTTCTCTACAATATACACTATTTTTCTAGCTGGAATTCTCATTTTGGATCCACTCGCAATACAGACCAATAAATCACATGATCAACATCTTAACATACTTTTTAAGAAATTATACATGGAAAACATCATGTAATTTCACTTTCGTAGGCAATGGAAGTTGATAGGCTATTGGCCCAATCCTTTCAAGAATATTGAAAGGGCCACAATACCGAGGTTCCATCTTGGCACATGATCCAATCCCTAAGGAAATTTTCTTCGGCTTGATGTAGAAGTACACATGTTATCCAACCTCAAATTCTTTAAACAACTTATTCCTATTTGCATATTTATTCTGCCTATCTTTTGCTTCATTCATATTCTTCTTGATTACCTGCATTTCCTGTTCCATTTCAACCAAAATTTCTGGTCCAATCAACACCTTGTTAACTGGATCACTCCAGCTGATGGGATTATTACAATTCTTCCCATAGAATGCCTTAAATAGACTCATCCTTAGTGACTCTTGGTAAACATTATTGTAAGAGAAATATACCAGTAAAAAGTACTCTTCTTAGTTCCATTTCTTATGCATCACATACATCCTCAACATGTCCTCTAATATCCTGTTCACCCTTTCTATCTGTCGAGATGTATGCATATGATAAGTTGTGTTGAAGTCCAAATCTGTATCTAATCCTGCAAACAACTCCTTCCAAAACTTGGAAGTGAATTTTGCATCCCTATATAATACGATATTATTCATAATAACATGCAATATTACCACATCCCAGATGGATACTATGCTACATCATTCGTTGAATATGTATACTTCACTAGAATGAAGTGTGCTACCTTAGTCAACCTGTCCACAACAACCATGAGGGAATCATGTTGTCTAGATATCTTGTGAAAACCTGTGATGAAATCCATGGAAATGACCTCCCATTTCCACTCTGGAATCAAAATCGGTTGTAGAAGTCCACATGGATGTTTACACTCTACCTTTACTTGCTGATAGTCCAAACATCTAGCTACAAACTTTGCCACATACTTCTTCAATTTCAACCAATAATAGAATTTCTTCATTGTTTTCAATGTCTTTTGATAGCCTGGGTGACCTCAGTATGGTTTCACATGAAAATTCCTCAAGATCATCTTCTTGAGGTCACTACTATCTGACACATATATCCTATCTCTAAAACTAAACAATCCATCTGCTGCAAGACAATATTCCACATCCTATGCACTATACATGCACCTGTACCTGTACCACTACATGTACCTTTAATTGTAGCACCACCTATACCAGTACCTATACCTACACCTGTACCACTACCTATACCTATACTTGTACATGTACTCTGTTGCAACTTGTGTCTAAGATCTATGTACTTGACATACTGCTAACCTGCCTACAAGATCCTATCCTGTAAGTTTGTCCCATATGAACTCATAGCTGCTATATGATTCACGTGTATCTATCTTCTAAGAGAATATGCAAACTTGTTATCTTTACCTTTAATATACCTGATCTCAAAGTCGAACTCACTAATCGTGGCCAACCATCTGGCTTGTAAGGTGTTCAGATTCAATTGTTCAAAAATATATCACAATCCATTATGATCACTCATCAATACAAATCATCTTCCCAGAAGATAGTTCCTCCACATCTTCAATTCATTGATGATCGGTGCCAACTCAAGATCATGTGTCATATAGTTATGCTCGCTCTTATTTAGTTTTTGTGACTCATAACATACCAGATATTATTCCTACATAAGGACTCTACCGAGCCCTCTCTTGCAAGCATCTATACACACCAAAAACTATTTTCCTGGATCTGCAACCTTTAACACTGGAGAATTTGTCAACAACTTTTTTAACTACTCAAAGCTTTTTGTACCTTCCTATATCCATTAAAATTTCTTACCTTGCCTCTCCAATGATGTAATGGGATATGCAATCCAAGAGAATTTCTTGATGAACCTCCTATAGTAACCTACTAACCCCATGAATGATCTTACCTCATCCTTGCCAACTCTATGATAGCCCTTACATTTTTTGGATCCAGTGTTATGCCTTCCTTGGAAACCACATGTCCCAAGTAATGTACCTATTTTTGAAAGAAATTGCACTTTTTGAGCTTGGAATACAACTGATTCTCTCTCAATAATCTCAATACGCTACTGATTTCTCGGCATGTTCTCCCTCATTCTAGAATATACCAATATATTATCAATGAACACAATAAAAAACTTATCCAGATAAGGATGCAACATACTATTCATCAAGCAGATAAAGGTAGATGGAACATTAGTCAAACCAAATGGAATTACAACAAACTCATAATGCATGTACCTAGTCCTAAAAGTTGTCCTGTAATATCATCTTCCTTAATGTGTACCTAATGATATTGAGATCTCAAATCATTCTTTGAGAACAATGTTTTTCCTTTAAACTAATAAAACTAATTGTTAACCCTTGACAATGGATACCTATTTTTGATGGTCACCTTGTTTGACAACCTATAATCAATGCATAACTTGAGAGTTCCATCCATCTTCTTCACAAAAAATACTAGTGTACCTCATGGTGATAGACTTGGCCTGATGTATCCCTTGTCAAGAATTTCCTTCAACTGCTACTTCAAATCTACGAACTCTGGTGTGCCCATCCTTTGAGGTGACTTAGATGCTGGTGTGGTACTTGGTACAAACTCAATAGAAAAATCTATCTCTGTATGAGGTGGAAACTATGAAACTGATAAAAACTTCACTAAACTAGGGGGGGGGGGGTGAATCCGTGGGGTGAATCCATTTAGTCCATTCATAGAAATTAAAATTATTTTCATTTAACTTATTAACTGAAACATTACATGAGAAACTTAAAAAATAAAGACCAGCAAATTGAATATGTGAAAAAAAAGGAATAAGAAAACACATATATCACATTATCACATAATAACAATGCATATGGACATCTGATATAAGTGGAAAACCATAATGGAGAAAACAACGATGTTATTATTGTTGTGATGCAAAGGAAATCCCCTAGTCCTTATTACCTTTGATTTTATGTAGGCTCCAACTTACAGGGTGCTACCTAAATTTTCTGCAAGCTACAACATGCAAAGAACCTCCAACTCCCATATGTTTTCTGCAGGCTACAACCCACAGAAGGCTCCTACCTCAATGAGCTCCAACTGAATATTTATCAAGCCACAACTTGAAAGGAAAACACAATCCCCTCATATAAAATGAAAGCAATATGTTGATTTACTTGGTCATCAATTCTACATACCTCCATATTTACTTTTGCATCTTCTCCCCTTAAAATCTGCTTCACATTAGCTTCATATGTGCTAGGTAAATAATGCATAATATATCAATATTATCTCACAAATTCTCCCACTCTCTAACTCAGTTTTCCCTCCAAAATCACATATTTTATAAAGTTAATTTTATGGCTATTTGTATTCCACATAAGAATATGAAGTGAACATGCTAGACTCTTTGCCTTCCACTCATTCATTTCCAAATTCTTCATATTAGAACATAAAATAAAAAACCATCCAATATTAATTCTAGCCACATGTAATGATTAAATGCATCAACCTAATGTGAACATCAAATAAAAATATTTATCATTAATGAATCAGAATAATTTGCAACATCTTTGTCTTTGCCTTGGAGTCTTGCCTTTGCATCACAACAATTCAACTCAATTAACAATTTCACATTAATAAAAAAATCTTCAATATAGTGATCTTTGCAACATTATCAAACCATTTCAATGTATTACAACTCCTCCCTTTTTTGCTCCCTTGCATTGTTGATCTTGTTCATTAGTGTATACATTTCCTTGGTGTTTCCCCTTTACCATTTGTTCCTCCTTCATTGTTCCTTTCTTCTTCTCCTTTGAATCTCATCTTTTTCTGCTCCTTTGATTCTTTTTTGCCTCTTCACTACATTTTTTCCTTCTTTACCTTGCTGCTCCTGTTTCTCCTTTTCTCCTGCATACCTTGTTGTTGCTTCTTGCTTTGTTGTGTTTCTCCTTGCCTTGTTTATCCTTTGCCATCAGTGACAATAATTCCAACAATCTCCCCCTTTGCCATTGATGGCAACACAATGATCCTCCCCCTATTGTCCAGAAAAATATTTATGCTTTCCACTCATAATCTCTACATACCTTCTCCTTTGACATCAAAGGTAATGGGTTTCTTCATAACCTTCCTGTATTTCTTTGCATTCAAACTTCAATTTCTATAGATAAAAATATACAGAGCTCAAGCTGTCACGGCTCGTCGAGGAATAATTATATCAAATGTTAGGAAAATTGAAGAATCTTTTCAATCATAACATATAAAAAATATAATATCGGATCCTTGAATCAAGTTCATGAACAATTTATAAAGATTGAAAGAAAGTTTCAAGGGATATTGGAACACAAAATCTTTGACTAAAATATCTGGCATAACACCAACTTCGAGGCACAGACTAATTCTCTCACAGGGGATAAGTTGCTCCATTGCAATGGTTAAAACTGCTCCATCAGTCTATGCTGCTAAGAAATGAATACTTTAGTTCATGCTCTCCAACCTATGAAAGACATGGAGTTCAGTTAGGGAACAAAGCCCTAATTCATAAGAGCAGGCCTGAATAATTCAATTAAAAATGTTGCTTTTGCAAATACTACTTTTGTACAACACTGCTCTTGAATATTTAAATTGAAGTGTAACATTGCTTGTATAGTGTATTGCGGCTTGAACATAATTTTATATTAATTAGAGCAATGCGAAAGCCATAGCAGGACATGTTTCTCCAAGGAAAATGTTGTTCCAAATCAACTCTTCTTCATATATCAATGCTCCATGAATGAGTTCTTCTCTATGAATGAATTTCTCCACAAGGAACTTTCTGTCCCTAAATCAATTCCGTTGCTCCAATATATGAACACTTCATATGATTGTTTGGAAATTTTATTAATGCTTATACTCAATTCACAAAGTATTATCAATACAAATGTGTGCAATATTACTGCGTTACCAATATGGTAAATATTACTGTGTTAAGTTGCGTTAAAAAATTTAACAACAAGGTGTAATGCAATATGCAATGCGTTACCACTGTGCATGAATAAAAGCATTAACAGGAAATGATCCAACTATTTCCAAGTTTACAATTGCTGACCCAAATGATAATGCTACTCCATGTGTTATAAACACGCTTCTCCATACAGTGTATTGAAATTGAGCATTAACAAAATATATTTGCAATTATATTATTGTTGGATTATTGCTGCTCCAAAAATACTGCACCTTTGACATATTTTTCCACGGTACAATCCTATCCTCCACATTGCACCTTTGAAATATTATCAACAATGCACAATCATATTTTTCTTCCAAGTTCAATCTTCAACACATATGGACATTAATCAATATCTTCCAAATTGCTATCCACCTGGTATAGAAATACCATCAGATCAAGCATGAAACATGATTTAACAATTTCATTGGATCAATCACGACGCAACTCAAAGAACTCTTGTTTGGCACCTTATACATTTACAAATACTATTTCCATCCCATTACTAGTGTATATGTCTCTTTCAACAGCTGATTCCAATGGTGGAGTTGTAACATCCTGAGTTCATCGGTACTCGACAATTCATCATGGTCACCATACTCACTGCAATCTAATTCGAAAACTTTAGAATCCACCGCGTCCCCACAAGAACACAACACCCCCACAATTCCCTTCATCGACACTATACATATTTAGACCATGTTTGACCTCGAATGCTTTGGAAACCTCGTTCATATATATATATATATATATATATATCCTGGTTATATTCGGACGTTGTTTCCTTTCAAACAGTCATGGGCTTATCCTTCTCTTGAATGGATGTGTCATTGGCGGGATTCCTGGTATCACGAATTTTATATTCGAAACCTCCTTCATATATATATATATATATATATCCTGGTTATATTCGGACGTTGTTTCCTTTCAAACAGTCATGGGCTTATCCTTCTCTTGAATGGATGTGTCATTGGCGGGATTCCCGGTATTACGAATTTTATATGAAATGTTTGATAGCGCGACAACGTATTTTTTTGTGGGAGTTGGCGGATTTTCAAATAATGGATTATCACGGATCGTGACTTGATGAGCCATATATTCAAATAAAATGCAAGCGTCTCTAATTTTCCCTCGTCTATGATGTCAGTGAGCCATAAAATTCATCAGGAATGACGTCTCTTTTGACCATATTATAACACATGTCGTCTATGATGCACATCAATCAGTGAGCCATAAAATTCATCAGGAATGACGTCTCTTTTGACCATATTATAACACATGAGTTGACAAGTTATTACAAAGAAGGCCAAAGTGCACCGCCACCACATGAATTTGTCTGCTGATGTTTGGAATGGCATTTCAAGTCTTATATTGAGGGAAATAACACACCGTAATGTATCATAATAATTGCTAGGATATAATTTATTTGGTCCACTATTTTCCCAATATGGATTATCGCGACCAAGTTGTTTCCATTAATGTGACGTCATATAGTTGTCTCACACTATAATGTTATCAACTATGTTAGGAGAGAATCCAAATAATTCAGGGCACGTAAATCCACGGTAATGAATATTATATATATCAATATCGTGCCATTTAATTCCACCAACTCATATGCTCACAACACTTTTTATCATTGCCATATTATATTGCCATGAACTTGAATATATGCCAATATATGGATCTCCAATAATATATAAACGGCAGTATTAACCTCTTCCCTTAAACTACAAAAATGACCTGTCCACATCACCAAATGGAAACTCAAATGTGTTTCCAAACAAATGTGGAGATCTCGTTAGCGACCACTATGTGTTGAACACATTCTAAAATAAACCTTGAAAGAGTTTCGTGCACGTATTCAATAATGTATATCATGCTAATGTATTGAATGAACGTTATCCAATAATATATTCTATGATGCCATGTATAATTTTGTCAATGCATATTCACTGTCGATATTTGTTCATTGACAATATTCATAATACATGTATTCGATGTTAATCATGGTTTGAATTTTTGAGAATTCTAGAACAAAGAATAGAGAGAATAATGCTTTTCTCTTAACACATACTAAAATTTTGTTTCAAGAGGACAAAGTTTCACACATGAAAAATTCTATTTCATTAACTCAAAAAAAACTATTACTGACTTCCTCACACAGAGGAATTTACAAAATTTCTGACTGCTGCCTAAACACAGTGTAGAAAACTCAACTTCACTATCTTTGTTCAACAACAAAAAACACTCTCTGTCTCACTCAGAAAAAATTACTCTGTCTCCCTGCTCTAAAATAAAAACACACTGCTGTATGTTTAATAGACTGTCTCTCTTTACAAAATAACGCACTGTTGTGCCTTTCATTACATTGAAAAAACATTAAGCCTTTTCGGGCTTTTATATCTGGCCCACTACGTAAAACATATATGGAATAACATTAAACTATATAACGAAAAAACTAAAACTAAAACCTTTTAAAAAAGACTCTCGGAGTCCACATTAACAATGTGCATATGTTAAATATATATGTTAAAACACACACACACACACACACACACACACACACACATATATATATATATGTTAAAATATATATATATTACAAAACTAAGTTGCGCATTTAAAACATATATCAAACCTTAACAAATTACCACCGGACTTCAAATAGCATTAACCAAAATGCAATGCCAAATTTCGTGTTACGAATTGGCATGACATCACACAGCCAAAATAAAACCCAAAAGCAATATTAAATCACGCTCATAAAATGTTCGGGTCTGAAATCAGGCTTGGGGTGCAGAATGTTTTGAACGCGCGATGGATTTTTCAATAGTGTTTATAAAACTGTTTCGAGTCCGAAATCCTGCTGCTGACGTCGGTGGGTTTTGTGACCCAAAAAACTTATACAACGCACCTCATAACCCTTTCGGGTCTAGACTTCAACCTGCGCAACCGGCCCAAATAAAAATCCGCACAAATTAAAACCTGCCATGTGTCTGCCTGCTGACTGTTGCTCCTGTGGACTGCTCCAATGATCTGGCTACGGGGACCACTAAACTCAAACCAAAAGTCTCTCCCATGCTCAAACAAAGAACAAATACTCTGTCCTTTAAATACAAACCCTGTTTTAAGTAAAAAACTCTGATGCTCTGTTTTTTAATGTACAGAGATTGGTTTTCGATGTGGGCAGGGACTGGCGCCGAAAAGAAAATCTGAGATTGACTGTTCAGCTATTTTGGTAAGTGGCTGGAGAACAAAAAACTGGAGATTAAAAATAGAAAGCGGCTCTACACAGGGACAGTGGAAAGTAATATTTCAACACTCCCCCTTACTTTCAACTGCTGGGTTATCAGTCATACCCAGACATTTTCTTAAAAACTCAAAACTCTTCTGCCCCAATGGCTTGGTCAGAATGTCTGCAAACTACTCCTGAGTTCTGCAGTGTTCTAAAAAAAATTCTTCAATGTTTACCGATTCCCTGATGTAATGAAACTTTGTGTCAATGTGTTTCGTCCTCTTGTGAAACAAAAAATTCTTGGATAATGCAATAGCTCAGCTATTGTCACAAAAAATTGTTGTTCCTTTTACCTACTCTTGGCATAAACTTCTTAGCATTCTCCTCATCCAAATTTCTTGACACGCTACTGCTGTAGCTACCACATATTTTGCCTCTGCTGTAGACAACGCTACAATAGGCTGTTTTTTAGAAGCCCATGAAACGACTCCTGAACCCATGTGAAAAACATAACCGGATGTGCTTTTCCGATCATCTACACTTCCAGCCCAATCACTGTCAGTGTATCCAATTAAATCTGAACATTCTGAAGCAGTATATAAAATACCATACCTTTTGGTTCCTTTAACATACCTCAGAATGCTCTTTGTTGCATGCCAATGTGCTTCCTTTGACCTCTCCATGAATCTGGAAATCAAACTAACAGCATGCATTATATCTGGCCTAGTTGCAGTCAAATACATGAGGCTACCAACTATGCTCTTGTACAAACTAGGATCAAAATCCTTGATGCTGTCCCCTCTGCTAAGTTTTAATCCCATCATTGTGGGAGTGATTGCTGCTTTACTCTCTTGCATGTTGAATCTTTCCAACACTTCATTAACATACTTTTGGTGAGAAAAAACTCATTTTCATTTTTCTGCTTCTATTCTAAGAAGTATCAAAGAAACCCATATCCTGGCTATTTCAAATTCTTCTTTCGCACCTTTAAAAACTTTCAATAAGGCAATCACTGGCTACCTCGTAAAATAACATCATCACATATAAGTCAATAAACAATTAGTATTTCTGCTATCTTTTTCTTTAATGCTATGGGTTCCTCTCTACTAAACTATTTTCCAGTAGATAGGAATCTATCCTACTGTACCATGCTCTTGGTGCTTGCTTTAGCCCACAAAGAGCTTTCTTCAATTTGCACACTTTGTGCTCTTGGCCTTTCTTTTCGTAGCCTAGAGGTTGTTCAATGTAAATCTCTTCCATAACATTCCATTTAGGAATGCTGACTTCACATCCATTTGGTAAACTTTCTACTTGTTTTGTGCTGTTATGGACAACACTGCTCTCACGATTTCCATTCTAGCAACTGGTGCGAAATTTTCCTCGTAGTCTATCCCATGCTTCTGATTATACCCTTTGACAACAAGTCTTGCCTTGTGTCTTTCTATTTTGCCTTCAGCATTACTCTTGGTCTTGTAGATCCATTTAACTCCAATGACATATTTATCTTTTGGGAGTTCAACCAAATCCCATGTCTTGTTTCTTTCTATGGCATTAATCTCCTCATCCATAGCTTCTATCCATTTCCTATCTTTAATAGATTTTTCAAAGTGGATAGGGTCATCAACATGACAATATAAAGAAAACAAAGAGTTCATACCTTCATTTGCAGCCTCTAGTTCATAAATGTCATTTAAATTTTTGAACTTCTTACCTCTTTCATTAGGTGTACAAGTGCTTGAAGTAGCACTCGAATCTCCTCCTTGTGGTGTGCTTGGAGAAGCACTTTCATTTCTCCTCAAGCGTGTGCTTTGCTTCCCTTGTATTGGTGCTGCTGTTTGGGGATGTATTTCAGCCATCTCTTCATCACTCTCATCATGAGAAAAACCGTTTTTAACATTCACTTTTTTCTCTATGCTTCCATCCCAAGCTTCCTCTTCAATAAACTGAACATATCTGCTCACAATAAACTTCTTGGTGGATGGGTTGTACAACCTGTAAGCTTTGGATTCCTCACTATATTCAATGAAAATACATTTCTCCCCCTTGCTATCCAACTTCTTCCTTAGCTGATCTGGAATGTGTGCATAAGCCACACATCCAAAAACTTTCATATATGTGACACCTTGCTTTGTGCCACTCCATGCCTCTTCCGGCACTTTGTTCATAACTGATTTTGTAGGGCACCTATTCAAAATGTATGCTACACAATGTACAACTTTAGCCCAATAATCATTAGGCAAGTGCTTTGCCTTTAACGTACTCCTTACCATATCCATTATGGTTCTATTCTTCCTTTCGGCAACTCCATTTTGCTGCGGAGTATATCTAGTTGTAAACTGCTTATGAATCCCATTTTCTCTACAAAAACGTAGAAAATATTTAGAGATATACTCACCTCCTCTATTAGTCCTTAGGACTTTGATATGCAACCCACTTTTCTTCTCTACAAGTGCTTTGAAATTGCAAAATCTTTCAAACACTTCACTTTTGTTTTTCAAAAAGTAAACCCAAGTTTTTCTAGTAAAATCATCTATGAATGTTAACATATAGTGGCTGCTAGCAAGTGATGGAGTTTGCATCGTTCCACATAAATATGAGTGGAAAATCTCTAAGGGTGTCTTTGCCCTTATGCTTCTCCCGGAAGGAAAAATTTCTCTGTGTTGTTTCCCCAAGATACAACCTTCACAAAGGATGTTCGGTTTCTCTATCAATGGCAAACCTCTTACCATTCCTTTTCTATTCAACAAGTTAAGACCTCCAAAGTTGAGATGTCCAAATCTTAAGTGCCACGACCAATTTTCATCTTTTGGTTCGCTTTGGAAAGCCTCTTGTGTCACTACTGCAATTTCTTCTTCATTTTTCAAATATGCTCTCATCCTAAGAGGGAACATCATGTTCCTTGTCATCTTCACTTTAGCAATACATTTTTTGCTGGGTGGTTTATCCATGATGGTGCATACATCATCCTCAAAGAAAAAATTGTACCCCTTTTGAACAAGCTTTCCAATACTTAAGAGGTTACATTTCATTCCAAGAACATAATAAACATCTGCTATGGATTTCTTTTCTCCTTTCCTTGTTAAGACATTTACTTCTTTTCCCATAACAAAAATTTTACTATCTGTTCCTAATGTGACTTGTGACTTCACATTCTCATCTAACATAGAAAACATGGCTATGTTTCCTGTCATATGGTTACTGCAACCAGAGTCTAGAAAACATAAATCTTCACTCTTTTCTTCAGCCATATTACAAGCTAATTTTTTTTTTATCTTGGCTGATATTTTCTCTAGTAAAATTTGCATTTTTTCTATTTCCCATATCATGCTGCTTCTTTCTACATTCATTTGCATAATGTCCATATTTTTTACAATAGTGACATTGGACATTAGATTTATCATACCTGTGTCCTTGAGCATGATGCTGACCACTTTGCTGGCTGCTGCCTTGGCCTTGGTACTGATTTGGATTGCTGCCCCTTCCTTGAGCATTTGCTGGACTGTTTCTTCCACCTCTGTTTTGGCTTCTTTCTCTTCCTCTCTTGTTTCTTCTGCCTTGCCCTCTTCCTCTTCCAAAGGACATCTGGGTCTTAAAGGCATGCTCTAGAGATGAGTTTTCATTTCTACCCAATCTCTGCTCATGTGTCATCAGTGATGCATGTAGCTCATCAACTGAAAAATTTGTGAGATCCTTGGTCTCTTCTATGGTGGTGACAATCACATCAAACCTTGAGGGTAGACTCCTAAAAAGTTTTTCCACAATCCTCCTTTCTTCAAGAGTCTCTCCATGAGACCTTATCTGTGTGACCATTCCAATCACATGTGTGAAGAATGAGTCAATGTTATCTGACTCCTTCATACAGAGAGTCTCAAAGTCTCTCCTCAGCAACTGTAGTTTTGTTGTCTTCACTTTCTCCATGCCTTGATAGGTTGTCTTGAGAGTTTTCCATGCTTTTTTGGATCTCTTAGCTGCTTCTATCCTTGTAAACACACTCTCATGCACTGCTTGATACAAGTAGTAAAGGGATTTAGTGTCCTTCTTCTTATTTCTCTTTAGCAACTCCTTCTCTACTTGTGTTAAATCATCAAACTCATTTTCATCTGCTGGCTCATCAAAGCCATCCTCAACAAGTTCCCATAAGTCTTGGGAAGAAAACAGGGCTCTCATGGTTATTGACCAGTAGTCATAGTTTTTCCCATTAAATTGTGGGAGCTGAGCATTACCTATACTCATGCTAGTGCTGGCTCAAGCCATTCTTGCACTCTGAACTATGCTTCAAAAACATTTGACTGTGTATTTAAAATAACTGATTGTCTTCAATAGTAACACAAAAAATCTGTATAAAGAAATACCTTGGATTCTTCTTGACCGAGTCTTCACTCTGTTGGAGAAGCTGCTGCAACAAAAAATCCTTCCTTCAGCTTCTTTGACACCTTCAAAGAGCCTGGACTAGCTCTGATACCATGTTGGAATTTTTGAGAATTCCAGAACAAAGAATAGAGAGAATAATGCTCTCCTCTTAACACAGAGAATTTAATAAAATTTTGCTTCACGAGGACAGAGTTTCACACATGAAAAACTCTATTTCATTAACTCAAAAAAAACTGTTACTAACTTCCTCACATAAAGGGATTTACAAAATTTCTGACTACTACATAAACACAGTGCAGAAAACTCAACTTCACTGTCTTTGTTCAACAACAAAAAAAACTCTCTGTCTCACTCAGAAAAAATTACTCTGTCTCTCTGTTCTAAAATAAAAACACACTACTGTATGTTTAATACATAGTTTCTCTTTACAAAATAATGCACTGCTGTGCTTTTCATTACATTGAAAAAACATTAAGCCTTTTTGGGCTTTTATATCTAGCCCACTACGTAAAACATATATGGAATAAAATTAAACTATATAATGAAAAAAATAAAAACTAAAACCTTTTAAAAAAGACTCTCGAGGTCCACATTAACAATGCGCATATGTTAAATATATATATGTTAAAACATATATATATACATATTTGAAAACTAAGTCGCGCATTTAAAACATATATCAAACCTTAACAAATTACTACTAGACTTCAAATAGCATTAACCAAAATGAAATGCCAAATTTTTCATTACGAATTGGCATGACATCACACAACCAAAATAAAACCCGAAAGCAATATTTAATCGCGCTCATAAAATGTTCGGGTCCAAAATCGGGCTTGGGGTACGAAATGTTTTGAACGCGCGAAGGAATTTTCAATTGTGTTTATAAAACTGTTTCGGGTTTGAAATCCTACTGCTGACGTCGGCGGGTTTGGTGACCCAAAAAACTTATACAACACGCCTCATAACCTTTTCGGGTCCGGACTTCAACCTACGCGACCAGCCCAAATAAAAATCTGCACAAATTAAAACTTGCCATGTGTTTGTCTGTTGACTGTTGCTCCCGTGGACTGCTCCGCTGATCTTGTTGCGGGGACCACTAAATTCAAACCAAAAGTCTCTCCCACACTTAAACAAAGAAAAAATACTCTGTCCTTTAAATGCAAACCCTGTTTTAAGGAAAAAACTCTGATGCTCTGTTTTTTAATGTACAGAGGCTGGTTTTCAATGTGTGTAGGGACTCGCGCCGAAAAGAAAATCTGAGATTGACTGTTCAGCTATTTTGGTAAGCGGCTGGAGGACAAAAAACTGGAGATTAAAAATGGAAAGCGGCTCTACACAGGGACAGTTGAAAGTAACATTTCAACAATCATGAGTTGAGTAACGCAACCAACATTGTCGAATAGAAATTGCAAGGACATCACAATAATGCAAGCTGCAAATAATAATGCACACTGTGAATATCTTCCTCGTCAATATGTTTAGGCTGCCATCACAACATAAATATCCTCATATTAATGAATGCAATATTATCATTGCTCTCTAATGAAAGTAAAGCTACCCATGCTGCCCCAAGCGATCAATGGCACCAATAACGCATGCCTAAACACGTTAGTGGCTTTTACTATGTAACCGACTCTGATTATAATAAAAATTATGTAACAATATCATTGTTCCGATGCTTCCAAGAATAATGTTGAGCTGAGAATAATTATACCAAGAATAATGTTGTGTAATAACATATATTCTGAATGTTTCTATTACCTAGCATGGTTTCTGTCCCAAATGCATTTGATTCTTCCACATATTTGAGTCATTGGTGTTACTCTTCCTTACATGCAATTCAAGTTACCATTGTCTCTCTGCCTCTGTGCCTGTCTTCTGCTATACCTCTCTATCTACCTTAGATCATTTTTTTACTGTCATATTGAAACGATTCAGGTAGGTACATAAAGGATATTTTGAGGTATAAAATGGGTCTCCTAAGGAAATTATAGAATAATAGTGGAAATAATAAAATAAAATTAGATAAAATTAGCAAATTTTAGAGGTAAAAAAGAAAAAAAAATGTTTTTTGAACTCGTATTTTCAACTTATATTCCTATGGGTTTACTTCAATTTCGAGCGAGAACACTCATTGGATGCATAATTTGATTCCTCATTGAAGGAGTACCCATGTTGCATACTTTTGATGGACCCTCATACAAGAAAAATAAGAAATACATGAAAAATGTGATTCCAATAAAATATTTTCATGTATTTCTCATTTTTTATGTAGTATTGACTATCGAAAGTATGTAAAATGGGTACTCATTAGATGAGGAATTAAATTTTGCATCCAAAGAGTAATCCTGCTCGAAATTTAAGTAAAACCTTTGGGAGATAAGTTGAAAATGTAGTTTTATTATTTTATTATTTTTTAATCTTTTTACCTTTTTACCTAAAAATGGTGAATCATCCCAAATGGTGGACATCATCAACTTGAATCGTATTGGTTTTTATAAAGTTTATTTTGGTTGTACATTTTTCTTAGGAGGCCCATTTTAGACCTGAAAAATTCTCTAATGTATGCATCACCATCAAAACATCATGGATCCTCATTTTCATTAAAACAAAATAGCCCATTCATGGCTGATATATTTTATTTGTGTGAACACCATTCCACAATCTCAAATTTCCATGTTTCATCCACTATTTCTCATCTAAACTTGGCCTACACACATATTTTTAAGCAGATCCAAGAAATATACAACTTCCATGGAAGGAGCTTATCCCTCATGCCTCTAAAATTAGGGAAATTCCTTTAGGCGTTTGAATCTACACTTGATTTTGCTCACGGTTGCCTTCCTTATTCTATTTGACGCCACTCTACTTTGCAGTTGTTTCTCTAGAAGAATTTGAGTTATTAGAAAATGAATTGTTTGCTTCAGCTTGTTTTCATGGGTTCGTGCCATCTTCATCCTCACATATTATCAAGAGTTTTTTAAAAGTGATCACCGTCTTGAGATTGATAATTTCAAAAGGTCTTCATTTTATTATTATCATAGGAAGAAAACTATACAGATCTACTATCATCCATTTTAACTTGTGTAACGCTCTTCAATTTTGAATTTATTATACTAATTCCCTATACTTCCAATGAAAGTGCATATTTATATCATGCCATCTAATATTCCATGCCTTCTTAAATAATAAGATCGATTTCATTCTTAAACTAGGTTTATGTTACATGAACCTCTTGTTTCGTTATTGTCTCTCTGTCCATTTGCATATTAATAGTCTTAGAGGCCTTTTATATATCCCCTAATTCATTTTCTACTTTACTTTTCCTTGAAAAGACATGAGTAAGCTTACTATGAAGCCTCCTAGCTACTCGAATTTGCTTGGTTGTTAGTGCTTTTACTTTTATCTTCTTTGAATAGGGAAATGCACATGAGAGAGACCATGCATGCATGACCACGCACCCAACATGCTTCTTATGCTCATTAACAACTCGATGTACTTTAATCAATAGAAACGCTAGTACATGTAGCTCAAATCAAGACATCCAAAGGTTGATATGTTGTTGGAACTTAAAATGGATATTCATCCACTTGCTGAAGAAAAAAAAATTGGAGAGGGAAACATGAATATGATATTTTTCCATACGATCGCTTTATGGAATTTATCAACCACAAGATATTATTTGAATTCACTAATTTATTTGTTTATTCTACACACACACACACAGATATATATATATATATATATATATATATATATATATATATATATATATATATATATATATACACACTTCACTTGGACTCATCTTTTCAAGGCTACTCTCCCCCTGACATGTTGCCCCTTTATTAACTGAATTCATATTTTTCTTTTCTTGAGAAACCCCACTGAGACTAGACTGACTTTATTTTATCATTGAAGTCATTGTTCATTTTCATTCTCTTCCACACTTTAGTAGGCTTCCTTATTTTGTTTTCATTCTATTTTGATTTAGTGTTTGTTTTGCTTTGATTTTCTTCCATTATCTGTCTTGATTTATATAGAGTATATGGTGGCCTACAGTGATTCGCCTTGTATCCAAGGTTGTGGCATAAATAACATCTTATTTTACCAAACTATGGTTGAGGTGGTGTGTGGCCTTTTGTGTCCCTTTTTGCATATAGTTTTCATTCAACAAAGTTTATGTCCAAATTCATTGCACAAATGTAAATAACCATAAAAAATATTTCTGTACCCGATGTATGATTGTCTTATTTGTTTGCATGCTTGAGGGAGCCTTATGGTTTCTTGCATCTACTGCTGATAGGATTTGATGCGTTTTATATTACATTATGAAGCTACATGTCTAGGTCCATGGCAAGAAAAACACTTGATATATATCACAGGAACAAAGAATCTCCTTTGAGATCTTCCGAATTTTCTCAGTTCATCAACAAGAACAAATGGCTTTTCTGTACAATGCATTTTCTTTGACTCATTCTTTTCATTTTAATTCTGCTTCTTTCCTTACAATACATGTATTTTAAAGGTTCTTATGTCCTCTTTACTGGATGATTTTTATGAGTTATTCATGGATACGTTCTTTTTTTATAGCTGTTTAAAAAATCTGTTCTTTTCTTCTAACTTAGTTCTAGCTGAATTAGTCTCAAACTATAATTTTTCACTTTGTATCTCTTTCTCCTTTAGATGGTTATTCATAACCTCTCCTAATCTCCTTGCTTCTTAAATTTGTGCCTTCGGGCCAATAATTTCTTCCTTATTCTCATATTCTCTCTCATCACATATTTGCACCAGTGCCTTCATCTCTTTGCTTTCATTCTTCAATTTTCCTATTTCAGTCAAGAAAATGTCAAGTTTCGCTTGTTCTTTGACTATATTTTATTCATGGCAATCATGTCCATTCACAATAGCAAGTACCTCATTTGACTGAACCTTTACCTTTTGAAAGAGATTTTTATTCTTCATGTTTATCTTTTCCTTCTTGATAGTACAACCATTAGTATCTCCTTCATGCATGAGATGTAATCTATTCCATATTTATTTTGTAGAAGTTAAATCTATTACTGTATCAATATCCTTGTTATGAATATTATTATACATTACACATTTTTCCTTAGCACTCCATTATTTTTCTTGCAAAGAGGGAGAGTCTTTGTTGTAACCATCACATACAAGATTCCATACACCAGGTCCATAAGTCATTAAATATTTTTTAACCTTATCTCTCCATTCATGAAATTTTGTTGCACTCAACACAGGCAAACTTTGATAGTCCATAACTCAACTAGATATCCTTCAAGATATTAGGCTTACACCAAAGGAACCTTCTTTGATATCAATTGATGAAAACTTGACTAAACTAAGAGGGGGTGTGAATCATTTTAGTCCACTCATGGACATTAGAATTCTTTCCATTTAACTTATTAACCGAAACTTTACATGAAGAATGTAATAAATAATGACCATGAAAAAATTGAATATGTGAATAAAAAGTAACAATGAGACAAATATATCGCATCATCACATGATAAAAATGCATATGGACACTAGATATGAGTGGAAACCCTTAAGGGAGAAAACCACGATGTTATTATTGTTCTAATATAAATGTAAGATCCTACTCCTTATTATAAATAATTTTATGTAGGCTCCAACCTACAAGAGGCTACTACCTCAAATTTCTACAAGCTGCAACATGCAAGGAAGTTGCAACTCCCATATGTTTTTTTGCAGGCTACAACCCATAGGAGGCTCCTACCTTAATCAGATCCAACTGAATATTTATCAAGCTATAACATGTAAGGAGACCGCAATCCTCTCATACAAAATGAAAACAATATGTTGATTTACCTAGTCATCAATTCTACATACCTCCATCTTTACTTTTGCATCTTCTCCCCTTAAAATTTGCTTCACATAAGCTTCATATGTGCTAGATAAATAATGCATAATATATCAATAAGATCTCAAACATTCTCCCACTCTCTAACTCATTTTCCCTCCAAAATCACATCTTTTATATAGATAATTTTCTGGTTGTTTGTATTCCACATAAGAATATGAAGTGAACAAGCTTGACTCTTTTCCTTCCACTCATTAGTTTTCAAACTATTCATATTAGAACATAAAATAAAAATACATCCAATATTAATTACAACCACATGTAATTATTAAATGAATCAACGTAATGGTAACATCAAATAAAAATATTTATCATTAATACATCACATAAATTTGCAACATCTTTGCCTTTGCCTTGGATTATTTCCTTTGCATCACAAAAATTCAACTCAATCAACAATTTCACATTACAACAAATTGTTCAATGTAGCAATCTTTGCAACATTATCAAACCATTTCAATGTATCACAACTCCTTTTTCTGCTCATTTTCATTGTTGATCTTGTTAATTAATGTATACATTGCCTTTTTGTTTCTCCTTTACCTTTTTCTACTCCTTCATTCATCCTTGTTGTTGCTCCTTTGAATCTCATCTTTTGCTGCTCCTTTGCTTCTTTGTTTCCTCTTCACTACACTTTTGCCTTCTTTTCCTTGTTGCTCAGGTTTCTCCTTTTCTCCTGCATACCTTGCTACTTCTCCTTGGCTTGTTTTGGTTCTCCTTTCCTTATTTATCCTTTTCCATCAATGTCAATAATTCCAACAGAAAGCTCCGTGGGAAATACAACCTGGAATTCTTGCAATAATGGGTACCTTCTCAAAACAATGCATCCTTAACTTCCTTACCTTAATCGCTATAAATATGCAATGCAAATAGCACACACCCTTTTCTACGATTGCACTTTTCCTGGATAGTTGTCACCATCCTAACTAATGTTTATTTCCTCTTACCCTGTAAGATTCTTTTTTCTCCATTGTCATCCAAGAACTCAATGGATTTGTCATAATAATCCACCCTAGTCCTATGTAGATATAACCAATCCATACCAAAGAGCATATTATACGATCCCAATGGAAATACATTCAAATGTGCTGATGTAGACATGCCATTTGACTCAAATGCAAAAGATCTTACCCAATGATAAAATCTTTTCTTTGTACCTGTATCCAACTGCACTAACCAAGATTTTTCAATCACTTCTTTACTCAAACCACAATTATCCACCAATTCAGAACCAATGTAGCTATAATTAGATCTAGGTTCAATCAAAATAAAAACATTTTGATCACAAATCTTACCATCCATTTAAATGATAGATATATGATGGTCTTCCTTACTATTATCGAGTGCTGCATAAATACGAGGAATAATCTGACCAGCATCCCTAACACTCCGTGTCTCCTGTGCATTGTACATCTTACGCCTACCACCCTGATTCTACAGAAAATCCCTCTTAAGATGTTCTTTTCTACATTTATAACAGTCCAACCATCCTATACCATCACCTCTATATTGTTGTTGTAACCCATGTCCCTATCTGGCTACATTGAGCTTCTTGTATGGTGCAACATGTTCTTTCTCTTCTGCATTCTGAGGCATTTTTATTTTCAGCTGCCATTTACCTTTACCTTTTTCCTTCCCTTTCCATCCTTAATGAGATTCATTCTTATGCTTTGAATGCTTTTAATGGTGCTTTAGTTTACATATAACTTAAGTGATCGAGGCTCATCATACTAAATCGGATCTCAAAATGTTGATGGAAATCTAGTTACAAATATCTAAATTTTGGCCTTTTCATATTTAATATACGGTATATACCTAAATAACTCAAGGAACTTAGTCGTATACTCTTAATGTGTCATTGATCCCATATTTATCTCATAGAATTATTTGCCCTTACTATCGTAGTACCTCTTTGATAATTACTTCTTCCTAAAAAGCCTCTTGAACTCATGCCAACTCAAGTCCTTTGTCCCGATATCTTTTACCTGCTTCACATCATCCCACTAGATATTTTCTTTACCTCTTAGGCCAAAGATAACCACTCTGGCCTTCATATTATTTGTGAAATTTTGCAACTCAAAGAACTTCTTCATCCCAAGTATCCAAGCATTTTCATCTTCCATATTCTTCAAATATCCATCAGAATTAGGTGAATTCTTTTCTTTAACTCATCTGACAAGTACCCCCTATCAATCCTTCTATAAGGATGATAACGATGGCGATCATAATGCCTGTCAAAACTAGAACTATAGTAGTACATGTGTCCATCACCTCTACTATCCCAAGTATCCAATAGTTTTCCATATATCATTTTGTCATCTCTACCTGGCCTATTACCACCATGAGAACCACTTCCATATGCTTCATTAGTTATGTCGTCCTGCCCATGGCTTATCCAAAAGGGTCCATGTCATTGCAATTTTGACGAACTCTGAAGGATTACTACATTAACCTATGCTTTTTTCTCTTGTTCTTTCATGATTTTTTCATTTTCCAGCTTACAGCTCCATTTTTATGCCTTCAATATTATAAATGTGTCTGCCAAGTCAAAATATTTCCCACGACATTGCTCATATTGTTATCACTCATAATTTTTTGAAACATTACCTGACATGGTCACAGAGTTTATTTATCAAAAGGATAAGGCCTCCTTAAGCCTTTCATGTTGGTATAGGAAAATTTCATTTTTTTTTACATATTTAACCTATCTTAAGGTTCAAGGCCACCTCCTTTTAGGTCATGTCATGTCCCATCAGTCATCATATGTTGTTAGTTTTCATTCCCCAAGCATTTAAATTCAAAAAGAACCACTAGCCAGTTTTACAACTTTTCGCAGTGAATTTAGTGTAAAATAGGCAGAAAACGCTACAAAAACACGTGATAATTTCGTAGCGAATATGAAGCATTTCTCTGTTTTCTGACTTTGAGAAGTAAACTTCAAGGGAGGTTTCTGGGAAAACAGAGAAGTATTTTAAGAAAATTAGAGAGGTTATTTTCCAACAAATATCAAACAACAATAACCACTTTCACTTTTCTCAAAAGTGCTACAAATTTGGATATACAGGGATGTCTTTTAGGCCTATTTTCGGAAAACAAATTTTCTTGTTTTATACATGTTTTGCAAATGCAGATTCTGGATAGATGGAGATGGTATTTAAAAACAAAAGAGAGTTTTTTCTTCAAAACATGTTGATTTACAAAAACCTCCTCTAGTTTTGAAAATTCTATCAAGGATTCGGAAATATGAGTTCATTTCTAAACTGTAAATTCTGCCTCTTTTAGGAGTTTTCATAGCATGCTTCAGGCTTGAAGCCAGAAAAATGCTACGAAAAATCCTGTAGGTGTGTTTCTGCATTAAAACTCAGTTTGGCATGTTTTAAGGAGGGATGTTCATGGTTTTCAAAGTGTCATGGCATACTAAATATGTTGAACATCAAATAAGTCAATAATATTGATGGAAAAGCAATATTTTCCACGCTACTAAAACCTTCTATGAAAATTTCTGTACATGATTGTTTTAGCAGTCAACTTCAAGTTTCATTTCGAACCAAATGAAAAATTATTTTGGAAATATGAAAGAATATTTTCTTTAGCACAGGTCCATCTGCAAAAACCTTTCACAGTTTCTACAAAGTCATCTGGGTTTGGAAATAATATTCTCATCTTTGAAGCATATTTTTCAGAATTTTCACTAATCAGATTTGTGATTTTTTTTTTTTAAATTTGACTTAGAGGAGGTCCAGATCAACATCCACATGGCATAATGACACATCAACACTCTAGTACACTCATAAAATTAGTTAGTTGCAGTTGATAAGGGTTATTTAATTGATTTTTTGAACTATTAATGAAATAAGAGTCCTTTTTGTATTCAAACTCTGCAAAACAGAAATATCCCTAAGAAGTCTCCAAGTGATGGAATCATGTTTGAAATAGGTCTCTGAGGTGGGAATTCGAAGCTAGCAAGGTGGCATATAATTTTTATGAGTCCTCATTCTATAAAGGAGATAGTTTTAGAGTTAGAAAGGGTTGAGAGATGTTATGAAGGCACTACTCTTGTAATATTTGTCTATTAGTAATATATAGTTGCAACAAATTATTTCAGACCTAAGATTCTTCTATGCATTCTTATGTATGTTTCTTATATCAGCCTTTTACTTTCTCTCCATTTTTCTGGTTGTATGATCACTTGGAATTCATGATTACATTCTCCAACTTCCATTTATACACCTAGTTTGTTGTTTTGTCATGTTTTATTAGTTTTCTTATGTATAATCACTTGGAATTCATGGTGACATGCTCCAAATTCTTCTATGCATATAGCTTTCTATTCTATCCTTCCTGTGTGGTTTTATAATAACACAATTGCCTTAGCTTCCATGAGATAGATTTTCTTGTGACATAGTTTTTATATTGACTCCATAAGCCTAATGGTATTAAACCTTATACATCATTCACCTACACAAAAACACATTCAATCCAATTTAAAGTTAGCCATCCGCTTTCACGTTGTTCATTCAATATCCATTATCCTTTTGAGATATCTCTCTCAGACTGGAAAGGCTAATTTCCAGTTACAAGTGGTTTGAAATAGTTACTCCAATTTGACCATTGAAGCAACCCAACAGGATCAATTTGGTGATAACATTTTGGTGTCGTTGTCGGGGACCGAAGGTGTAAATTTTCCCTGGGAAGAATGACAAAGTTTCAGTTCTAAGGTCTGAGAGAAATAAACACTTAGACACATATTGGCTGTATTTTTGCTCTGGAAACTCCACACATCAAATAATCAATTGGAAGGTGAATCCACTGCTTGAGGATCAGTGGCTTGATGACGTTCCATGATGAGTTCCATTGCAATAATAAATGTCAGGTATGCCCCTATGAATTGGTCTCACATCCCTTGTTTTCCAAATCCTATGCCAAAGGTCGATTGGTTAACTGACCTTCCCATACTTAAAAATGAAAAGAAAGACAGTGTTGCTCTTCATTTGGTTATATTCCATATGTATGTACACAGACTTAAGGTTCAGTTCCCTGAGGATTGTCTCATAAAGATTTTTATGGTCACTTTAGAAGGAAAATCATGGTCTTGGTACGAAAGCATGCCAAATGGTTCCTTATATTCTCTTGCTAATTTCCATGTTGCATTTTATGAGATGTATAAATAATGTCATCCTTCCTTATTTCTGGTCAAATATTGTTGTAAACATTGTGTGAGTTTTATTGAATATTTGGATAATCGTTATGAAGATGATGAGTTCATGGATGAGGAAATTTTAGCGTCCCTTCATGACAATCCCTTTCATCACCAAGAAGAAAGGATAGCCTCTATCTTGGATGAAAATGAAACCCAACAGGAGTTTATTTATGAAAATCATGTTACATCCTATGAGTTTGATGAAAATTTGCAGAAGACTTGTCAGTCTTTTGATCATCAAGAATATGAGAATCATTTCAAGTAACAGTAGGAAACACTGGAAGATAATTGCTATAATACTTAGGTAAAGGAAGAAGTTTATTCTTCATGTCATTCCTTGCATCAACCTACATCAAATGAAGAAAATTTTAGACAATAAGATGGCTATTCTTGTTGAATCATATGAAGAGTTACCTTTAGAAATTTTTGTGGTACATGCTGAGGCAATGCCTTGTGAAAGTGTCCAAGAGTATTCCAAGTGTTTATTCCTCTCAAATGAAAATAATGATTAACATATTTTTTCTTTTTTATTTGAGAAAGGTCATAAGGGTTGTAATGAAGAATATGAACAAGGAACACCATCGAAGGATCATATTTACTCACACTTTCTTGTTGATCAACAAGAATTATTCGCGCATACTCTCAAAGATCCTTTCGTAGCTCTGCTGGAATCTTCTACAGGAATGAATTTCAATATGTTTTTTAGTTATATACAAATTCAGATGGTGGAACAACTTGTCATCTCTCAAGAATGGCTTTGTGATAAGAGAAGTGGAGTGTTCATTCCAACCCAATACTCAACTTCTTGATTGGCTTCATTAGAAGAGTGAGATCACTTGATTCAGTTTTTATGCTGAGCAAGTAGAGTAGGATTATTTGTATATAAATAAGCTTGAAGATAAAGCATTTTTTTTGTTTCAGTTTTAAATTCAACATGTGTACTTTCAGTTCTTTAGAAGCTACTGTTTTTTCAGTGCCAAGGATACAGGTCAGAACAGGTTGCAAGTTTTCATTTTGAATATGGGATTAGCCCAATGGAGGTGGCACTAGAAATTCATCTGATAAAATCCATTGGAAAATTTTAGAGTTTTTTATTTCCAAAAATATGGATGTCACTGGAACTACAGGTTCTTTGGTGTACCACAGGGGCACACCATCCCAAGCAGAGCCACCGTTATCACTCATAATTTTGTGAAACATTACTTGACATGGTCATACAGTTTATTTATCAAAGGATAAGGTATCTTTAAGCCTTTCAAGTTGGTATAGGAAAATTTCATTTTATTTTTACATATTTAACCTATCCTAAGGTTCAAGGCCGCCTCCATTTAGGTCATGTCATGTCCCATCAGTCATCATATGCTGTTAGTTTTCATTTCCCAAGAATTTAAATTCAAAAAGATCCACTAGCCAATTTTACAACTTTTCATAGCGAATTCAGTGTAAAATAGGCAAAAAACACTACGAAAACACCTGATAAGGTCGGAGCGAATATGAAGCATTTCTCTGTTTTCTGACTTTGAGCAATCGACTTCAAGGGAGGTTTCTGGGCAAACAGAGATGTATTTTAAGAAACTGAGAGAGGTTATCTTCAAGCACATATCAGATAACAATAACCTCTTTCAAGTTTTTCAAAGGTGCTACAAATTGGGAGATAAAAGGATTTCTTTCAGCACTATTTTTAGAAAACATAATTTTCCTGTTTTATACATGTTTTCCAAATGCAAATTTTGGACAGCTGGAGATGGTATTTAAAAAAAAAAGAGAGGTTGTTCTTTAAAACATATTTATCTACAAAAACCTCCTCTAGTTTTGAAAAATTTATCAAGGATTAGTAAATACGAGTTCATTTCTAAACTGTAAATTCTGCCTTTTTTAGGAGTTTTCATAGCGTGCTTCAGGCTTGAAGCCAGAAAAACACTACGAAAAATCATGTAGGTGGTTTTTTGCATTAAAACTCAGTTTGGAATGTTTTAAGGAGGGATATTGATGGTTTGAAAAGTTTCATGGCATACTAAAGATGTTGTAACAACAAATAAGTCAATAAAATTGATGGAAAAGCCATTTTTTCCATGCTACTAAAACTCGCTACAAACATTTCTGTACATGATTGTTTTAGCAGTCAACTTCAAATTTGATTTCTGGCCAAATGAAAAAGTATTTTGGAAATATGAAAGATTTTTGTCTTCAACATAGGTCCATCTACAAAAAGCTCTCAGACTTTCTGCAAATCCATCAGGGTTTGGAAACTATACACTCATCTTTGAAGGTTATTTTTCAGAATTGTCACTAACCAGATTTGTGAAAAAATTGTAAAAAATCGACTTGGAGGAGGTCTAGCTCAACATTCATGTGGCATAATGACACATCAAAACTCTAGTACACTCAGAAAATTAGTTGTTTGCAGTTGATAAGGGTTATTAAATTGATTTGTTGAACTATTAATGAAAGAAGAGTTCTTTTTGTATTCAAACTCTGCAAAAAAGAAATATCCCTAGGAAGTCTCCAAGTGATGGAATCATGTTTGAAATAGGTCTCTGAGGTGGGAATTCGAATCTAGCAAGGTGGCATATCATTTGTATTAGTCCTCATTCTATAAAGGATATATTTTTAGAGTTAGAAAGGGTTGGGAGATGTTATGAAGGCACTACTCTTGTAATTTTTTTCTATTAGTGATATATAGTTGTAGTAGTTTATTTCAGACCTAAGATTCTTCTATGTGTTCTTATGTATGTTTCTTATATCAGCCTTTTAATTTCTCTCCAGTTTTCCAGTTGTATGATCACTTGGAATTCATGATTACATGCTCCAACTTCCATTTATACACCTAGTCTGTTGTTTTGTCATGTTTTATTAGTTTTCTTATGTATAATCACTTGGAATTCATGGTGATATACTCAAAATTCTTGTATGCATATAGCTTTTTTTCTATCCTTCATGTGTAGTTTTATAAGAACACAATTTCCTCAGCTTCCATGAGATAGATTGTCTTCTGACTTAGTTTTGATATTGACTCCATAAGCCAAATGGTAGTAAACCTTATACACCTTTCACGTACACAAAAACACATTCAATCCAATTCAGAGTTAGCCATTTGCTTCCAAGTTGTTCATTGAATATCCATTATCCTTTTGAGAGAGCCCTCTCAGACTGGAAAGACTAATTTCTAGTTTCAAGTGGTTTGAAATAGTTACTCCAAGTTGACCATTGAAGCAGCCCAACAGGACTCAATTTGGTGATAACACATATGATCCATAAGGATATTATCGTGAATTTTAATCTACCATATTTCTATTCATCTTGATTTATTTGATGCAAGGAATCTTATGTCAGCTAAACCAAATCACAATAAACCAACGTACCTTGGCATAATTTGGGGAGGATATCTCATCTACAAGATCAACCCAATCAATGTAATACATGTATAAACATAATCATAAAAAAATATAAATGTATAACATATAGACATATCATCATATAAACATCCTTATAACTAGAGTTTATTCATCAATTCATACCATATCAATCACAAACCATGACCACATACATGATGAAAATAACCATATCAATGTATACTGACAAAATGTAAGCATAAACAACATATAACCAAGAATACACTCACGAGACACATTCCACGACAACACCCTCAACCTTCACATGGCGACATCACTACAACCATGAAAAACACCATGACTATGAAACAAGCATATAGAGCATAAAGATGAGTAATACATGTGTTAGCAGAAATTATTAATGAAAGTGTGCGAAAAGAGCTCAATTTAGCTGTGTGTGAAAAATAGCCCTAACAACAAATATGGTTTCTTAAATTCCTTAGAAATGCAATAGATAGTCGAAACAAATGCTGCAAAAACCCAGATCTATGCAGTAAAAGCAGTTAAAAATTAAAAGGAAATAAGAGTTTCTCCATGCATCATGTTGTAGCTCCTAGAGACAGCCCTGAGTTGTAAAAGGACCACTGCCTAGGACATCTTAAATGTACGGATTTTCTGATATAAATTATAGCAGCCGACAATAATATGGCTTCCTTGCCACTAACAAATGGTGGAAATTTGTTGATAGCGGGACAAAGCCGTCAAAGATAAACATAACAACTAGGAATACTTCTGAGGATTCTATACGAGACTAAATAAGTGGATGCATCAGACAGCTATAAATTATCTTGCTGTAAAGAGGGACGACTATTAGAATGATAAACAATTATCAAGGTATGCATAAGCGAAAACTATGAAGGAATATGAAGTGGGATATACACTGTGAATGGGCTTATATTAAGATAAGAATCCATAAAGTGCTTATTAGAAGAATTATGGAAATGAGATAGAAAGTGAACAGAGTATCATGCTTGATCCATATTTAAAGCGCTATAAATGAAAAGATATGAGTACCAACTATGATAAATTCACATCCAATACAAAGCACTCGCATTCCAGAACATTTAGATACAAGAAAATGGATGGAGACGAAGTGAACATTCATATGTAATCAAACAGGAAGTAGTACAAACTGTATAGCATTTCATGTGGAATCATTTTTAACAGCAAAACTCTTTATACCAAATCCCAATGGGTTCTTTAACATCAACTATCCAGACCATACAAAAATATATACACAGAGTGCTTTTAGTTGATAGTCTCTCCAAAAATATAGAACCCTATATAAGTCTTATCTCTCTGCTTTTGTAACTTCTGATTTCTCTTATGAGTTATCATTATTTCCGGTGAGACGGAGTCACGGTTGCCACTGGAGAAGGTGGTACTGTAGTAGTGGAAGAGCTGGCTTTCTTTTTGGAAGATAGAGTTGACAGGGATGCAGACACAGTGACTGGAGCGCTCACATGATCACTACACCTCTGCCAGATGTCAGCTGCAGGACCAGGTATTGCAACAAAAGCATCGACTAGGGAATGCACTTCTGTCAATTTGGCATAGTTCGTTTGAGTAGGCAACCACTACTTAACTTGATAGAAAAGGGAGAACTCCTTACCAAGTGAGGCAATTATTGTTTTGGCCTTAAGTTGAATGGTGTTTTCAAACGGGACATATGTTTGATTCATCACTTCTGTCATGTTGAGATCATATACTTGTAACGGCTGAAACACAGCTATTCCGGGTTCCCAACATGATGGGAGGCCTGCCTCAGTCAGTTTGATCCACTCCTTTTCAAACTGTCCCAAACTCGTCACCATTCTTTCCAAACTACCTAGTGCATGATTGCGTACGTCTTCCTTTTCCATTACCCTTTTGCATTCTACTACCTCCTTGAACTTGTCTTTAATTCCCCAGTTGGCCAATTCTTCTGAGCTCAAATTATTCAGGAAGTTAATATACCTTTTGGCACTTTCAACCTTAGTTGCAGCCTCTGTGTGTCCTTCATGTAACATTCTTCTGAACTGACGAACTGCTGCCCTCTTTTCTTCAATTAAAGTAAGAAAGGACCAATGCTTTCTTACCTCTTGGATAAGGTCTGTCCAGATCAAGCATCTGGCTTCTAAGAGAGTGACATTTCACTTCATTTGGTTCATCAGGTCCTTGATACATTTTTCTTGTTGAAGCTTCTCTTGTTTCGCCTCTTCCACTTCTTTTTGTAAGGATGCGACCATTTCTCCATTCTCCTTAAGTCAAGCCTCGAGCTCCTGAATCTTCTGTTGGGTAGTATGAACCTATCTCTCTACCACTTGAAGTTTAGCCCGCACTTTGGTTAACTGCACAAGAGTGTTATCAGAAACCTTCGGAACAGGAGCATCACATACATGCGTATCCCATCTTGTTTGCAGTTCATCTCTCTCTTGCTTTAGGGCAGCCATCTCATTCTCGATATTATCTCTCTCCTCTTTTTCTTTATCTAGGGAGTCAGTGAGGTCAGATTTATCTTTCTATATTTGAGCTAATTCAACAGTTTTCACATGCTGAAAACCAGGCATATTCAATTTATGTTTCAAAGCTGCGACCTGTTTTTGCAACTCTGAAATAACATGACCCTAAGGATCAACTTTACCATTCCCTTTGCCCTTCACAGCTTCTTGGAGACTCCTCAAATCATTTGAAAGTGCCTAGGAATTAGTATTCTCTATCCTGAGGTTCTCGACCATTTGGTTATACTTAGTTTGCAGCTTCCTTAGGGTGAGAGAGAGCTTCACGACCTCGTCTTTCAGCATGTCACTGAAACACTAAAACAAATTTCATTTGTCAATTGGGGGGACTTGTAACATGTTCACTGCAACCTCCAGAGATCTATAGCTAGTGGTCCCATCCTCTGGATCTAGAACTGCTTATTTCATGGCCATCAACAGCTGCTCTTTATCCATATCAAGCTCTATAGTGAGTATGATATTTGTCTACATATCTAGATAATTCAGACCAAAGATTTTCTCTGATAGATCTATTTTTTCCCTTTATTTTGTCTCCCACCTCTGTCCTGTTAATGGAGACGGCTTGTGACACCTTTGAGAAATCAGATGAAGATGGACCATCATATCTCACCGTAAAACCTGCTTTTCCTTTTTCTAACTCTCCATCCAGTGCCACTTTTTCGAGCGACGACTCTTCCTTGACATCTTCCTCATCATTTTTTCTCTACCTATTAGGGGGCCGAGAACCTTCTCTTGTGTCCACCTATACCTATTCTCCTGTGACCCCGGCTTCTTCCACATATTTGTTTCTTTCTTCTCGTGTTGAAGCAGTATCTCATTTTCCCCCTTCGCTGATGACTCAATCTCCATTTGTGAAAGCAAAGGCCAGGTATCAAGATTAGCTCTCCACTCGATGAAGGGCCTAGTTTCGTGAGCATATGTAGTTGAATTAATCTTCCTCCTCTTGTTAGAGATGATGCCTTTTGGGTCAAAAGGCCAAGCTTTCCCTTGCCTTAAATCCATACCCTTTTGCAGGGTTTCCACTATGGGGAGGGCATGCCTTGAGTTAACAATAAAGGGGCCGATGGTGGTAGGAAGTTTAAGAATGAACCCCTATTTCGTTGGGAGGAAGTGGAGCTGGTCAGCTTTCAAGGTTTGTCAGAGGTACTCCAAGGCGAAAATCCGCATGGTAGGAAAAACTGGTGGTCTGTAAGGGGAAACCTCTGCACCATAGACCCTGATCTCAGTGTAGTCATCAAATAGGTACCAATATCATGTGCTTTCTTCCTCACTAAACTGTAGCCAGTTTCTCTACTCAGGAAAAATCTTGGGCGGAGGGTTGTTATGAATAATAATATAGGCTATTGTCATGAATTCGTTCAGGAAGTTTAAATAACCCACCCCATTAGCCAACTGATGCATTGCGGGGTTCCATTCAAATACAGTTCTTGGTTGAGAATTTATCCTAGAAAAATTTTCTAGACCCAAACCCTCGAACTTATCAGCCCGTTGGAAGAGAAAGAGGTAGAACACCATGGAGCAGAAACGAAAATGGCCTATGGTCAGGAGGTCTTGAAACTGGGATTGGATGGCAGAGGCTACGAAACCAGGGATATCTAATATAACTCCTGGTTTTGACATCAACCATAAAAGGGCTACACATTCCTTCGAGACTTGCTCGACCCCCTCTATACCTAGTAACCCCACAATGGGATCAATTTTTGGCTGAAGGTTTTCTTTGAATGTATTAAGAGGCACTGAGTCCGAAGACAGGAAAGATGTAAGGTGGGAGTCGGAAATAGTAGCGATGAAATCGCTCTACTGCCTCGAGGGTAACTTGGAGAACTGACGGGATAAAGACATTTTAGTGAAACTGACATAATTTTAACTGGGGGGATAACAGAGGGCTTTCCTGATGATCTCAGGAGATATACTAAATATCTTGTTCCCTTGAGTTGATAGGAACATATCTCGATGCTCATCATAAGCTTCTCTGAGCCATCATATTAATTCCACAACTGGGTAGACGGGCGGAGCAATTTAGTGGTATAGTCCCGACAAAACAACTCCGAACCTATCCCTATTTCCCAAATGTTCTCTAAATATGTCAGGTTTGACGCTACTGATGAGGAAAGGGTATTATGGGTCTCGAATGTGGCCTTGCATGTCGGTGACTAGCTCACATCCAACGACAGCCCTGGACTCGCGAACTTGGAGGGTTTCAGGCTCTGACTTCTTAATCTTGATTCTACCCATGACCATTATGAAAAATGAAAAGCGGCAGGAAACTAGACAGTGCAAGAGGGACAAAATACCTACGCAGTAAGGAAAATGCTCGGGAGAAAAATGACGCAGGGAAGTTTAAAGTGACTTGGTAGACTTGGTACTGAGAGCTCTCACTTTGGCTATACGATATCTCGTAAAGGAAAGTATTTTCCATAGTGAACATAGAAATAGGGTTAAACGACTTTAGATTACTTGAAAAAATAGGCTAGGATGACACTTGTAGGGTTGACGTCATAGGGACATCGACATTGGGATGTGTGGCATTTGGCTATTGGTTATCAAAGTTTGGTTAGGTGTATACCACGTGCCGGGTTGAATACCAGTATTGTTTGTGTACTGGGTGTCCTAGGACTTACCTTACCATTACGTTCAGAGCACCAGGTGTCTCCGTGGTCGGGCCTACCAAGATTTCTGGCAGAGCCTCGGAGTGACTCTAAGCCCACGGCCAACACCCCGTAGAATATATATATATCTCGGGTCCCACCGTTGCTACATCACCACATCATTCCGGGGGTTGAGCTTCCACCTTTCCCTAGCCATCCTTGGTATCCCCGAAAAATCTACAGGCAACCTTCTTATTTCGACTTCTTGGAGCATGGGCGGGTCCTGCTCTATCCAGCTGTCTTGCACATTTATCTTCCTTTTCTTCGTGTAGAGTTTACCGCAAGGCTACAATATATGTCATGCCCCCTTTTCGTGTTATATCTATACACACCAACCCGCTCATTCTCTTAAGTATTTCTTGCGTTTTTCTTTTAAGACAATGCTCTTTAATCCTTCTTGAGTGATGAGGGTTGATATAACAACATTCGATCCATTTGGGGATGACACGTTCGTCCTCAAACGTGTCAAGAACTTCATATACCATATGTTAACTTCTTTCTATAGGCACAACCTTCATGACACCTCTACGTTCCTTAGGTCTTAATAAAAAAATAGCAAACATAAGAGTAAAAGAAAACAGATATTGTATAATATATATATACAGCAGGCCTCACAACCTGAATCAGTACTGGAAATAAGGCCTTAGAAATTTCCCATTTACAGGGGGCTTCAAGCAGATCACCTTCCAAATTTTCCAGCTTGAAAGTGTTATTTCCTCTAGCTTCTGCAATTTTGAATGGTCCAAACCATAATGGATCGAACTTCCCATGCTTTCCCTTGTCGGATCTCCTGATATCCCACCTTAGTACCAGATCTCCAACCTGAATTTCTTTATCTTTAGTATGTTGGTCGAACAAGTCTTTCATTTTTTCTTCATACTCTGTCAACCTTTGGTTTACCTGACTCTGGGTTTCTTCCAACTCAACCAACTGATTCATTCTTCTTATAAGATCATTTGGCTCCTCCTGACTATCTTGCAAGAAACAAGCTATAGGTAGAGCTAGTTGTAATGGAAACACCGCTACTCATCCATAGACCAATTCATATGGAGACTTTCCATTTGATCGCTTGCTAGTAATTATGTTTGCCCATAGTGCAAACTTGAGCTGAGAATCCTAGTTTTTATGGTTTTCGTTTATGGCTTTTTAAAATGTTGTTACCAGTGTCTTGTAAGAGGATTCTGCCAACCCATTTCCCTATGGATAGTATGGAGTGGAGTGTCCCAACATAATATTGTATTGCTGGCAGAAGTTAATGAACTTGGTAGACTTAAAAGCCTATGCATTGTCAGTTACGATTTTAGTAGGGCAGCTAAACCATGATATGATGTTATCCTCCATGAACTTGATCACTATTGCATCTGTGGCGTTCCTCACTGGTACTGCTTCTACCCATTTAGTAAAGTAGTCTGTGGCTGTCAGGATCCACTTGTGCTGCCCACTAGACGTAGGATGAATCTCTCCTATGAATTCAATTCCCCACTGTTGAAAAGGTTCTTCTATATGTACTGGGATCATGGGAAAGGGTGAAAACTTCTGCCTCTCAACAAATATTTGGCATTTTTCACAGGCCCTGACCCAAGCATGAACATCTCCAAAAAGTCTAGGCCAGAAGAATCCTGCTTTTAAAATCTTGTGGGTTGTGGCTCTCCAAATGTAGTGACCTCTGCAAATACCTTTGTGGAATTTAGCCATAATTTCTTCCACTTCGTTCTCTGTGAGACACAAAAGCAAGATTCCATATGGGTCTCTCCAGCACAACTGACCATTTGCGTTAGATATTTTGTTTTGTCACAACTCGGGGGACACTTGAGAGTTAGAAGATACTCTACAATATCCTTGTACCATGCACTGAGTAGGTATTTCATGTGAGTCTTCTGAGTGGTATTTTCTATGTCGGGCTGCTCACCTTTACCTTCAAGTACCTCTTCAACTCCCATTTTTAAGTTTATTCCCAAGGCTTAACAATTAGATTCAAACAGGAGCTTTGCTAGTCCTTGTCCCTTTATAAGCTTGGTGGGGTAGATATCCAACTCATATTCTTGGATCTTTGCTATCCACCTTCCCCTCTTACCCTTGATGTCACCTTGGATCAAAATATCTTCCACTGTAGCAGTGGGTACAAAAATAGTTATAGCTGACTGCAATATGTACATTCGAAAAGCCTTCAGGGACTTGACCAGTGCATAAGCCTATTTCTCCAAAATATTATATTTCAGCTTAGCATCTCGAAGAACCTGACTAAAAAAGGAAATGGGTTGCTCTGACCCTTCCGCATTCTTCTCTAATAATATCGCTGTTACAATGTGAGGAGATGCAAATGAGAAAATCATGAAGGGCTTACCGTAGTTAGGACCTGCCAATACAGGGGCTTCTGCAAAAGCACTTTTGATTCTATTAAACGCTTCCCTTGATTCGATAGTCCACTTCACATCATTATCTTTCTTCAACATTTCTGTTATATACCGAACTATCTCTGCGTAATTCGTTAGGAACCTCCTCAAAAAATTCATGCATCCAAGAAACACTTGAACTTCCTTTTTGTTTCGGGGTAAGGATATGTTCTTTAGTACTTCTACCCTTTTTGGATCAATTTTGACCCCAACTTTAGTAACAATATGACCCAAAAATTTCCCTTCTTCTAAAGAAAACAAATATTTTTGTGGGTTTAGAGATAGCCCATACATGCGGCATTTGTCAAAGGTTATGCGCAAGTGATTGATGTTCTCGGTATCATCCTTGGAGAAAATTGTGATATCGTCTAGGTACACCACCACAAATTTGTCCTTCTCACCTACAAAAGCGATGTCCATGGCTCTTTGAAATGTGGCGCCCACGTTTATCAACCCAAATGGCATCCAGGCATGCATGAATGTACCCCATGGAGTGGTAAATGTCATTTTCTTTTGGTCTTCTGGAAGAACTGCCACTTGATTTTACCTTGAGAAACCATCCATCATGGACATGCATGAGGATCCCACCACCTTCTGCAATATGTGATCCATTTTTGGCAACGGATAATTGTCTTTAAGGGATGCTCTGTTTAAGTTCCGAAAATCAACACACAGTATTATCTCTTCGTTCTTCTTTCGAACTGGGACCAAGTTGGCAACCCATTTGGAATACCTCAATGGTACGATTATTTTGGCCTTCAACAGTTTCTTGATCTCCTTTTCTATGGAAGGGAGCAGTAAAGGATTAATCTGTCTCAACTTCTGTTTGTGCGACTTAGCATCTCGTCTTAATGGGATCTTGTGTTGTATGATACTAATGTCAAAATTTTTCAGGTCTTGATAAGACCAGGTGAACACATCCTTGTAGGACTAGAATAATTTTAGATATTGCTCTTTGTACTCTTCGGGGACCTTCTTTGATAGCTTCACTATTTTGGTGTCTACGTCTATCCCAAGGTTTAACTCCTCTACCTTCTCCTCTTCGACCACCTTATGATGACTGGTTGGGACATAATTTTTGTCAAATAGCCTTTCCAAAGGCACCAATCCTTTGGGTATCACATTCCTTTTGAGCTGGAGTACCTTATGGCCAGCTACAGTATCCTGCCACTTATTCTTGGGTGAATCTTCAGTCTCTTCTTCTTCTAAATCTATGGTCAAATTGGAGAACTCTCCAATAGTCTCCATGAATATTTTCACTTGCTCTTCATCTTCAAACACTTTCCAGTGTTTGATATTATCAGGGATAGAGGGATGATAACGAACCTCTATTTCATACCTCAACAGGGGGTTCTGAGGGGGTCTGAAATTACTAGCTGCAACAACAAGATAATCGGCCATTCTATTTTGGTCCCTTGGTATGAATTGAATGTTGAATTCCAGGAAGAATTTTTCCACGAGATCCCACACTTCATTCCTGTAGGCCCTTAGTCGGGGGTTCTTTGCTTGACACTGATTCCTGATCTGCCTTACCACTAGCTCCGAATCCCCACAGACTTTCAGACTTTGGATGTTCATGTTTTTGGCTATCTGCAATCCCAGCAGTAGCGCTTCATATTTAGCCACATTATTTGTGCCTTCATACTCCAACTTGAAGGAAAAAGGGACTAACTACCTAGTAGGAGAAATCAAAAGGAAACCAACTCCATTCCCTTCTCTGGAATTCACTCCATCAAAATTTAGGGTCCAGATACCCCTCTCTTCAATATCTATCAATTGTTTTGCCTTCAATTGGTAGAAGGTCGGCTCCTGCAAGAAATCCTCATCTTCTTCGAGCATCAAACAAGAGAACTCCCCATATTTGCTATATACGGGTGAATTGACTGAGTTATCAACCCTGGTCACCATCTTTACAAATCTTGTCTCCCTGTATAACCTTCTCTCTTGGCCTCCAAATACAGGGATGGTTGTGTATGTCAGATCAGATTGATGGATCCTCTAATATTTGTCCCCCATGATCTAGATAATAGTATCCCAAAATGGGCCGGGATATCAGCAACCACTATATCCATTACCATACTCTTAGCTGGGATTTGAGCCAGATTTACAACCAGATCTTTGATCATACCCAAACATTTGACTCTCTTAGAATCAAAAGAGTATAGGTATTTATATGGACGAGTAATCTGTAGTTCCATATCTTCCATTACTGACATAGGTAATAGGTTATGGGATGCCCTTGAGTCTAGCATGCAGTTATGCAACAACAAGTCATGAATCACTAGGGAGACATAGAAAAGAGGGGTCAATGAATCCAAATCCTCCACATGGGGACCAAAAAATACCATGGGCCTTTTATCTTGGAGGTTAAGATTGTTTGGGATCGAGGTTACTACCTAAGGAAGCATGAACTGAGACACTTGAGCTTGGTAGGTAGGCTGTTTCAAAAGCTCAACTAGGGGGACTGGAATCTTGACTTTCTCCATCTCTTTTTGAAGACAAAAAAATAGTAGGGGACTTCTATATTGGGTCTTCCTTGGGTTCTTTTGGCATGAATAGAGGTTTCTACTCCATTGGAATATGTTTGACCTTTACATGGGAGTTAAATATAGGCTTAGAAGAAGATGGGATGGAAACATTAGAATGTACAGGTTCATTGATAGGTTTCTTACCTTTGTCTTCAACTTTTTGAACAACTGAATCCTTTTGAGGCAACTCTTCTTCTATTTCTTGTGTTCGGGTCCTCTTCCTGGAGGACCAGAGATCATACTTTCTGTGAAATTGTGCTTGCATGAAGTCCACAAATTGTTTGCAGTAATCATCAATATCAAGATCTTGAGCAACACCTATTTTCTCAGCTTCTTCTTGAAAAGGAAGCTAAACCTCCTCATCTTCCTGCAAAGAGAGTTCCACCTCCTCACATTCTGAGTAGGCGAGGTATTGATCATCTTGCCCGTCAGGTACTTCTTCAGCAGATCCATCCATTTGCCCTTCAAGATACAGTGGGGGCTGTATGTGATCTTGTTATTCCTTCCGGTCTCTCTGCAACGTTTGTAGAGGAGGTTTTCTGTACTGAGGGTTATAACCCAGTTTGGAGTAGCTTGGGATGGCCTCAATGATGAGTTCTTTGCTTCCAGTTCAAGCTTCACCAGCTTGCTTGAGAGGTTTTTGATCATCTTTTTCATTTCCTCGATCTTATAATCCGCTACCTCCCTTTCTTGATTTGAGGTATAGGTTTCTTCTTTACCTCTTTGCCTAGAATCATGGTCCATCCTCCCGTTAGATTTATCAGTAGAAGAAAAGCTAGCTTCCACTTCTAAAGAATCAGTCTAAGCTTTGTCTACGGTGGAGGACTTTCTTTCCCTTAAGGAGAAACTGAAATATGATTCGAAAGCTACTACAAACACCACCTTAGCAGTGATTTGGGGAGGCTTCATTTCTGCTGGTAGACTTGTATACAGTTTATTAAATCTCTTAATGAATTCAGACACATCTTCATTATGTATTTTCCTTAGGGCGTTGAATTCAGTAAGGTAGTATCCATGATCATTTTTCTCTCCCCATTTCATGGTGAAGGCATTTTCCATTTCCTCCCAGGTATTAATAGAGCGGTCTTCTACGGTCTTGAACCATTTACAAGCCTCTCCATCTAAATACTAAACAAAAATTCCTTAACACAACATCTAGATGCTCAACATTGAAGTTCTATGCAAAAGCACAAAAAACTTCCAAGTGTCTTTGGGCGATAGTGTTATCCTCCCCGTTGAAGCGCGGTAGGACCTTCAGGTAATCTTTAGGCATGTCATTCAAGATCTGTTTTAATTCCAGGGGGGCATATTTGTTCAACAAGAAACCAGGAACAGCCATGATAGGTGGTGGAAGTGGAGGAGGGTTCTAATGGATAATAGGAGGTGGCAGAAGGGGAGTGTGTATAACAATAGGGATGTACTGAACGACAGCTTGTGGTGTTGCTTGGACAGATGGAATATGTGAATTGGTAACCTCTATGACTTATTTCACTTCTTCGGCTTCAAGAGTGGGATGCAGAAAGAAGCTTGAAGTGTCTACAGACTCAGCCTCATCTTTGATTTCAATTTTTTTAATGGAGGAATGATCTAGAGAGTATTCAAGGATTCTGGCAGTGGTCTCAGGGCCTGGAACTTGAGCCAACTATGAGGAAAAAGGAAAGTCTTCCAAGGAGAATCTTGGTATATCAATATGAGCAGTCTTCTTTTCTCTCCAATTTCTTTTGTGTAATATCTTCCTAGGGTCAAACACTGAAGGAGTCCTTAGTTGAGACGTATCTGACCTCAAGTGGGGCTTATTATTAGCTAGGACTACTAAATATATTAATACTTTGGATTATAGTGGAGTCGCCAAGGTGAGGGATCTACAACTCTCAACCCTTCCTGCTCACCTATTTTGAAGGGTGACTGTGTTTTTTTTGTATCCCAGGGATTTAAATATTTAACTTCGTTCCCAAACAACAACGCCAAAAATATGTTGTAACTCCTAGAGAAAACCCTGAGTTGTAAAAGGACCAGTGCCTAGGACATCTTAAATGCAATAGAATTTGACAATAATATGGCTTCCTCACAATAACAAATGGTGGAAATTTGGTGATAGCGGGACCAAGCCTTCAGAGATAAACATAAAAACTAGGAATACTTCTAAGGATTCTATATGAGACTAAATAAGTGGATGCATGAGACAGCTACAAATAATCTTGCTATAAAGAGGGCCGACTATTAGAATGATAAACAATTATCAAGGTATGCATATGCGAAAACTATGAAGGAATATGAAGTGGGATATACACTGTGAATGGGCTTATATTAAGATAAGAATCCATAAAGTGCTTATCAGAAGAATTATGGAAATGGGATAGAAAGTGAACAGAGTATCATGCCTGAGCCATATTTAAAGCACTATAAATGTAAAGATATGAGTACCAACAATGATAAATTCACATCCAATACAAAGCACTTGCATTCTAGAACATTTAGATACAAGAAAATGGATGGAGACGAAGTGAACATTCATATATAATCAAACATGAAGGAGTAAAAATTGTATAGCATTTCATGTGGAATCCTTTTTAACAAGAGAACTCTTTATACCAAGTCCCAATGGGTTCTTTAACATCAACTATCTAGACCATACAACAATATATACATAGAGCGCTTTTAGCTGATAGTCTCTCCAAAAATCTGGAACCCTGTATAAGTTTTTTCCCTCTGCTTTTATAACTTCTGATTTCTATGCGCGGAAAGATATTTTGGGAAAATATCTTTCCCGCATGCCTGTATGTTGTTCCAAGTCTTAATAAAAAATCAAAATTGATGATGAGGTAGAATGCCTCCCATCATCTTAAAAAGTGGGCTTGAAGCCATTTATAATAGAAATACAAACAACTTACTAACTGAAAGTAAAATGCAGGAGTGAAATATGAATTTCACTTGAAATTAAAAAGTGAAAAGAAAAATAAGGTAAGAGGCCATGTAGGCCCAGTCATGAGTTATCATTACTTCCGGTGAGATAGAGTTGTGGCTGCTGCTGGAGGTGGTACTATAGTCATGGAAGAGTTGGCTTTCTTTTTGGAAGACGAAGTTGACACGGATGCAGACGCGGTGACTAGAGTGCTTGTATGATCGCTACACCTCTACCAAATGTCAATTGTAGGACCAGGTATTGCAACGAAATCATCGACTAGGGCATGTAATTTTTTCAATTCGGCATAGTTCATTTGAGTAGGAAACTGCTGCTTAACTTGATAGAGAAGGGAGAAATCCTTATCGAGTGAGACAATTATTGTTTCGGCCTTAAGCCGAGTGGTCTTTTCAAACATGATGTCTGTCTGATTCATCACTTCTGTCATGTTGAACTCATATACTTGTAACGACTGAAACACAACTGTTCTGGGATCCCAACATGATGGGAGTCCTGCCTCAGTCATTTCGATCCACTCCTTTTCAAACTGTCTCAAACTCGTCACCATTCGTTCCAAACTTCCTAGTGCATGATTGCACATGTATTCCTTTTCCATTACCCTTCTGGATTCTGCTACCTCCTAGAACTTGTCTTAAATTCCCCAGTTGGCCAATTCTACTGAGCTCAAATTATTCAGGAAGGTAATATACCTTCTAGCACTTTCAACCTTAGTTGCAGCCTCTGTGTGTCCTTCATGTGGCATTCTTCTGAATCGACGAACTGCTGCCCTCTTTTCTTCAATTAAAGTAAGAAAGGCCCAACGCTTTCTTACCTCTACGATAATGTCCGTCCAGATCAAGCGTCTGGCTTCTAATATGGTGACATTTATCTTCATTTGGTTCATCAGGTCCTTGATATGTTTTTCTTGCTGAATCTTCTCTTGTTTCGCCTCTTCCACTTATTTCTATAAGGCTGCTACCATTTCTCCATTATCCTTAAGTCGAGCCTCAAGCTCCTGAATCTTCTTTTGGGCAGTATGAACCTGTCTCTTTTCCACTTGACGGTCGCTTCGCGTTTTGGTTATCTGCGCAAGAGTGGTATCAGAAACCTCCGAAACGGGAGCATCGGATACATGTGTATCTCATCTTGTTTGCAATTCATCTCTCTCTTGCTTGAGGGCAACCATCTCATTATCGATCTTAGCTCTCTCCTCTTTTTCTTTAGCCAGGGAGTGAGCGAGGTCGGATTTATCTTTCTCTATTTGAGCTAATTCAGCAGTTTCCACATGCTGAAAAGTAGGCATATTCAATTTATGTTTCAAAGCTACGACCTGTTTTTGCAACTCTGAAATAACATGACCCTGAGGATCAACTTTACCATTCCCTTTGCCCTTCACAGCTACTTGGAGACTCCACAAATTATTTTAAAGTGCCCAGGCATTAGTCTTCTCTATCTAAGGTTCTCGACCACTTGGTTATACTTAGTTTGCATCTTCCTTAGGGTGAGGGAGAGCTTCATGACCTCGTCTTTCAGCATGTCGCTGAAAAAATGAAACAAATTGCATTTGTCGATTGGGGGGACTTGTGACATGTTCACTGCAACCTCCAGAGCTCTGTAGTTGGTTGTCCCGTCCTCTGAATTTATAACTGCTTCTGTCATGGCCATCAGCAGCTGCTCCTTATCCATATCAAGCTCTGCAGTCAGCTGAGTATGATATTTGTCTACATATTTAGATAATTCATTCCAAAGCTTCTCTTTGATAGATCTATTTTTTCCCTTTATTTTTTCTACCACCTCTACCCTATTAATGGAGATGGCTTGTGACACCTCTGAGAAATCAGATGAATATGGACCATCATATCTCACCGTAAAACCTGCTTTTCCTTTGTCTGACTCTCCATACAGTGCCACTTTTTTGAGCAGCGGGTCTTCCTCGATATCTTCCTCATCATTTGTTCTCTGACTTTTAAGGGGCCGAGAACCTTCTCCTGTGTCCACCTCTACCTATTCTCCTGTGACCCCATCTTCTTTCACATGTTTGTTTCTTGCTTCTTGTGATGAAGCAGTGTCCCCTTTTTCGCTCGTCGCTAATGACTCAGTCTCCATCTATGAAAGCAAAGGCCAGGTATCAAGATTAGCTCTCCACTCGAAGAAGGGCCTAGTTTCATGAGAATATGCAGTTGACTTAATCTTCCTCCTCTTGTTAGATATGATGCCTTTTAGGTCATAAGGCCAAGATTTCCCTTGCCTTAAATCGATACCCTTGAGTAGGGTTTCCACTATGGGGAGGGCATGCCTTAAGTTAATAATAAAGGGGTCGATGGTGGTAAGAAGTTTAAGAATGAACCCCTTTTTCGCAGGGAGGAAGTGGAGCTGGTCAGCCTTCAAGGTTTGCTAGAGGTACTCCAAGGAGAAAATCCACATGGCCGGAAAAGTTGGCAGTCTGTAAGGGGAAACCTCTGCACCATAGACCCTAATCTGAGTGTAGTAATCAAATAGTACCAATATCCTGTGCTTTCTTCCTCACTGAACTGTAGCCAATTCCTCTGCTCAGGAAAAATCTTGGGTGGAGGGTTGTCATGAATAATAGTATAGATTATTTTCATGAATTCGTTCAGGAAGTTTGAATAACCCACCCCATTATCCAATTGATGCACTGTGGGGTTCCACTCAAAGACATTTCTTGGTTGAGAATTTATCCTAGAAACCTTTTCTAGACCCAAACCCTCGAACTTATCAGCCTGTTGGAAGAGGAAGAGGTAGAACACCATAGAGCAAAAACGAAAATGGCCTATGGCCAGGAGGTCTTGAAACTGGGATTGGATGGTGGAGGCTAAGAAACTAGGGATATCCAATATAACCCCTGGTTGTGACATAAACCATAAAAGGGCTACACATTCCTTTGATACTTGCTCAACCCCCTCTATACCTAGTAACCCCACAATGAGAGCAAGTGTTGGCTAAAGGTTTTCTTTTAATGTATTCAGAGGCACCGAGTCCGAAGATGGGAAAGCTGTAAGGCGAGAGTCAGAAATAGCAGCGATGAAATTGCTCTGCTGCCTCCAGGGTAACTTGGAGAACTGACGGGATAAAGACATTTCAGTGAAACTGACATAATTTGAACTAGGGGGATAGCAGAGGGCTATCCTGATGATCTCAAGAGACATACTAAATATCTTGTTCCCTTGAGTTGATAGGAACATATCTCGGCGCTCATCATAAGCTTCTATGAGCCAACATATTAATTATACAACTAGGTAGATGGGTGGAGCAATTTGGTGGTATAGTCCTGACCAAACAACTCTGAACCTATCCATATTTCCCAAATGTTCTCTAAATATGTCAGGTTTGATGCTACTAATGAGGAAAGGGTATTGTGGGTCTTGAATGTGGGCTTGCATGTCGGTGAATGGCTCAGGTCTAGGGGCAGCCCTAGACTCGCGAACTTGGGGGGTTTCGGGCTCCGACTTTTTAATCTTGATTCTACTCATGACCATTATGAAAAATGAAAAGCGGCAGGAAACTAGACAGTGGAAGAGGGACAAAATACCTGCGCAGTAAGGAAAATTCTCGAGAGAAAAACGACGTAGGGAAGTTGAAAGCGACTTGGTAGACCTCGTACTGAGAGCTCATGCTTTGGATATATGATATCTCGTAAAGGAAAGTATTTTACCATAGTAAACATAGAAACAGGGTTAAACGACTTTAGATTACCCAAAAAATAAGACTAGGACGACACTTGTAGGGCTGACGTCATAGGGACATCGACATTGGGACGCGTGGCATTTCGCTATTGGTTATCAAAGTTTGGTTAGGTGTATGCCATGTGCTGGGTTAAATATCAGTACTGGTCATGTACTAGGTGTCTTAGACTTACCTTACCATTGCATTCACAACACCAGGTGTCTCCATGGTCGGGCCCGCCAAGCATTCCGGTGGAGCCTCAGAGCGACTCTAAGCTCGCGGCCAACACCCCGTGGAATACTCAGAGCGACTCTAAGCTCGCGGCCAACACCCCATGGAATATATATATATATATATATATATATATATATATATATATATATATATATTGAGTCCCACCATTGCTACATCACGACATAATTCTAGGGGTTGAGCTTCTGCCTTCCCCCAGCCATCCTTGGTACCCCCGGAAAATCTACACGCAACCTTCTTTTTTCGACTGCTCGGAGCATGGGTGGGTCTTGCTCTGTCCAGCTGTCTTGCACATTTATCTTCCTTTGCTTCGTGTAGATTTTACCGCAAGGCTACAATATATGTCATGTCCCCTTTTCGTATTATATATATACACACCAACTCACTCATTCTCTTAATTGTTTCTCGCATTTTTCTTTTAAGACGATGTTCTTTAATCCTTCTTGAGTGATGAGGGTTGATATAACAACACATCCAATAGACAAGACATGATATAAATAATTTTATATGTATTATAACACCTAGGAAGGGAACAAAGAATGATGTAAATAATTGTAAATGGTTAGATGACCAAAAATTGGTGCAATAGATTGCCCCCAACATGTGAGCGTTAGGAGCTAATCGAATGACTGAAGTATATTGTAAGAACACAATCACTAGACACCGAAGGGGAGTTAGAGAGGGAGAGATCCATAGATAGAGTGAAGCGAGAGAGTACAATAACTAAGGGGGAGAGACCTACGAATGATATAAGTCTCAGTTAATGTTGGGGCACCTGTTCTCAGTGAGGTGAGGGATGCATGTTGGGTATGTGTTATATTCTTTCCATGATTAGTTGCACGTGTGGGGGGGGGGGGTTATAGGGGAGGCGATAAAAACCCTTATATGTTGCATCAAGTGCAGTATGGGTGTCACAAAGGGGGCAACAGCCCCCCTATTCAGGGTTTAGGGTAGGGCCCTGGGAAAAAAAATTTGAACACTATTTTTCGGTGGGTGTACCCACCCATGGTTTTGTGCATAGGTTTGCACATGGTTTTAGGGCAGGATGGTTTTCATCCCTTGGTATTTTGTAGATCCAGTCAAGGGAACTATGATTATGTTCTAATCCAGGGTTAATGGATTTGGTTTATGGATGCTTCAACATGTATATATGTCTTGTAACACTAAAAGGAATATAATGAAAAATCAAGCTGGTAAGCCTGATTTGGGATCCAGGGGAAAATCTTTGTGTTTATCTATTTTATATTTTATTCTCTCACTATTTTTTATTTTCAGTTTTTTAAGATTTTTTTGTATACAATTTATGTACATGGTTAAAACCTACATTTCGTGTAAGAGTATTTTCGGCTTTAAGGGGACGATTTTGCTGCTGAGGGGTTTTTTTCTCGGGCTTGTGGTAGACCCTGTTCAGTGGGAGATATGCATGATCAATTATTGAGGTGAAAGAATATGGAGAGCAGTGGAAAGATAGAGATCGAGAAATTTAATGGTCAGAGTTTTGAGTTGTAGAAGTTCAAGATGGAGGATCTCCTGGTGGATAAAGATTAGTGGACTGCGATAGATCCAAGTACTAAACCAACGACAATGTGAGATGAAGACTGGACGAAGTTGGATCAGAAGGTAAAAAGCACAATATAGTTATGTGTATAAGATTCAGTATTGTTGAATGTATCTGGGGAAGCTACGATGAAGACTTTGTGGGATAAGCTAGGGACTTTGTACCAATCTAAGTCTCTGGTGAATAAATTGTTCTTGCAGAAAAAATTGTATAAATTTAGAATGAAGGATGGAGACTCAGTGATAGAGCATATGAACGCCTTCAATACTATGGTAAGTCAACTATTATCTGTTGTTATTAAAATCTTAGATGAAGATAAATTCATCAGTTTGTTGTGTTCTCTACCAGATTCATGGGACTATTGCAATAGGTAGCAATACAACTACCTTCAATTTTCATGACATTGTCTCAGCCTTGCTGTCAGAGGAAATGAGACGGAGAAATATGGAGGGCCATAATGGAGATGCCTTATCTATACAAGGAAGGTCTTGAAACAGAAACAAGAATAAGTTTTCAAGTGGGAGATCTAAATCTAGAGGGAGATCTAAATCTCTAGGAAAGTTTGTAGAAGTGTGCTAGAAATGCGGAAAGGAAGGGAACTACAAAAAGGACTTCAGATCTAAATCTCCTAAGAAAGGAAAGGGATCTGATTATGCTCCTTTTGCAGAAGAAGAAAACACTTTGGATGAAGGTGGGGATGTGTATTTGGCTTCTTCCTCAAATACACATGTAGATCATGAGGCATGGTTGATTGACTCGTGAATCCTTTCACTTCACACCCCATAGGGTATGGTTCTACAAGTATGAGAAGTATGATGGTGGTGATGTCTTCTTAGGTGATGATAGGAAGGCCAAAATCATCGAGCATGGAAAAGTCAAGCTGAAGCTGCAAGGTGGAAGGATTAGAACAGTTCTTGGTGTTCTTCATATTCCTGCATTGGCCAGAAATATGATTTATGTAAGAAAGATGGATGATGCAAGTGTAAAAACAATTTTCGAGAAAGATACCTGCAATATAGTTCAGGGAGCACTGGTATTAATGCGGGGAGTTCAAATTGGAAATCTATACAAGCTTCAGGGTAGCACTTTTATTGATGGGTGCAATAGTTTTGTGGTTCCTGAAAGTGGAGAGAAAAGCCTAGTGGTATTTGGAGAAAAGACCATGGTATGGTATCAAAGGCTTGGACATATTGGAGAGAAGGGCCTTTGAATACTGCATGGAAATGGTATGGTAGAAATTACATCTAATTTCTCTTTGTATTTTGATTTTTGTGAACATTGTGTATATGGGAAGAAAAATCGTGTGAGTTTTCTTTCTAGTGCTAAGAGGGTGAACAAGATATTAGATCTTGTGCACAGTGATGTGTTTGGACCTAGTCGGTTCCATCACTCGGAAAATATGCGTACTATGTCTCATTCATAGATGACTTCTCAAGGAATAAATGGATAGATTTCTTGAGGAATAAATTTGAAGTATTTGACATATTTAAAGAATCTAAGGCTCTGGTGGAAAACCAGACAGAGAAGAATATAAAGGCACTGAGGAAATATAATGGTGGAGAGTTTTGAAAGAAGGAATTTGGAGAATTATGTAAGAAGTGTGGTATAGCATGGAAGAATAATAATCCATACACACCTCAGAAAAATAGAGTTGCAGAAAGAATTAATAGAACATTTATGGAAAAGGAAAGAAGCATGCTTAGTGGTGTCGGGTTCGGACAGGAATTCTTGGCAGAAGCAGTGGAGATTGCATGTTACTTGGTTAACAGATTACCTTCATCAGCTTTGGAGGATAAGAATCCACATGAGGTATGGATAGGTAAGAAACCCTCTCTTTCACATATGAGGGTATTTGGATGTGATGCATATGTACATTTTCCAAAGGAGAAAAATACCAAGTTGGATAATAAATCTAAAAGGTGCATATTTATTGGGTATAAGGATGGTTTAAAACGTTACAAAATTTGGAACCCAAAAACAAGGAAGGTTTTTTACAGCCAATATGTGGTGTTTAGAGAGGTGAAAGATGTTTTTAAACATTAAATCCTACCAAACTAACCTGAGAAGATAGAGTTTGAGCTAAAGGAGGATGACTCAAACTCTACAACAAAAGAGGAAGAGCCACAAACTTTAGCTATGAGAAGATTAGTTCAGGAAAGAAGGAAACCAAAAAGGGATAGTCCATCTACTTCCTATTCAAATTTTGCTTTAAATCTATCTGATGTTGATCCCAAAACTACCAGGGAGGCAGTAGATTCAGAGGATGGAAAACTCTGGAAGGAGGCCATGGTTGATGAAATGACATCCTTGCACAAAAATGAGACATGGGATCTGGTGGAGTTGCTGGCTAGAAGGAATCCCATCGGGAGAAAATGGGTGTTTAAGAATAAGATGAATGTAGAAGGCAAGGTGGAGAAATACAAAGCTCGATTTGTAGCAAAAGGTTATTCCCAAGTGCCGGGAATTGATTTTGGTGATATTTTTTCTCTTGTTGGAAAGGTTACTTCTATTGGATTACTTTTATCTGTTGTTGCTGCCTTTGATTTTGAGGTAGAATAGATGGATGTGAAGACATAATTTCTTCATGGGTATTTGGAATATGAGATCTAGATGAAGCAACCAGAAGGTTTTATGGTGAAGGGTAAGAAAGAACTGGTATGCAGGTTAAAAAAATCCTATGTATGGGTTAAAACAGTCACCAAGGATGTGGTATCAAAAATTTGATACATATATACGGGGACTTGCCTTCACCAGAAGAAAAGAGGTTCAATGTGCATATTTTAAATTAATTGGTAACCGTGTTATTTATTTGGTCTTGTATGTGGATGATATGTTGCTGATTGGAAATGACAAAGAAATTATCTAGGATTTGAAGACCCAATTTTTCTCCAAAATGACAAAGTATATTGGTGCTGCAAAATATATTTTGGGCATGGAAATTAAGAGAGATAGGGAAAAGAGGAAGATTTGGTTAAACCAGAGGAAGTATGCCGAGACAATATTTCAGAGGGTCAATATGCAGGATAGTAAACCGGTGAAGGTTCCTATTCCTGTAGGTGTAAAGCTATCTGCTGAACAGTGTCCCAAGACACAAGAAGAAGAGGAGGATATGTCCCGCGTTCCATATGCAAGTGTAGTGGGTAGCATGATGTATGCAATGGTCCGTACTAGACTAGACATTGCACATGCAATGGGAGTATTGATCACGTTTATGTCAAGATTAGGGAAGGAGCATTGGGCAACAGTGAAGTGGGTTTTCAGATATTGGCGTGGCACTAGTGATGATGGTTTGTGCTACTAGGGAAGACCAGGATTGGATAGAGTTTTGGAAATCCATGGTTTTGTTGATTCAGTCTAGGCTGGAGATTTGGACCAAATAAGACCTACAAGTGGGTATGTGTTTAACCTTTTTGGAGGTGCAGTCATTTAGATGAGTAAAAGATAGTCTATAGTGGCACTTTCAAATACATAGGCATAATACATGGCAGCCACTCATGCAAGAAAGGAAGCAGTTTGGTTGGAGAGTTTGTGTTCAAGTATGGGGTTGGTGCAGCGAGCTATAAGGATAGACTGTGATAGCCAAAGTGCAATTTTCTTGTCTAAGAACCCTGCTTATCATTTAAATACAAAGCACATTGATGTTCAATATCACTTTGTGAGAGATATGGTTGAGGATAAAAGGGTGTTGCTAGTAAATGTGGACACTTTAAAGAATGTTGAAGATGCATTGGTGAAGTCTCTGAGCACTCATAAGTTCCATTAGTGTAGATAAAAAATGAGTGTTGCAGAGCTAGAATAATGACTAAGCTCTCCTTTGGCCCCCTGCAGAAAGAAAACAACAAGTGAAAGAATGTTGGGTATGTGTTATATTCGTTCCACGATTGTTTGGTGGGCAGACCCACCTATGGTTTTATGCATGGGTTTTCACATGGTTTTGGGGCATGATGGTTTTCATCCGATGGTATTTTGTAGATCCGGTGAAGGGAACTATGGTTATGTTCTAATCCATGCTTAATGGATTGGAGTTTATGAATACTTCGACATGTACATATTTGTTGTAACGCTAAAAGGAATATAATGAAAAATCAAGCTGGTAGTCCCGATTTTGGATCCAAGGAAAAATATTTGTGTTTATATGTTTTATGTTTTATTCTCTCACTATTGTTTATTTTTTATTTTTTAAGATTCGTTTGCAGATAATTTTTGTACAGGGTTAAAACCTACAAGGCATACCTATGCCTACCGAGATGACAAAGTACAAAGAATAATGGTGCACCCAGCAAAATGATATTGCGCTATAAAGTACATGATAAATCATACATGACATGCTGGCAAAAAATGGGCCAAAAAAAAATATAATGGATCCCACATACATACTGCACCTGGGACAACAACCAAGACTAAATACAATAATATCTAAGTACATGAGACATGATAACAACCAAAGAAGCTTTGATAAATAGAAAGAGCTCTTAAACTATGAATGGACCATCTAAGTAATACATGCATGTTATGGGTGCTGTGAGTGGCTAGAACCAAACCCATCAAATTTGTGGAGTTGAATATGAGGTTGTAGCATAATATGAGGTCATCCAGGCATGTGGGGGGCTACCTGAAGGGCCACGCCATCATGAGGTCTGTAACATCACACACACACACACCTGGGAATCATTGGTACAATCTCTTGGATCCCCAAACCATAAAGTATATGAATCTCGATCATGTACTAATGAGTTGAAGCTGAGTGGATGAGAAACAATTAGGTCAAAGGGAAATGATGGGTCCCTTTGCCTAATCTGAGGTACCAAACTAGAATGGTAGCTGGAACCAAGGCACATGGCCCTCTAGACTTGTCTTCTTGAATGAATGTGCTAATGTCAACATAAGGAGGTCTGCCATAGGTGAGGAAATGAGGAATCCTCAACTAAGGCATGAGGGATCATAGTAAAGTGACCGATGGAGTGACACCAGGGATGATGATGGAAGAGGGTATATTGAGTATCAAATGAACGACTTCCCTTGTTAGAGCATAAAAGCATGGATGACCTGGCAGCAACTAACTCGGCTCTATAGGGAATGAGGGATAGAATGAATGGAGGCCAAAATGGGTGACATGAGAGAGGGACAAGGAAAAAATGGACAGAATATTGTAACAAGAGGAAAAGGTACTCAGGACAAACTCCATGATGTGATGGTGACTCAATTTGGATGCTTTGATCAAGGGTAACTCGATGAGGCTGCCACACATAATAGGCCCAGTGGGGACCATAAAAGCATGATAAAAATATGGTTACTCATGACAAAAATCGACACACATGTTGAGAAGTTTGAAGGAAAAATGGTGCCCCAAGTACAGGAAGCGCAAGTGAAGAAATATGATTTTGAGAGCCGACGAAGTGACCCTTCTTGGAAAAATGGCTTCTTGGTGAAGTATCAAATCACCAAAAAAAAAAGGATACCCATTTTAGATCTTAGTGAGAGCATTCCAATGGTGCTAATGGTTCGTCAAACTGAATTATTGTTTGGTCACAATTGGCAAAATAAAATTTATGGTTTTTCTTTTAGTATGGTGATTTCCCTCCAATTTGATTCATTTTCTAGTGGAGCTGTGGTGAATTTGGAGAGGAGGAGAAGGCCCTAAATCTTGCAGAGATCGTAGCGAAAAAAATAACCATTGGAATCGAGATCCATCACTTGTAGGTTGGTGGCCTAACCCTACTATACTTTTTAGCAGTTTAATTTTTCAGATTAAGTACCTAAAGCCTACGAAAAACACTTTGCCCTTCCTCAGAACCATCTAACACTTCTTGGGGCCTATACTGCAACTTGGCTCATATTTTCCAGAGGGGAAAATTGTGAGCTCGTAGGCAAGGAAAATTTTAAGGATGGAAATTTATCTTGAAGTTTAAAACATTGGCGAATCTCACTAGCTACTAATATGTAAATTATAATATATTTATTAATATATTTGTAAAATTATTCAAATTTATAATGATTTTATATATAGTATCTATATAATGTTGGCAATTTTAAAGGTAAAATAATTTTATATTGTCAAATTTGGGCGAATCATTTTTAGAAAAAATTGAAATTGGCGAATCTTTTTTTTGGAAAAATCATGGAAAATTACCCCACTTGCGAATATTAGCCCCCAAAATTTTCCATGCTCGCAGGTACAGGGCTTGAAAATTGTGAGTTGGCCAAAAAGTGGGTATTGTCCTATTTTTGGTTGGGGATCAGGGCATGATGATTTGGGATGCAGTTTATCTTTCTTTGAGCTAAAAAACATGACGGGTTTCTGCATGTATCGTAGATTTGAAGATAAACTAGAGAAATAGGGATTTGGATGCACTTCGTGCTCAGATTTAGGGAGATCATGTGGTTTGAGGTTCACTTGCGAGGAACGGGGTTCTCAAGTTGGTTGAGAACCCACTGATGAGGGCAAGAGAGCCCTTTCTATCTAGGATATTCAGCTATTGGGATCTAGACTAGGAGGCCTTTATATTGCAGGGGCACAAGATCTAGTTGACCATACAGGACATCTACTTCTTGATCAGACTCCCAAAGCTAGGGGTGGTGGGAAATATGCATCTGGTATTACTGCAGGGGAAAAAAATATTAGAGTTCATGGAATGCCACTACAGACCAGATGTTCTTGCTAAGGTCACTACCATACCGATCGATGATCTACTAAGGCTAGAGACATGGGTTGTTGCTGCAATAGTACTTCAGATCTTGGGAAACCAGGCATTCCACTACATTGCTGGGGGGGAAATGATGTTAGTTGAGAGTGTATTGAGTGGGACGTACTATGGGTGGGGAAAGATGATGTTATCGTCGGTGAAATGATAGCTATCGCTATGCAAGAGACGGGTGAACCATGACTATGATTTTGGTATAGTGTTATGCTTGTTCTTCTTCGATAAGATCACCATACTTTAGCCTCATGTACATATCCAGGATGGGGGCCCATGAGATCCCAGGATGCACCATTGGGGGCAGCTACTACGGAGAGGAGGAGTCAAGGGAGTCAGACAGGTGTGCCGACCTAAGTTCTTTGCACATTGGGATCAAATGCCATTGTATATAGACCACTATCCATAGAGTGGCATGAAATTTCACGGGGACCCTTACTTGCCACTTCTACCATGTCAAGCATGGGGACTTGATGGTAAGTAAAAGTTTCTATATATTATGATGAACTTTAAAGTTTTAGAATATGTATGTGGCATTGATTCATTACTTTTGTTATGCAAATATAGTAGTGGTAAAGCCGACAGGGTATATGGGACAACCCACAACGCCAGGGACTACAGAGTCTAGTGGAGCGAGAGGGGATCAAAGACCTGACTAGGAGGCTCTGCTGGAGGATGTCTGTTGTAGGTGTGAGATGATGCTACCCAGCATATCTAATTGGTGATGGCACAATCTTGAGAACTAGTACATCGAGGGATGTATATGGATGCCCTCGGAGTGGCGAGGGGTCATGCGGCGCATGGAAATGGTCAGACAGGCTATGCGGGATCTGCAGGAAGCTAGAGGTGAGCCATTGGCTCGAGACCCTCCAAATAGTGATTATATGTAGGGGTGTGTGGTGCCCCTAGTATTGATTTTGCAACATGCTATGGGCATGTCAGATGTATTATAGTAGTGGAATTTAGAACATTTATGATTTGGTCGACACATATTATGGATATGCATATTTTTATATATGACGAGTATATGGTTCGCCATTTATTTATGATTATTATCAGGTGTTAAATGCATGTGATAAGTGCCAATATAGAATATTGTTTGAAATGCTATCTACATAGTGATTTTGGGCTATAGGTACATGACTAAATGTAATGGTTTCAAACTCATGCACTAAGAAATTCACTCGTAAATATCTTCTAAAAAGCACATGGGAATTCACACGATACATGCCATTCAATTGCATTACAAGCAACAAGGAATATAAACAAGTATGAAGATGAAGGAATCTCCTTCGGCATGGTTATTGGTGGTAGATCTAATGCATACGTCGTTGGAGAGGACTAACGAATTCTTGGGGGTAAAAATATCCCAAGCTATTGAGGCTAGATTCCGAGAGAAGCAACTTGCACCATCGGCATAGCCGATATATGGTGCGGATAATGGATCCATCTAAAAGGTGCCAAAAGACAACAAATGAGATCATGATGAACAATGAAAGCTACCTAAATTCATGATATAAATAAAACAAACATCTCAATGGGAGATGTTATGGGTATAATTCCTTGAGGTAGAGTGCATTGATACGATTAGGAAGGAGTTGGTATTTAAAATCCTCTAGAAGGTATGACCCCTTGCCCAAACATTGGGTGTCAATGTAATAGCCACAAGGTGTATGTGTATCAAATTCATGGGTTCTATGCAATGGGGGATTAATCGAATTGAATTCACTATAGATGAAGTCTTTGGACTCCACAACATATTGGTCATGGGACTGCTGCGGAAGGAAGTATGCACGGTGGTGCATATCATCCCAGGGAAAGTTAGGGGTGGTCATCACTTCTATAATTTCATCATCAGAATGGAATATGGGAGGACTGGTGGAAGAAATACCATGTGATGTAGAGAGACTAACTGATGCATCATCATGAGAGATATGGCTCACATACACATTGCTACAGAGGGTAGACAACGAGCTAGTAGATGAGACATCTACCGATGTTGAGCCCAGGGTGATCGCTGAAGGATATTTAGTAGAAATAGAAGGGGATGAATTGGAGGGGTCTTCCACCATGGATCTCATGGATGATTATAGATAGAGGATAGTGAACAATGATTCTGTAATTTAGACATCAGGGGGAGGTATCAAAATCGGTAAAGACATGTCTTTTGGTTTTGTTGAAGTAGAAATCACAAGTAGAGGAGTACAGGATCCACTACGAGTGGCCTCTATTTGGTGAACAACCTCAAGGGTATCATGAAAGTTGTCAAGATGGGGACAATGGTGAAAATAGTGGCCATAAAGAGCACAAAAAGCACAAGGGTGGTTCATGCGCAACGATTTGAGTTTCTTAGTTGAATTGGGTAAGGTAACATGGACCTTTGGGATATCGAATTCATTTTGTAATTTAATGCATACTTATCTCAAACTTTATCATGCAAGTCTCTTTCTATAAACCCACACTAGATATCCTCTAAAATCTGTTGTTTTATACAGAGAAATCCACACTTCTTCACTGTGTTTTATCATATATAACCATACTTCTAATCCGCGCATCTTCACAGAGAAATCCACAAGTTTCAATGTAAAATGATCCGCAACGCCAACACTATATATAGTGAAATTTCTCTACATTTAGCCCGACCGTACATGTTTTCTTGTAGGCCGACTTCATAGATAATTGACCGACTTTAAGAGGTATATTTATGCTTGTCTCTATCGTTGAGTGAGGGTTTTCATAAGACATTCTTCCACAAGGTTTCGCAGCACATTATTTGGACTAAACACTTCATAAACATGAATCTTAATTAAATTTATAAACATAAGACAAATCCTAATAGACATAAAGAAGAAGTCTATTAACCTATAATAAAATATTTCTCATGAAACTCACGAAAAAATTACAACAAAAATACATTTTATTATGTTTGTCTTATTCTTTACATAAATACATAATTACATAGACAATATGAAGACTGGTCCTAGTTACACTTTTCAACACTCCCACTTAACTAGGGAGGTATTCATACAGGTACATGGTCACTTTCAAACTAAAGAATCTCATAAGATGAATTGGATTAGTAATCACATATGTGTAGCATCATATCAACCAGCATTGTACTAGTGCAAGGCCTTGACTAATAACCCCATCTCTATACAAGACAATGGGCTACACATGACTTATAGACACCATAGTCATTTTCTCTCCAAGGTGCATACTCCACCTGGGTGTTCCCAAAGTATGACGACTATTCTTCTCTTGGGTAGCTAGCCCTCAAATAATATTGGTCCCCACCTACTCTTATCTTGAATTCCCTAATACATTCTCAAATAGTATCGAATTCCAGATGATTACCCAATCCTCCATTATGTCTCTCCAACTGAAGACCAAAATGATGTGTCTATCTCTTCCTCTCAGCCAGGGAGGGCCTGTTCCATAAGGGAATGTACTCATCCTGTATAAGTAATGTACCTAAGCTCATTCTTAGGATTTACCCAGTTTCTTCCAAGTAAGAAACTTATCACTAAGCTCCCTCTCAACCAGGGACCTGAAACAGAAATGGTGAGACACCCAGCTGAAACGGTGAGACACGCAGCTGCCCATGAATAATTCCTCCCCTTGATGTCATGGATTTCGATATTTAGGAATCTTCAACTTTAGCTCCATAGGGCACAAATCATCCATCACTTTCATTCATGGTTCACGTCATTTACAATAAATTGATTCATCTATCTTTCTTATCTTTTCCACCTTTTATGCCATGCTCCTTTATTTCAAATCATCTCCAAGGATCTTACATCCTTTCTTATGATTATAAGCCCTACAAAAATTCATCCAAATAAGGATATATGTATGAAATTTAAAAAAAAAAGTTACGTCAGTGATGATCTTTCACCATGACATCTTCCTATAGGCATCGACATCCTTTATTTAGATTGAGACATCTCCTAATGATATGTTTTGTCAAGGGTATTCTTCTTTACCAGACTTCTATCAGAGTCTACATATCCTCCCAGGAGATATTCTAGTCGCATATTCTTGGCTTCCAGATGATAACTGCCTCTTGACATGGCTCTGCTTCATAATCTCTTCCTTTCTGCACATCTTCATTCCTAGAAACTTCCAATTTACAGATCCTTATTCATATACAACCACATTATATTCTGTATGAGGATATATTATTTTGATTTCATCTGTCAATGCACCGAGAGATCCTCCTCCATAGATCATACTTCTAAATATATAATTCCATCACCTACAACCTTATGACATGAATTCACAACATCCATTATTAGCATATAACTATATACCTCATACCTTTTTCCTTTGAGTCATCCTTTAGTAATTTCACTAGAATGAAGAGCTTCATTCCCTTAACCTGGTTCATCAATATTTCATCACATCCAAGAATTATATATCATATAATTCTTGATGAGACCATTCTGCTTTCTTTCTAATCAGTGAATTCATAGAGAACTCCATTAGAAAATGTCAACACCCAGTGTTTCCATTATGACTGTTGATCGTGATGTCTGCCTTCCTTTAGTATTGTTATCAGTGAGTTTTTCCAGGGGTTGTTTTACTAAGAGGTCCTCACATGCTTCTATCATGATGCTATTAATATACATTGCTTCTTATTATCCTATTTTACAACCAAAAAAAATCACTTAAAGGAGAATTCTCAATCATAGTCGAGATCCCTCGCTTCTTGTTTCTTAAATATCTTTTCATAATGTTCTACCTTTATATCTGAGATATGGGCTTCTTCCATTTTCCTCTTGTCATTTTCAGATTTAGGAAAATCTCTTTTATAATTCCCAAGTTCATTACATCCAAAGCATTATACTTTTTCCATATTTATTCTTTTATTCTAAGCACCAAATTTACCGAATCTTCCTTTCTTCCTAGATATGGTAGCAAAGGATTGATTCCCTTCACTTGATCCTATATCAACTTTGGCTTTCAATATTGTTTCCTCTATTTTACATAGAGACCAAAAATCATGGAATGGTGTGGCTTCTTTCTTCCCTATAAAATTTAAGTGAAGTTTCCCCATTCTTTTGGTAGAGCATTTAGCACCACTGTAGTCATCTTAGTGTCAGACATTACTTCTCCCTGTTCAGATAATATCTCCACCAGATTCTCATATATTTATTTAGCAAACTTTAGTTTTGATACATAGGGAATGAGTGAGTCCTTAATGGATTCTATGATAATACTCTGGGCTCTAATTTCTCCCTTCATGTACTTGGCATGAGCTGGAGCATCTTCTTTTGGTGGTTGAATTGTAGATCCTTCGATGTAGTCCATAACTTTGTCTTCAATTGTCTATCCTCTTTTTCTATGCACTAAATTTTGATGACCCAACCAGCTTGTTTCCCTCTAATAAATCATCTTGATATATTTAAGTAAGGTCATTGATACCTACTTGAGTAGAGTGGCTTGGATATTCCTTGATGAAGATGAAGTCAGGAGCTTCTTCTAAGATTGAAATCTAAAATGTAGGTGTATTTGGATCCTTGATTACAAAGGATGTATTCAATATATGATGTCATCTTCTAACAATGTCTTTCTTGCAAATTTATTTCTCTCTTCGACGCAAACTTTGACTTTGTCTTTGATTCTCACTTCTTTGAGTGTCTCTTTGTCAAGTAGCCCTTGATTTCAACACCTTAGCACTGATACCATGTTGAGAATTTGGAGGGATGAAGATTAATTCAAATTATCTTGATAATTACTTGTGATATTACTTATTTTTCTTATGTCTTCTCTTCTTAACTTATTTAGTTTTTCATCAAGTTAATTATCAAAATACAAGAGACACAAAGTTAGCCTCCTCATTCTAGGGAAAAACCTGTCCCTCTTGGAGAGGAAAACCCGAAAGGAATTCCTCTTATATATATTAAAATGACAAGTAGCATAAACAAGACTTGGACCCCTAACCTATGAATGCCTCCAAGACTTTGTCACTGCTTCTAAGTCTTCTTTCAACGGTGATCCTTCTTTTCTTCACTAACATGAACTCACCTTTATTTTATTAATTGTGAGTAGGAAGTTAAATCATAGATTTTCCTTGTTTCTTTCATCATACTGTAATAGCCCTTAAATTTCTCATCACAACATGACCATTCACTTCGCATGACATTTGAATGCTTCTAGACACAGTCATTCTAATACATAGAAAATAGACCTTATTCCACCATTTGAATATCAGTGTATTTATAATAGGTTTTACCATACTTCAGTTGACTGCAGCTCCTTTATATTAATCCTCATTTGTCACTTTGGAATTTTTCACAAAACAGATCTGCATCTAATTTTTGACTGCCGGCTCCTTATACTGATCCATACCTTTTATGCTCCAGAATACCTTGAAAAATAGATCTGCATCCTCTTCAATAACTCGTATTTAACCCATATCTTATTGTTATATTGCAGTCACAGATCCACATATTCATTTTGTACTTTAACAAAAACTTATCCCAAACTTTATCATGCAAGCCTTTCTCTATTAACCCACACTAGATCTCCTCTAAAATTTTCTTTTTTAAATAGAGCAATCCACACATCTTCACTATGTTTTATCACAAATAATACACACTTCTAATCCACACTTCTTCACAGAGAAATATGCAAGTTTCAATGTCAAATGAGCCACAACTCTAGCACTATATATAGTGAATTGTCTCCACATTTAGGTTGACCTTAAATGTTGCCTTGTAGGCTGACTTCAATGATAATAGGCCGACTTGAAGAGGTAAATTTATGCTTGTATCCAGTGTCGAGTGAGGGTTTTTATGAGGGATTTCATAAGCCATTATTCCACAAGGTATTGGAGCACATTCTTTGGACTAGACACTTCATAACCATGACACTTAATTACATTTATAAATAAAAGGAAAATCATAATAGACATCAAGAAGAAGTCTATTGACCTATAATAAAATATTTCTCATGAAACCCATGAAGTAAGTACAAAAAAAATACATTTTATTATCTTTTTCTTCTTCTTTACACAAATACATAATTACATAGACAATACGAAGACCGATCCTAGTTACACTTAAGTGTTGGCTGGGGGATTGATGTACCATACTAGGATCCCCATGGTCAAGTTGGTAAGGCTCAACATAGCCATAACATGCACTGGAAAGAATACAGAGGGGGGAGCTAAAAAAAGTATCTGATTGGAAGGGTAATGGCCTGGTGGAACGACTCCCGAATGGTTAAGGCTAGGGGGGACCTTTCCTAGTAGAAAAAGGTTGGAAGAAACAAAAATAAAAGAAGAAGGTCCCGAGGGCTCTGTCAAATGACCACCAGTAGGCTGTGGAGGTGTTGGCTACTGGCTGGTCGAATCAGACCACTTGTGGCTAGCCCGAGACAATTGCATCATGAAAACATTCGACGAGATGGGGTCAGTGATAGGAGGGGGGTGATGAGTGAATACACGATGTAAGGTGAAATATTTTTAGACTCCTGGTGAAACACTGGTGAGAGGTGCCACTGATTGCTTATCAACCACCAAAGATATGATAGACTCAAGGGAGGTCTGAGAGTTCAGTTCATAATATTTCAATTGGTCGATGGTGACGATATTTCCACTGTGAGGAAAGAATATCTTACAGTGAACCGCAGATGTGACAAAATACATTGCATAGTTATAGCTACTACCCAAGAGGATATTGTAATCCAAGGGGGCATCAATGAATTCAATGTCAACACAAACAATCTTGCCTGCAAGAGTGACAGGAAAATTGCGGCACATGCCAAGGGGCTGAGAAGGGTGACCGTCCCAAGCACACAAAGTGATGGTGGATGGGGCTAAGTCGGGTGATATGAGTTTATTCCAAACAGAGGAGGACATCACACAATTGGATTCACCCTCGTCAATGATACATTATGAAACATTGGCATTACGAATCTTGACTGGTATTTGGAAGGTGATGGATGAAGGTAAGGGGGGATTTTCTGATTTGTCAACATCAAAGACGATAAAATGATTATCTGAAGGCTCCACATTTCCCAAACCAGATAGAGGAGAATTTTATCAAGATTGGCACGACTGGAGGACTTGTAGCATTGACATGGCATCATGAGATTGTGCCAAGTAATCTACTATGCCGCAGGTGTGGGCGGAGTTGGCAGAAGAAACATTTCGGTGTAATGGCCCCTTGGGGATCTTGTGAATGACCTCTGCCTGAGGTTGAGGGATCTGTAAGGGATCATTAGGTGTCTAAATCGACTCTATGGAAAATTTGGTTTGGGACTCAGTTGCAGACGTAGTGGGTGGCTTGTAATATTGGAACGATTGGATCTGAAGGCTGACATCAGTGGTATTGACCTCTTCATAATTCATCATGATAATCTGGTACTATGGGGTACCAGACTATGAAGGTTGAGGGTAAACCTTACCTTGAGGGGGTTGGGTAGCCACATATCCTTGCTAAGGGAAAGGATTAGTGTACACAGCTAGTTAGGCTGGCACAATATTTGGAGGAACTGAAGCAGTGGCTTGTTGTCCTCTAGATGCTGCTTGTGCTTCCCACAACTGGCGCATTGGGGTTGTTGTAACTTAAGAGACAATCCCTTAGCTGTGATAAGGAACCAGTGCATAAGCCATTTATATGATTATGTCATATAATTATTTGTCTCTGTTTAATGACCCTCAAGTATTTATCATTAAACCGTAAAATATCAAATATAATGAGCATTTCACAATGTTGTCTTTTGTTTATGTTGAATGAAATGATGAGAAGAAATTGAAAGAAAGAAGTCCAAACTGATATGCTGTTACACAGAATATATCATCTCAAACCCCAGAAGAATTATATGAAAGACATAGTTAAAACGAAGGAGTGTCAATTAAGGGTTTTAACTCTTGCTTACATAGGTAAAAAGAGACCTTCTGCTCATTACTTCGTTTTATTCAAAGATAGAAAACACAGAACGAAAACTTGAACACATATCAACATAAACATATTCCAAAAACTTGCTTCTCATTCATTAATCTTTGAAAACTTTGAGTACAAAAATTTTACTCTGAAGGTCCAAAACTTGGAACCTTCCTTCCTCTGAGTTATTACATTAAATACAATAAAAAGTAGTTCAAAACTAATATAACTGATTCTAACTACCTCAAATACTAAGGACTTTGAAAACTATCTATCACATATTCTCAAAAAGTATTATTACATTTACATCATCTTTGAAATATTATAATAACATAAAAATTAACACCCTAATCTATATGCTGAATATGAATAGTTGAGGATGTTGCTACATTTCCAAAATCAACTTCTGATTTGTCTTTCTTCGAAGTTGAAGGATATTTTGGCAATTCTATTGTCCAGGCTCTGCACTTTTTCCATATCTCTACTCTTGTCCTGGGTGAGTGTATCAGATTGTGATACTCTAACCTGAAAGCAGTAACTCGGTTGTAAGATGGTATTTCTGTAAATAGAGTTTTTACTAGCCACAATAGCTGAAAATGTCTCTGAAGAAAGTTGATCATCGTTGCCCCCTTGAGTACCTGAGTCTTTTCATGTGTATTATCAACTTTACCTTTTGTTAATACTAGTAAGTTTTCATAAGAATCCCATGACAATAGACCTCCTCCTAATGCCCAACATGAAGGTAAACCTGCTCTTGTTAATTTGTCTAATGATTTATCAAACTGACTTACTGCTTCTTTGATTTCTATCAAATTATTGTCTATGGCTTTCCTATAATCATTCTTGTCAATCATCTTATTAATATCTATTGCATAAAATATTCTATCCTTCATCTCATTTTCCTCCAATTCTTGATATGTTTTGGAATTGATAAAGTCAATGAATATTTTTTCCCAAATAGCCGTACTGATTGTCTTTTGTCTATTTTCCATTACTTGTTCTTCAAATTCTCTGATAAGACTTCTTTCTTCTGCAACCACCATCAAGAAGTTCCAAATTGAATTCATTTCAGAAATGATATCATTCCAAATGATATCTTTTTCCTGTATTAAAGATATGTTCCATTTCAATTTTTCTTTAAGGCTTTTGATCTCAACATTGGAATTCTGACTGTCCATTTTGTATTTACTAGCTTCATTTTCTGCAACTTCAATAATCTTCGATGCAGTCTCTAGATCCTCTTGAGCCTTCTTCCGATCTCTTTTCACCATCTGCAATTGAGTATTCAACTGAGAAAGCTGTGCTTGTGGATCTTCGTTACCTGAAGGAAAAACAAAAGTACAAGTATGACTATCAATATGATTTTGCAATGATATTGCAGTTTGTTTTATTTTGGAGATTTCCTCCTCCTTTTGCATATGCTGCTGTAGCAGCTTTTCTTTCTCGTTCTCTACCTCTGCAACCACTGCAACCATTGAATGCTCTCTTGTAGGTAATTTAAGCTTTTTCTTCAATGCAGATATCTCTTCTTTAGCACTCTATAGAAGTTTCTACACAACAATCCTATCATTAGGGTCCACCCAATCTTTATTATGATTTTCTTCAATTCCTCATTTTGAATGGTTAAAGCCCTAGAGTTGGATTTTTCTAAATTTAACTATTTAATGAATTTTACAAGAATATTCTCTGCTTTCATTGCCATTGCATTATTCTTTTTCAGGCCATTTCCAATCAATTGAACTGTTTGCATATGTAAGTTCACCTTATCCAATAATGGGATTTTCTTCACATCTATAGTTACATTTACAATATTGAAATTACTAGAGGAGCCAATTGACATGTCAGTAGGATGTGACAAGGAAATCCTGAATTGATTTTTCTCAAGATCCATGGAGGTCAAAAGCATTGTTTGATCTGGAGCAATTTGATATTCAGCTTGGGCTTCCATGATGGCTTTCATCTTTGGTTTCCTCTCTACAATTTGGGAAACATTTGTTTGATCAGAGGTACTTGTTCATGAGAAGTCTCATCTCTTCTGGGTGAGGCAGGAACATTTTGTTCCTCTCCCAGTTGTAAAGAGAAACCGGGTTGATTATACGCATGTTCTTCATTAAACTTTTTCCTTTTCTCAGCTCCTTGCTCCTAGTCTTCTAAGTCAATTATTGTTTCTTTACTTATTTTATTAGACTTCTCTGAAATGATAGGAGTCTGAATATTTGAACCTGTTGAACTCACTACACCTCTTCTAGCTATCTTTTATAAATCTGGCCTGCTTTCATGAATGAAAGTTGAATACCCATTCTCAATTCTTCTATGGGAAATTACACTGTGTGGGTCATAAGCCCAACTTTCCCCTAGCAACAAATGCATCTCATCTAGCATTTTAGTAACTTCTTCAAATGTCTGTCTCATATTAACAATGAAAGGACCTATATTCATGGGTAGTTTAAACATATGTCCCTTTTTCATGGATACAAAGTGAACTTGATCAACATTCAGACTTTGTTAAATAAACTCCAAGGAAAATAACCTCATGGGAACAAATACTGGAAGTCTATAAGGCTCAACACCTACTCCAAATAACCTAATTTTTGAATAATCCTCAAACATAAACCAATATCCAAACTTACAGTTTCCTCCTAAGTGAAAGAATTCTTGAGCTTTGGGTAAAAAACAAGGGGGAGAAACCCCATTCAAAACCTTATATGCACTTGACATGAAATAACTGGCAAAATAAAATAGTCTATTTTCATTTTATTCTCCTTACTTTATCTGTCTAGAAAACTAAATATTTCCTCTTCTTATTCATGTCCATGATATTCAGACCTAGATGCATAAATTCCTCCACATTTTGATATAAGAACAAGAAAATGATTAATGAAGGAAATCTGAAAGAACCTGTTACTGATAGACTCATCAGCTGTGAATTTACTACTTCCTGCCAATAGGATGGAATATCCATCACCATTCTTGGCTTCATCATCATGGAAAACATCCCTAACATCGTTTTATCCACCATACTATCATCATCTTTGCCCATAATTTTAGCAATGCTGCTAAGTATTGGTTGAATCTGAGTATCAAAAACCTCCACAGGAAAATTCTTGCTGTCATGCTAAAATTGCTGCGTGTTGGGATTTATAAAATGAACAAGCTGATTAAAGTCTTCACCTACAATATTATCATAACATGCTATCAAATATTCATCGGAGAATTGAGCACATGACTCTGACTCAGGGTAACAGAGGGCTTGGTAGAATAACTGGGCAGACACTTGTAGAATATTCTCTCCCTGACAATTCATCACAAAACATTTGTTAAGATACATAATAGAGACGATCCACGATATCAATTTAGGAAAAATATGAGTTCTAGGGATATATGCAAATAGCAAACCAGACTTGGCCATGGCGGCATACATTGGAGAAGCTTTGTCGTTTAAAAGGACTTGTTGGTGTCGAGGCATAAAAAGGTATCTTTTTAACACCTATTTATCTCACATTAATTATCAATCCAGGAGCGACTTTTTATTTCAAGAGTGTACTTAGTCTGAGGCAGCAATCTATCCAAGAGTAATGCCTTGCAATATTTAGTACAGTGTTCAAAATACAAGAGTAAATGGATGCTTGAAAAAGAAATCTAACTACAACAACATAAACTCAAATGCTCTGAAACTTTAATTAAACCAATCTGCAAAACATCAATCAGGGATGCAGTAGCAATAACTCTTTCTCTCAGAAATCAATGCAAGATAACCAATTCTGGGGACTTGGGAGCAATAACCTCTGTCCTCTACAGTTGGTGATCTTAAAACAATCGAAATGAAAGAAAACTCAATCTTCATGCTGATGAAAGGAACTGTAAAAACTTAAAAAGGAACAGCAACTTGTAACTCCTACTTATACACAGCAACTGTAACCAAACTGTTAAAGCTATGAATCAGAAATAAATAGTAACTAGAAATGGAACAAAAAGACGATTTGAACAACAATTGAAAACTTCACTAATCTCAATAATTTAATCTATCACCGGCCAATACTGCAAATCAATCAATCACAAAGAATAATAACTTAGAGTAGAATACAGAACAACAAGGCTTTTGTAATGATAGTAGAATAAATGAACAACAAAGTAGATAGCAATGTAATTCGTTAATGGATCTGTATTCAAAGAAATCAATTAACTCTGTAATCGAAATAAGCAGTAAACACACTTCACACAACATAAAATAAAGAAATAGAAATACAAACAACGAATCACTCCACCAGGGCCAGGCCCTCAACCGCCGGTGAAAGCACCACTGGGCTACTGCAGAGCTTGAGAAATGGAACGAGAACACCTCTTTGTATTAATAAAACATGAATAGCTTTTACATCAGTTGCTCTTTGCTCACAAGAGTCAAGGAATTGTAATGTTACAAAGGAAATTCAGTAATCATCCATTGTTCTGCATCCTGCCCCAATACACAATACATGCTCTCCTTTTATAATCAGAAGGAGGAGAAATTAAATAGCAAATATGATTTCCCATAACAATATTGGATTTTTCTCAACAACTTGATCAACCATAAAATACATTTTCAACAATATTTTAACAAGAGCAAGGCGAATTTGGCTTTGCAGCTGAGATTTGGAGGACGGCCGCAACAACAAATATGAGAAAATCATGCTCAAAGAACTCTGCATTTCTCTCAGTACAGGTCGAATTTGGGCAAACCATTCTTAGAATAGTTAATTGGGCCCGTTTTGGACAAAACCCATGTTCAGGATTTTCCAGATTCTTCTTAATTTGCCCAGAATCTCAACTGCAAAACTGTCACTTCTTATTCCAGCGAATTTCTGAGTTGGAATATTTGATGATGATTTGGAGATCAAATCTTCAATCTATCAAATATCTTGGAGGCTAAAATGGTGAGTGATATTACAAAATATATCAATAAACCATCATTGATAAAATTATGCATAATAATCATCAATTTATTAAAAATAAAGGAGAAGAAATAATATTCATCCATAAGAGCATAAATCATTATAAAATGGATTTATATGATAAATTATAATAAATGACATGATTAAGAAGAGTAAAAATGGTCGTATTCATGACCCAACACACCCCCAAACTGAATATATTGCATGTCCTCATGCAACCCAGAACTGAATATATTGCATGTTCTCATGCAACCCAAAGATAAAACCCATGTGTTAACCAAGCAAAGAAAATTGTTCATCCCAACTCATGAAATAGATGGAACAAATGAATGTTTCCTCAAATAATGAATATTCAATTTTAGCAATCTTGATAAAGGCATAACAATTTTTACAGTTGACGTTCGACTATATGTATATGAAGTTGCATAAAAATGTGACATAAGTAACAACAAACTTCATTAACCATTTTTCTTGAAAATCAGATCGTTTTGATGCACGGATCATGAGATATATACAAAATGGTTGTAGGTGATAGTGTATAATTTTCGAAATTTTATGAACTAATTTAGTGTGAAATTATCTGGGTTTGTGTATTTTAATGATACTTCTTTGTTATCCAGAAATCACAAAAATTCAGCTCATAGTTTTAAAGATATATGAAAATCAATTTCTGCATTGTACAAAAATGAAATTGTATGCCTTAAATGAGAAATAAAGTGGAAAACATCCATCATGTGTAGCAGTCCCCCCCCCCAAACTGAAGAATTAGCATGTCCTCATGCGATGCTAGAAAACAAAGAGAGGTGGTTGCTATAATCTGTTGAAATCGATGCTTGGTGTAAAACATGGAATAAGGGAGGTGTTGAGAATGAATAAGAACATCCATGGATGATAAAGAATATTACGGACATGGTCACAAGAAAGAAATGAAATAAATAAACACACCCCCAAACTGAAAGATGAAACGTGTCTAAAAAATGGGAAGTGGTAAAGATGTAGAATGAATGATGATAAATAATGCTCAATGGATTTTCATGAAATTCTCCTAAATTCATAATAAATCAGAAAATTATGCTATTTTACCTCAAGTGTTACCTCCGAAAAAATGTGGAAGGACATGTAGGGACTGGTCTTTGTTGAAGTTGATGTAGGCTGAACGGATACTGAAAGTGATGCAAAAGGTAGAAGCCATGCAAGCATATCATGTCTGAAGAATTGTGCACGTTCACGAGTCTTCGCTGTTAATTGCAATAGTGTGGTCGAGCTGCGAATATAATTTTCCCCCATACTTGTTGTTCTCCTGTAAACAAATGACAATTATGCATGCAATTTTCTTGAATCCACAGTTTCAGTTTGGAATGGCAATAGATAAGATGCATGCAAAAAAAGTTTAAGCAGAAAATTTCTGAAAAAAATGCAGTATCAATATTGTGGCAAATCAAAAAAATAGAAGAGCAGTGTATTGCACAGCAATTATACAGCATGGAAAGACATACATACTTATGATACAATTAATGAAATTATAGCATTTACTGAAATCCATGCATATGATAAATCGTAAACAGATATAGAAGCATTTTGTAATGATTCAAGGATAAGGAGAAGGGACAACTTAAGATAAACATAAGTTCAAATGCGTTTATTACCCACTTAAACTAATGTGATCAATTTATGATGATTTTCATGTATAATAGGTTCAAAATCAAAGGTTAAGGATTCATACTTTCATTTGATATTTAAATAGAGATATAGGAAAAATGGCTTAATATTACTATTGATATGTATAAATGTGACTCCAATACTATCAACAGAGCTTTGTTGCCCACAGGTGTCCATAACCTTGACAGAGTTGCTCTCTCACCCTTGGAACCATTGTCCTTTATTTATGCTGAGGAAGTGCTTGTTAATTGTCATAAGGGAGGCCATTGTGTTGGCTTGGTGACCAGATAAATCACAATGTCATTCACTGGGAAGAAGTGAAAAGTGGGGAAGCCGGCTCGTGATGAGACCTCTTGTTCCAATGACTGCTTAATTTTTCAATTGTCCATTGGAACATATCCCTGGTTTGGTGGCCATGATGAGAATGCCACTTCACTTGCTTCCTTATGAACATGGTAGGCCGGCTCTTGATGAGACCCCCTATCCTCCATCTGTCAAATTATAAAATTATTAATGAAATATGTAAATATTTTTCTTTTCATATAGCGCTTTCCTATTTATTCATAAATGATGGCTCAACACTCCTTAAGAGTAGGGATAGTGGAAGAAGTCTGAATAGCTCAATAGAAAAGAATATGCTCTTGTCCCTACTCCATAAGTAAAAATAAAAAAAAGTTATAAAATATGGGAATAACCAACATGATAAATATAATCGATCATATGAATTTAGTGGTAATAAGACAACAAAATCATGTTATTGATTATGTACCTTTTTCCTTTTTCTTATCATTACTAAACAACTTTCCTAAAAATGACGATTTCTTTTGATTTTCTGATTACAGTAAGCTTTAATTTGTATGATTGTGTATCCTTCCATAAATTGTATGTTTGTCTTTCAAAAAGTTATGAAAAATTCAAAAAATTTCACAAACAAGAAAAATGCACTCGAAAAGGTGTTGTTCCTTTGAAAAGGAACAACAAAAACATTCTGCGAAAATGTTGTTCCTTTGGAAAGGAACAACAAGAACAGTCGGTGTTGTTCCTTTTGAAAGGAACATCAAAAACGAGCGGTGTTGTTCCTTTCGAAAGGAACAAAGAAACATGCAACAAAAATGTTGTTCTTTTTGAAAAGAGCAGAAAAACTAATAAGTGAAAATGTTATTCCTTTTGGGAGGAACAACAAAAACAAACGCACAAATACATTGTTTCTTAAGAGGAACGGCTGCTATTCCTTGAGAGGAATAATCACTGTTCCTTAAGAGGAACAAAAAACAAATATAAACACGTAAAAAGGAAAAAAGAGAAAAAAAAAAAGCTAATATGCAATCCATTGCCAAACAAATCCAATCAAATAGAAATGAAAGTTTATGTACAGGTTTTAAGAAAAAATATTTTTTTTAAAATTTTTTTTCACAGAATTGGTGCTGCCGAAGAATTGCCTTCTGTAAATGAAACTTGCATGGTAGGGTTCTTATTGTTCAATTTAAAATGGAATGGAAACTAAAATTTAGAGAAATCAACACCTGAAACACAAAAACATAAAAGAGATCAGAAAAGAAACAACACTTTATTAAGTTACAACAGCTATGATATTATTTCTAAGAAAATATCAAATCTATGAATGGAAAAAAATGATCTTTTTGAAAAATGTTTAGCAGCAGTGACATGAATCTTCAAATGGAAACCAATTCTTCATTTCTTCTTGTTACGAATCTATTAGGTAATGAACTGGATGAAATTCCTTTGTTTCACTAAAATTTCTCTCAAGAATCGCTCATCCATTAATTGACCTTTTTTGTTCTCCCAGGACCCGCAAAAAACAAGTGTCTACATGCAATAAAACATTAAATCATGGAGAAAGAGAGGTACACGAGCTCTCCTAATCCAATAATTATGCAAAAAAACTAACAAGTAGTTACTCTATAGAACAATTCCATGGAAAAATAAAACAAATTATATTTGCTACCTGCGGGAGAGCAGTGGTCGACGATACTAACTAGCAGTGTTTTAATCATACCTTCTTTGTTTTTTGTCCAATTTGAGTGATTCCAAAGCCAAATGAGAGCTAATTAAAATTTTTATCTCCAATAGAAACATATTTTAAAAATTCCATGTAATGGTATGTTAAACTTGCTTAGAACAACCTACATAATAGAGTCATTTTCGATTTTCCAGCTCAGACCAACAGTTGGTATTTCAAGCATAAATTTTTCGTTTGATGGCGGATTGAACCGATTAAAATTGGAGATTAAATTAGATTCATTTATTGATCTCCAGTAGAAACAGGTTTTGAAGACAAGAAGAATTTATATGTCAAATACGTTAAGGAACAACCGAGAAAACAGAGTTTCAAAAATGCTGATTTATGATAGGCAGTCAGTATTTTTGTCATAAATTCCTCATACGATATCGAAATTGAGTGATTAAAATTGCGTTGTAAATTATATTCATAGAGGAATATCCCGTAGAAATATGTTTTAAAAATATAGTTATTTAGGCCTCCAAAAATGGACTGTCCCAACTCTGTTCCTGAGCTCCCTACTAGACACCCTGTCAATGTTTTGGTTCTAATTTTTTCGTTTCAAATCCAAATTGAGTGATTACAATTAGGTTGGAAAGTAGAAATTAAGGGATAATTAGGAAAGAAATAGGTTTTAAAAATATTCAATTTTGGTCCCCCAAAACATGACTGTTCCTATTGTGTTTTCAGAAATTTCATCAAGCCTGCAAGCCAAAAAAATATGATATTCAAGAAATTTTTCCATATTGATGATAAAAATGATATAAGTGTTTGTAGAATTGTTGTTTGCAATATAATTCATCTACATACACAGATAAATTATAATATTTTTCATCAATGTTGATTTCACAGCATGTTGCAACAAAGAAACAACTATTTTTACAAAAATAAAAAAAATAAAAATGTGTTTGTTTTATTTCCTTATTTATTTTATGTTCTCCACTATTCTACTCTTATTTAGAGAATGAATAAGATTACGTATAAGATTATTTCCAGTGGATCCATTTCCAAAATAAGAACTTTAGTACATACATACCCAAATTTGAAAAATGTATGTTAATAAAAATTAGGGTATGAGAAGCCAACTTCCCTTGAAAAAATGGTACCAAAAACTGTTGAAGTATGGAGTGATGTTGCAAACAAATGATGGAGTGAAACCAATATTCAATATATCCTTTACTTCCTTGATTTCCCATAGCCATCGTATCATGAAGTTCTTGAGCTTTTAAAATGGTTTGTTGGTGCAAAATAGAAGAAACCTCATTTTCTTTCGTAACTTCTACAATTTTTGGATTTGATACATTCTGGATCTCAGTGTAAGTTTTCTCCAGTAGTGCATGTGAGATAGAATGGGTGGGAAGGGTGGGTGAATTTTGCAGTTCAACACTGTAAGCATGTTGTACTGGTTTATTATGGTGAAGGTGTGGAATTAGTGGAGCAGGAGATTGTGTAAGGAATGGAGCATATTGATGATGTAGTTGATTGTGTTGAGTGGTTTGTTGGAACACCTAATCCTACATGGGTAGGTGTGGAATGCGAAAAGTCACAATGGAGTCCAAGTGACCTTGGAATATGAAACCAAGAGTCACACCATTGTATTATAAATGTACATCATGTATAATGGAAAAATAAGAAAGCCTCACGCTTATCCTTCATTGTGTTGAGTCTGTTGTGTGTGTGTGCTCATCTTCCTCATACACCATGTGTGTGCTTCAACATGGTGTTTAACATGGTATCAAAGCGGGCGATTGCTGGCCCTGCTCCAAATTGAGTGAGCCATTTGTGTTTATGGCCTGTGCATATCTGAAAAATTCTTGACAATTTTGCAGCATTTAGAGACTTTCTGCAGCAGTGTTTTTGCTGCCATTCAGAGGTGTTTTGAAGAAGAGCAGCGTTGGATTTGAGAAGGAACATCATTCAAAATCCATGGCAGCATTCAGAAATTGACTTTGAAGAAGAGCAGCAGTGAAGAAGCACATTTGAAGGTTTTCTAAATTCTGATTTTATCTCTGCATTTTAAATTCTACATTTTTAAGCTGCTAGAAAATAGTTTAAAGAGGGTTTTTGAAGAAATTTCTGAGATTTCTGAGTTCTCTAAATTCTGGGTTCTTCTGCTACTCGGCTATTGGAAAAATTTCTGAGTTTTTCCATTGAAAAATTCTGCAAATTCTGCATTCTCATTTTCTGCTGTTGGATTTGTTTCTGCAACACATTTGGAGAAATTATGCCACATTTCCTGAGAAAGATTTCTGGGTTTTATTGTTGCAATAATTTGGAAAATTCTGCAATTCTGGGTTTCTCTGCTGTTGGAAAAATTCTACTGTTGCCCTCATTTCTGCACTTTGTCCATTCTGCTATACATTGAAAAAAAAAATTCTGCTACCAATCTAAAAGTCTCTATTCTGCTCTCTGCTGTAAATTTAAAAAATTATATATATATCTATAAAAAAAAAAAATTGAAAATTTGGCCTTTCGGCCCCCCTGCAACCAGCACTTCTGCTCTCTCGCCTTCCTAACAGCACAACTCTAATCAACCCGTCGCCTCTTCCTCACCAGCCACCCTCACATCTGCGCCTTCCCCACGCCTCCCCGCGCCCCTCTTCCCCACGCCTTATGCTATCCGCCTTATCCCTCCAGCTTAACGCTCATACTTCACTACTCCCTCTTCGCCCCTCCCTCTACTCGATCTGCCTTCCCTCGACTTTTTAAAATTCGTATTCTCAAATTTTTTTAGTTCTTCACCATACGCCCCTCCATTATTAATACAACCCACTTTTAATTACGACACTCAATTTTTAAATAACACCATACGTCCCTCCATTATTAATACAACCCACTTTTAAATACGGCACCTAATTTTTAAATAACACCACCCATTTTTAAATTCGATTTTTTATTTTATTCCCCTTATCACTCCATTCCATTAATTCGATTCCCCTCCCACAATTGTATTCGATTTTAAAAAATTGTTTTTAATTCCCTTTCATATATCCCCTCCCACAATTATAATAATCCCCCTCCCTTTTAATTTAACTTCCCTCCCCTTCCACTAAAATTAATTCCCATTTTTTAATAATCCCTTTTAATTAATCCTTTTATATTTTTAAAATTTTAATTTTAATAACGCCTACTTTTTAAAATATTGCCCTCTCTTTTTAAATTCATTCTTAAATTTTTTTAATAGCCCCCTCACCCACTATCCCATCCCATTTTAATATTTTTCCTTCTCATTTAAATTCTTCCCATTATTCCAATTTTTAATTAATTTTTTTAATTAATTTTTAATTAATTAAAAAAAAAAACAGCAGAGAGAGGTAGAGAGAAAGAGCAGAAAGAGAGATATGAACAGCAGAATTGAAGAAATTGACATATGAAGAAAATGGACTGAATACATAGTGAAAAGAGAAATTTGACATTTTATGATTTGTGGCATAAGGGTGATTTTTTGAAGAATTGACATTTGAAGACAAGTTTGCCATCATTGAAAAAAACTCTTTGAAGAAGAAAATTCAGCTGCCATAAAAAGATTCTTGCACAAGTGTTTTCAGCTACACATTTACAAATATTTTGCAGAGATATGTACTGAGCTGACATTGTATTTTGAGTGGAATTTGTAGCTCATTCATAGTTGGAATCAGTGTATTTGAGTTGTTGGATTGTTGATTGCCCTCCATCATTTGAGGAGCACACTTTGTACTTTGAGAATTTTTTGAGTCATTTGTATTTCTTGTTGCATCACATTGTAAACGGGTGCATTTTCAGTTGAAGCCGACACCCTTTCATTTTTTAGCCTAAGTTGTTGAAAATGGCCAAAATCAATGAGTCATTAGTGTTGTTGAATGACCTCATTCATTCAAATGTTCATGATATGATAAAAATGAGCAAGGATGCTCTATGTAACATTCAGAGTTGTTTGCTAGATGCCTGGCAAAAGATTGAGTTTTGCGGTTAGAGCTTCGGCAAATACAGGCGAACTTCAACGAAAAGAGTCACCATTAGATTTGTTTAACGCTTTCTGAAGATTTGAAGAAGACTCCCATGAAGAAAGAAGATAAAGTTACTGAGTTGATTCCCATTCAGTTCCTTGTACTAGAGCAGATGTACATGCAGATGCAGCAGTTCAACTTGCACTTCTCAAGCCCATCATCAGACCTTGGGAAGAGCTTGTCCACAACAAGCACCGAACTGGTCTTGGATATGACAAGGATGTGTCCTTTCATATTCCAGACTACACCAAGACCATCATATTTCAGAGTGCCGGATTCTTGTATGATAGTTCACCTGCAGCTGTTCTAGATCTTGTTCCGCTTCCACAACAACATCAGATTGTAAAATACCAACACTATGATCGAGTTGGCCATATGAAAGAGCACTATTTTGATCTTCATCCATGCAAGCAAGCTGTAGGCCGACACCCATTCTTCATGAATGAGACTACAAGCCTCACACTGGGAACCAAGATTCCTCTTGGATGGATCGCGCCTCACGGAAAGAGGCATCCTTTGACCAAGAAGATGTTAGAAACATGTGTAGAACTTGTTCTGGATATTGAGCAAACTTGCGTTGAGTTTTGTATCATCTCACCTTGTCTGACAGTGAGAAAATGTTGGTCAGGTCATGCTCTATTGTGTCGTCCGGAAGAGCCTAAACCACAATCTCTCATTCATGTTGAGTTGCCTTAATAGTTCAAACATTTGAGCCAGGTAAAGTCATTCAAAAATCCAGTGTAGCGAGAGACATGGATACCCATTGAATCATCTTTGGTTGGTGGATAACCTAAAACCACCACAGGTAGTAGACCTCCCTTCTTTTAAGTCGAAGGTCTCCCTTTCATATATAAGGAACACTTCCTCAGCAGAAGCCTTCAGCTTAGCAGCCTTCAGCTTCTTGCCAGAATTGGTTGAGTTCCAGGAAATGCTAGAAGCATTCCAGAGTTGTTGGTAATCCTAAAACCATCATAGGTATTAGACCTCCCTTCTTTTCGGTCGAATAGGTCGAGAGTCTCCTTTTTAACAAAAAGGACAATTCCTCTAACCGAGACTTTGACTTCTTCGGTTAAGAAGAAGTTGGGAAACGCAACAAGTATTGCGTTCAGGTATTTCTTGATAATCTCGACACCTCTTTTTTCCAACATTTCAGAGAGTTGATTCAGCCAAGCGCTGCCATGTATACTTTGCAGATTTGTATTACAACTCTTTTCTTGGACTCACACATACCCCTTTGGATTAAGGGAGGATGTTGGAACACCTAATCCTACATGGGTAGGTGTGGAATGCGAAAAGTCACAATGGAGTCCAAGTGACCTTGGAATGTGAAACCAAGAGTCACACCATTGTACTATAAATGTACATCTTTGTATAATGGAAAATAAGAAAAGCCTCACGCTTATCTTTCATTGTGTGTTGAGCTCTTTGTGTGTGTGCTCATCTTCTCATACACCATGTGTGTGCTTCAACATGGTGTTTAACATGAATTTGATTTTATTAGATAAGTAAAGTGTTGTGGAAGAAATTTTGGAAGATGTGTTTGTTAGCACCACAAGATGAGTAGTCATGCAATCATAAGGTAGACCATGTCAAGCTTGTAGACAAGATTGAAAATGGTGAAATTCTAGTTGCCTCAATGAATTAGCTGGCTGCCCTAACTATGAAATTATTCCATAATGAATTATGCCGATAAAGATAATGGAAAATTCTTTGAATATACACAGCTAGGCCATGATTTCCATGGTTTTGACCTTTGCTGACATATCTTTGATATGTAGAAACTTTAAATTAGATTATGAAAGTGATGTCTATGGGATCTCCTTTTAGTATGGTATGCATACATCAAATTCTTGATTTCTCTGAACCTGCAAAACATTCAATTGTGAATTTAGAGAGCTAATAAAATCATATTTAAAATTTTCAAATAAAACCTTGATTTCAGCTCTTATATCTCTTGTTCTTGTAGTAAAGTTAGAAAAGAAAGAAGAAACTTCTCTAGAATTCTTACCAGCCTTGGAAATTCCTCTTGAATACCTTATGCACAACTCACAAACATCATTATATGATAACTGAAAAACATCACCTTTTCCTATCAGATTTAAGGGTTTTAAAAAATCATCTTTGATTCCTTTAAGAAGGAGTGTTTTCAAGATCTCTTTTTCCAAATGCTTATGCTTTGATTTTTGAAGGTTGTATTGAAATCGCTCCACATAGTCCTCCAAGCTTTCATCTTCCCCTTGTATCATACCGAAAATATCTTCATTGGATTTGAAGTAGTCTTGGTACTTCTTCAAGAATATGTTCTTCATGTCCTCCCATGTTTGGATGCAGTTCCCACCCAGGCTCATGAACCATCGGAGAGCTGCTCCTTTTAGAGTAAGAGGAAACACTTTCAATCTTTGATCATTAGTATAATAATCATATCCTCTACAAAGTATTTCAAACTCAAACAAGAATGTATCTGGATCTTCATTTGTCAAACCATGAAAATTTGGTAGAGACAATGGGGGAATTATGTGCATTTGTGTCACTCCTCCTAGATCTTTGATAGGGAATTCGAAAGTTGCAATGTGAGCCATTTCTTACCATAATAGAAGATGTTCTTCAGGTGTTTCTTTGAGGATCCTCCTTAAAATGTTCCTGTCAATTGGTTAGTGAAATGGATGGTGTTTACATCACCACTCGAGTGGAATTACAAGATTTTTTTTTTTTTTTTTAATTCTACCTCTAAAACTAAAAAAAAAAACAAGAATTCATTCATACCTTAAGCTTTCACTCAATTCTGCTGTGAAGCGGGCCAGTGAACAAGTGTGTTTCTTGCTCTGTGTGCAGGTTCTTACATTCCGTCTTTAATACCCAATTCTTCCCAAGAAGAAAAAATTAAATATTCATCACTCTTTCTAAATGGCATACACTCTCCCCGGCAACGACGCCAAAATGTCGAGGCATAAAAATGTATCTTTTTAACACCTATTTATCTCACATTAATTATCAATCCGGGAGCAACTTTTTATTTCAAGAGTGTACTCAGTCTGAGGCAGCAATTTATCTAAGAGTAATGCCTTGCAATATGTAGTACAATGTTCAAAATACAAGAGTAAATGGATGCTTGAAAAAGAAATCTAACTACAACAACATAAACTCAAATGCTCTGAAACTTTAATTAAACCAATCTGCAAAACATCGATCATGGATGCAATAGCAATAACTCTTTCTCTTAGAAATCGATGCAAGATAACCAATTCTGGGGACTTGGGAGCAATAACCTCTGTCCTCTACAGTTGGTGATCTTAAAACAATCGAAATGAAAGAAAACTCAATCTTCATTCTGATGAAAGGAACTGTAAAGATTTAAAAAGGAACAACAACTTGTAACTCCTACGTATACACAGCAACTGTAACCAAACTGCTAAATCTATGAATCATAAATAAGCAGTAACTAGAAATGGAACAGCAAGATTATTTGAACAATTGTGAACTTCTCTAATCTCAATACTTTAATCTATCACCGACCAATACTGCAAATCAATCAATCACAAAGAATAATAACTTAGAGTCGAATACAGAAAAACAAGGCTTTCATAATGATAGAAGAATAAATGAACAAAAAAGTAGATAGCAATGTAATTCGTTAATGGATCTGTATTCAAAGCAATCAATTAACTCTGTAATCGAAATAAGTAGTAAACACACTTCACACAACAGAAAATAAAGAAATAGAAATACAAATAGCGGATCGCTCCACCAGGGCCGGGCCCTCAACAGCTGGTGAAAGCGCCACTGGGCTACTGCAGAGCTTGAGAAATGGAACGAGAACGCCTATTTGTATTAATAAAACATGAATAGATTTTACATCAGTTTCTCTTTGCTCACAAGAGTCAAGGAATTGTAATGTTACAAAGGAAATTCAATAATCATCCATTGTTCTTCATCCTCCCCCAATACACAATACATACTCTCCTTTTATAATCAGAAGGAGGAGAAATTAAATAGAAAATATGATTTCCCATAACAATATTGGATTTTTCTCAACAACTTGATCAACCATAAAATACATTTTCAACAATATTTTAACATGAGCAAGGGGAATTTGGCTTTACAGCTGAGATTTGGAGGACGGTCGCAACAACAAATCTGAGAAAATCATGCTCAAAGCAATCTGTATTTCTCTCAATACAGGCCGAATTTTGGCAAACCGTTCCTCTATAAAGTTAATTGGTCCCGTTCTCGACAAAACCCATGTTCCGGATTTTCCAGATTCTTTTTCATTTGCCGAGAATATCAACCGCAAAACTATTACTTCTTATTCCAGCGAATTTCTAAGTTGGAATATTTGATGATGATTTGGAGATCAAATCTTCGATCTGGAAAATATCTTGGAGGCTAAAATGGTGAGTGATATTACAAAATATATTAATAAACCATCATTGATAAAATTATGCATAATAATCATCAATTTATTAAAAATAAAGGAGAAGAAATAATATTCATCCATAAGAGCATAAATCATTATAAAATGGATTTATATGATAAATTATAATAAATGACATGATTAAGAAGAGTAAAAATGGATGAAATAAGTGTTAAAAAGTGGTCGTATTCACGACCCAATAGTTGGTAAAATGAAAGATGAACCAAGGAACAATTGGTGTCTTGGATATCCCTCTTGGTATCCATGAGAGGGATATGAATAGCAGAACTAGACAAAGACGAACGCTTGGCCATAATTTAGGAGTACGATAACCAACGACTTGCGAGGTGGCTAAATTTTAACAGGATGATGGAAAACTGAATAGGACGCAGCACAAATCAATCTCAAACATTAACTTAATCCCAAATGACTTCGGGAAAATGTAAATTTTGTTTAAATAGTTGGCGCGACCTTTTAAATTAAATGCTGACATGACGTGCCAACGAACCGTTGAGTGCCTAACGTGGGGGACATCTCTGAACAACTAAACTCCTTACGTCACTACGGGGGGTCTCGGGGTACGGAGAAATATTATGGCTTGTGCCCCCGCATTCAATCTCCTCTGTACATCTGTGTTTCTCCTGTAGTCAACCCGTTCAACTGCGGAGGCACCCTTCAATTTAACTCTCCTGCTTGTTGTGCCCGTGGGTTGAGTCTTTCGATCAGAGTATGAGCTTTCATCACATCGCCCTTGATATAATGATCGACCTTTAAACTTTAAGTTGGGGTCCCACTTCATAAGGTTCAAAGTATCTAAAATTTTGATTTTAATGCAATGAAAAGAAATATTTTTATGCCAAAGTATAAATATTATAATACTTTAACATATTTTTGACAATTTTCTATTTTTATATTTTCAGAGTCGAAAATAAAAGGATATTGCAAATAATCTACAACATCTCGCTCCACCTAGGGATAGTGTTTTTTGCCACGAAACACTAAGACCCTGCATATCAGTGCCTTCACTTCGGGCATGGAGTCAAATGATGCTTGATGAAAAATATACAATGAGGAAAACCGAATATGTACAAATGATGAACCTATTATCTTTAGTGCTGGAAATAATGTTTCAGATACTGCCCGTTCACAAGCTGCCCAACTGTTTCTCCATCAATATTTTCCAGCATGAAAGTGTTATTTGATTTAACTTCAGTGATTTTGTAAGGACCATACCATAGAGGATCACACTTGCCATGTTTTCCCTTCTCCTCTCTCATGCTATCCCATCTTAGAACCAGATCTCCAGTTTTGAACATAATCTCCTTTGCCTTTCTGTCAAAAAATGGACTTCATTTTATCCTGGTATGTGACCAAATTGTCACTGAATTTATTTATTTTTTCACTCAATTCTATTATTTTTTTCAACCTTCTTATCAATGCATTATGTTCTTCTTGTGCTTCTTGAAGAAAATAAATTACTGGTTTTGCTAACTGAGTGGGAAACAAAGCTTGAGTACCATATACTAACTCATAAGGGGACTTACCAGTGGATCTTCTAGTAGTCATTCTTAATGCCCAGAGAGAAAATATCAACTTTGAATCCCAATTCTTCTGGTTCTCATTAATTTTTTTCTCTAGTATCTTGACCAATGTATTATTTGATGACTCTGGTAATCCATTCCCTTGAGGATGATATGTTGTGGAATGAGACAATATCACATTATTAGTTTGACAAAAATTTATAAACCTGACTGAGTTGAATACCTGAGCATTGTCTATGACGATTTTCACTAGACATCCAAACCTGCTGAAAATATTCTCTTCCAAAAACTTCATCACTACCAAATCATTTGCTTTGCTAGTAGGAATTGCCTCTACCCATTTTGTAAAATAATCAGTGGTAGTTAGAATCCACTTAAACTGCCCACTTGATGGTGGATTAATTTCCCCAATAAAATCTAATCCCCATTGTCTGAAGGTTTCTTCAATAAAAACATGAAGAAGAGGTAAAGGAGCTAACCATTTCTTTTCTGCAAATAATTGGCATTTCTGAAAAGTTATAACAACTCTGTATACATCAAAAAATAAATAAGGCCAGTATAAACCTAATTTAAGAATCTTATGAGTGGTTACTTTCCACTTGTAATGTCCTCCACACAAACATTCATGATACTCCTTGATCACTTCCATTGATTCTCCTTTTGTCAAACACAACAACAAGACACCAATAGGATATTTCCAGTATAATTTAACATCAAGTATAACATAAGGTTGAGATTTGAGCTTTAGGGCTTTGTATTTTGATCTATTGATTGAGGGAGGGAAAGATTAAAAAAAAAATAATGAATAATATCTTTATACTATTCTAAGCAGAGAAATTTGTATTTGATTGCTGGCCTTGTTTCAATATGATTGGTCTCCTCAACCACTTCATCTAATGGTGCAAGCAAATTAATTAGCAGAGTTTGGAAATTAGATTTTGTTAGCAACTTAGCTAATCCTTGTCCTTTGACTAACCTAGTAGGCTTAATTTCCAAACCATATTCTTGGATTTTGGTAATCCATTTTCCTCTTTTTCCCTCTATATCACTATGAATCAGCACATCTTTTACAACGGAATTAGGTACATATTCTACTATTTGAGAATGAAGTACATATGTCGTGAAAGCTTTCAATGACTTGACTAAGGCATATACCTACTTCTCTAAGATGTTATATTTGAGTTATGCATCTCTGAGTACTTTACTGAAAAATTCCACTGGCTACTCCTTTCCTTCTTTGTTCTTCTATAACAACACAACAACAATAGTAGAAGGTGATGAAAATGAAAAAATATGGAAAGGTTTCAAATAATTTGGACTAATCAAAACTGGAGCTTCTTGAAGAGCCTCTTTAATTCTGGCAAAGGATTCTCTTGCATCTTTGTCCCATTTTACTTCAACATTTTTCTTCAACATATCTGATATTTTCCCGACAATCTCAGCATAATTTGGAACAAATCTTCTCAAAAAATTTATTTTCCCTAGAAATATTTGAATATATTTCTTACTTCTAGGTAATGAAATTGTTTGTATAGCCTCAACCCTTGCAGGATCAATTTTCACACCTTGGTTTGAAACTATATGTCCTAGCAACTTACCTTCCTCTAGAGAAAATAGGGATTTCTTAGGATTTAATGATAACCCAAATTTTCTCCATTTCAAGAAATCCTTCTACAGGTGCTCCAAATGTTCATCATCAGACCATGAAAAAATAGTCACATCTTCCAAATATATGACTACAAATTTGTCACCTGCAAAAGCTATATCCATTGTCCTCTGGAAAGTAGCTCCTACATTCATGAGACCAAATGGCATCCTGGCATACATGAATGTTCCCTAGGGTGTAGTGAAAGGTGTTTTCTTCTAATCCCCTTTCTCAACTGCTACTTGGTTGTACCCAGAAAAACCATCAACCATGGATAACCTAGAAGCTCTAGTTAATTTCTTCAGGACATAGTCCGTCTTTGGCAAAGGATAATTATCCTTCAAGGAGGCTCTGTTTATATTTCTGAAATATACACACAATCTTATCTCTCTTTTTTTCTTCCTGACTGGAACTAGATTTGAAACCCACTCTGAGTACTTGTGCGGAACTATGATTTTTGCTTGCAAAATTTTCTTCACCTCTTTCTCAATAGGGGCTAATAATAGTGGATTAATCTGTCTGAGCTTATGCCTATGTGGCTTAACTCCATCCTTCAGTGGTATTTTATGTCGAATAATATCTAAATCATAAGTCTTCAAATCTTCATATGATGATGCAAACACATCTATGAACCTTTTTAAAAGATCTGCATAACTTTATTTATAATATTTAGGAACTCCTTTGAACAACTTGACTATTTTGGGCTCTTGCTAAGTTTCTAAATTACAATCCTCCATCTCTCCATCCTGAGATGCATTCTTCTGATTCACTGCTACATCGTTAACATAAAAAAATCTTTCAAGAGGAACCGGGCCCCTGGGAAATGTATTATCTTTCAACTGAATTATTTTCTGGTCACCAATTGTCTGCTTTAGGTTTCTAGGCACATCAATTTGATCAGCTTGATCACTTTCTTGAGCAATTTGTTTGTCCTCAAAATTTCCAATCATTGTTAAAAATTGATTGATCTGCTCATCATCTTCAAAAACCTGCCTGTGCTCTACATTATCATGGATTGAAGGCCTATGTCTCATTTCAATTTTATATCTCAGTCTTGGATTAATTGGCGGCTTAAATGTGCTAGCTGCAACTGCTAATGAGTCTGCCATTATATTTTCTTCTCTTGGAATAAATTGAAGATTAAAGGCTTTAAAATAATTTTCAATTAGATCCCAGACCTCATTTCTATAGGATCTCAATCTGGGATGCTTAGTCTGACACCAATTCTTAATCTGTCTTATTACTAAATCAGAATCACCAAAATTGGAAACAGATTGTATTCGCATTTTTTTAGCTATTTGCAAGCTCAAAATCAATGCTTCATACTCTGCCACATTATTAGTTGATTCAAATTCCAGTTTGAAAGAAAAAGGTAAAATATTACCTTCAGGAGATATAAAGATGAACCCAGCTCCTATACCTTCTTTAGAATATGCTCCATCGAAATAAAATTTCCAAATTTTATTTGAATGCAGCTCCTTATGTAGACTTGCTGAAGAGAGTTGCTTCTGTGAGTCTTCAACAAATTCTGCATCTTCATGCAGCATAAAACAAGAGAGATCCTCCTTCTCTTGACCATAAACGGGAGAATTACCTGCCTCTTTCTTGGTGGTATGTTTCATGAATATGGTTTCTCTATATAACCTTCATTATTCTCCATTGAAAACAAGGATGATGGCATATGTGAAATCCAACTTTAAGACACCTCCAAGCTTTGCTCCCCCGGATCTGGACACCAACATACCAAATCTAGTTGGAATATCTGTAAATACTACATCCATCATGATACTCTTGGCTGGAATTTGGGCCAAGGAAACAACCATGTCTTTGATAAGACGTACACACTTCACTATCTTTGAATCAAAGGAATAGACGTATCTATATGGCTTATTGATTTGTAAATTTGTCTCTTTCATCACAGATAACGGCATAAGATTATGTGATGCACCGGAATCAAGCATACAATTATGTAGAGTGAAATCATGCAAAAGTACTGATATATAAAAGGGTGGAATAGAAGAGTCTACCTCTTCAACATGAGGCCCTAAAGTAACCACTAGTTTCTCTTCTTGCAAATTCACAATATCACCGACCTCATCAAATTAAGATATATTAATAAACTCTGTAATTTCTTTCTTATAACGAGGTGTTTTAGCTAACTCAAGAAGAGGTACTTGAATTTTAACTTTTTCTAAATATTTAGACAAACTGAAATTTTGGTTTTGTTTAATAAAATTTTTAGGTTCTTCTTGATTTCTATTTGGATTTGCATGTTGTTCAGGAACAGTAACAATCTTCTCCAAAATATTTGAGTCATTAGACTTGTTTCGGGTAGCCCCATCTTGCTGCTTCTCTTTTTCTTTTACCGGATTCATGGGCTGATTCCCCTTGTCTGATTGTTTTATTGAATTTTTCTGTTGTGGAGTCGCGATTGGAGAAGGGAATGACTCTGATTCTTTTTATTCATCATCTTAAGTTCTTAACCTCCTTTTAGATCTCAAGTCATACTTTTTATGCAATTCAACTTGCATAAAAATAGTAAATTGTTTGCAATAGTCATCCATCTCTTCCTGATCAAATGAAATATTAGCTTCTTTACATTCTCTCTCACATTCTTCTTCTACACCACCTTCCATGTATATGGCAGAAATTTTCTCTTCTTCTTCTTTCTGATCATCATCAGTAGACCGGGAAGGTGCCGCTTCTATATATAAGGGTCCTTGAACTTGATCCTGATCTCTTCTTTCCCTCTGCAAAATATATAGGGGTTTCTTTTTTAATTGGGGATTAAAAACCCCTCTGTTTTGCTGTGTTGGTTTCTTGTTATCCAATTCCAACATTACTAATTTTTTGACAAATTTTTAATGAACCTGGTCATGTCATCAATCCTTTGATCTTGTATTGACTCACCTTTATCTTTTCCTTTATCTTGAACTAACTGCTTTTCTTGAGCCTTCCCAGCAACAGCCATATTTTCTTCAATTTCCAAAGCATCAATTTGGATCTGTTCAAGAGTAGGGGACCTTCTTTCCCTCAAATTAAAAAACAAAAATCTGATACAAATGCCCCAGCAAAAACAAATATTGCTCCAATAGGAGGGGGTCTCATTTCTGCAAGCAAAATATTGTACAACTTATTGAATCTTTTGATGAAACTACTCATATTTTCATCTAATTTTTTCTTAATAGCATTAAACTGTGTCAAAGAATAACCATGGTCTCTTTTTTCACCCCATCTTTGGATGAATTGTCTTTCTAACTCATCCCAATAATTAATTGAGCCATTTGGTAAACCTTTAAACCATTTTCTTTCCTCTCCATTTAGGGACTGCACGAAAAGTCTCATTACTACATCTAGTTGTTCAACATTGAAATTTTCAGCAAAAGTACAAAACAAAGGCAATTGTTGTTCTGCAGTTATTTCATCTTCACCAGTAAACCTAGGAATCAACTTAAGATATTCTTGAGGCATTGCATTCATTGGTTGAGGAAGATTTAATGGTGCATATATGTTTGTGAAGAAAGCAGGGGTTGCCATATTTATGCCATGATTGACTGTTCCTTGCATAGTGGGAATTTGTGTACTAGTTGTAGGTGTGGATGAATGGGGTGAAACAACTGATAAAGGAAAGGGTTGATAAACTAAAGTAGAAGAACTAACAACTGTATTAGGTTGAGTTTTTGCAAATGTGAAAGATACAGATTCCAAAGACTGATCTTCTAACCTTGGTTCTTGGAAGTGAATGGATGAAGACAAGGATTCTTGTTCTGAGAAAGTGAGTTTCCGGGAAATATCCTTGGATGAAAGAGTATGAGAACTACTGCTAGGTGCAGGTGGTGTGGCATCAGGTGTAGAAAGGATTTTTGATTTATGGCTCTTTTTAGAAACCAACTTTTCTGGATTTGAAAGGGTAGGAACCTTCTGCTGATAGGTATCATACCTTGTATGTGGCCTCTTATAATCTAGAATTAGAAAATGAAACACAACTTTTAATATTTCCTCCTCTCTGAACAACCAAAGGAAATAAAATCAAAACCCAGGGAAAAGACATCGTTTCTTCGTCCCCGACAGTGATGCCAAAAAATGTTGTACCTTAAGAGAAAATCATTCAGTTGTGATAAGGAATCAGTGCTTAAGCCATTTATATGATTATGTCACAGAATTATTTTTCTCTGTTTAATGACCCTCAAGTATTTATCATTAAACCTTCAAATATCAAATATAATGAACATTTCACAATGCTATTTTTTTCTTATGTTGAATTAAATGACCAAAAGAAAATGAAAGAAGCAAGTCCAAACTTATATGTTGTTACACAAAATATATCATCTCAAACCTAAGAAGAATTATATGAAAGAAACAATTAAAATGAAGGAGCGCAAATTAAGGGTTTTAACTCTTGCTTACATAGGTAAAAAGATACCTGCTTCTCATTACTTTGTTTTATTCAAAGATAGAAAACACAGAACGAAAACTTGAAAACATATCAACATAAACATATTCCAGAAACTTGCTTCTCATTCATTAATCTTTGAAAACTTTGAGTACAAAAAATGTAGTCTGAAGGTCAAAAACTTGGAACCTTCCTTCCTCTGAGTTATTACATTAAATACAATAAAAATTAGTTCGAAACTGCTATAACTAATTCTAACTACCTCAACTCCTGGGGACTTTGAAAACTATCTATTACATATTCTCAAAAAGTCTTATTACATTTACACATCTTTGAAATATTATAATAACATAAAAATTAACACCCTAATCTATATGTTGAATGTGAATAGTTGAGGATGCTGCTACATTTCCCAGGTCAACTTTTGATTTATCTTTCTTCGAAGTTGAAGGATCTTTTGGCAAGTCTATTGTCCAAGCTTTGCACTTCTTCCATATCTCTACTCTTGTCCTAGGTGAGTGTATCATATTGTGATACCCCAACCTGAAAGCAGTAATTCAGTTGTAAGATGGTCTTTCTTTAAATAGAGTTTTTACCAGCCATAGTAGCTGAAAATGTCTTTGAAGAAATTTGATCATCGTTGCCCCCTTGAGTACCTGAGTCTTTTCATGTGTATTATCAACTTTCATTTTGTTTAATACCAATAAGTTTTCATAAGAATCCCATGACAATAGACCTCCTCCTAGTGCCCAACATGAATCTAAGCCTGCTCTTGTTAATTTTTCAAATGATTTAGCAAACTGACTTACTGCTTCTTTGATTTCTATCAACTTATTTTTTGTGGTTTTCTTGTAATCATTCTTGAAAATAATCTTATTAATATCTAATGCATATAATATTCTATCCATAATCTCATTTTCCTCCAATCCTTGATCTATTTTGGAATTGATAAAGTCAATGAATCTTTTTTCCCAAATAGCCCTATTAATTGTCTTCTGTCAATTTGCCATTACTTGTTCTTAAAATTCTCTAATAAGACTTCTCTCTTCTGCAACCATCATCAAGAAGTCAAAAATTAACTTCATTTCAGAAATGATATCATTCCAAATGATATGTTTTTCCTGTATTAAATATATGTTCCCTTTCAAAAAAAAATTAAGGCTTTTGATCTCAGCATTGGCATTCTGACTGTCCATTTTGGATTTACTAGCTTCATTTTCTGCAGCTTCAATAATCTTTGATGCAGTCTCTAAATCTGCTTGAGCCTTCTTCCACTATTTTTCCACCATCTGCAATTCAGTATTCAACTAAGAAATCTGTGCTTGTGGATCTTCATTACTTGAAGGAAAAACAAAATTATAGTTATGACTATCAATATGATTTTGCAATGATATTGCAGTTTGTTTTATTTTGGAGATTTCTTCCTCCTTTTGCATAAGCTGTTGTAACATATTTTCTTTCAAATTCTCTACCTCTGCAACGTCTACAGCCATTGAATGCTCTCCTAAAGGTAATTTAAGATTTTTCTTCAATGTAGATATCTTTGCTTCAGCACTTTACAAAAGTTTCTACACAATAGTCCATTCGTTAGGGTCCACCCCAATCTTTATTATGATTTTCTTCAATTCCTCATTTTGAATGGTTAAATCCCTAGAGTTGGTTTTTTCTAACTTTAACTATTTAATGACTTTTCCAAGCATATTCTTTGCTTTCAATGCCATTGCATTAGTCTTTTTCAGGTCATTTACAATCAATTGACCTTTTTGCATATGTAAGTTCACCTTATCCAACAATGGGATTTTTTTCACATCTAGAGTTACATTTACAGTATTGAAATTACTAGAGGAAACAATTGACATGTCAGTAGGATGTGACAAGGAAATCCTGAATTAATCTTTCTCAAGATCCATGGCAGTAAACATTCTTGTTTTATCTGGAGTAATCTAATATTCAGCTTAGGCTTCTGTGATGGCTTTCATCTTCTGGTTCCTCTCTGCAATTTGGGTAAACATCTGTTTGATCAAAGGTACTTGTTCATGAGAATTCTCATGTCTTCTGGGTGAGGCAGGAACATTTTGTTCCTCTTCTAGTTGTAAAGAGAAACAAGGTTGATTTTATTCCTATCTTGATGATCACGGCAAACATCCCTAACATTATTTTATCTACCATACTGTCATCATCTTTGCCAAGAATTTTAGCAATGCTACTTAGTACTGGCTAAATATTAGTATCAAAAACCTCCATAGGAAAATTCTTGATGTTAGGCTGAAATGTTTGTGTGTTGGGCTTTAGAAAATGAAAAATTATGATTAAAGTCTTCACCTGCAAGATTATCATAACATGCTACCAAAGATTCATCATAGAATTGAACACATGACTCTGACTTGGGGCAACAGAGGGCTTGGCAGATTAACTGGGCAGACATTTGCAGAATATTCTCTCCCTGACAATTCATCACAAAACATTTTCCAAGATACATAATGGAGACCATCCAGGATATCAATTCAGGAAAAAAATGAGTTCTAGGGATACATGCAGATAGCAAACTAGACTTGGCCATGGCGGCATACACTGGAGAAGCTTTGTCATTCAAGAGGACTTTTTGGTAAAATGGAAGATGAACCAGGGAAAAATTTGTGTCTTGTATATCCCTCTCGGTATCCATGAGAGGGATATGACTAGAAGAACTAGACAGAGACGAATTCTTGGCCATAATTCACAACTACAACAACCAACGACTTGCAAGGTGGATAAATTTTAACAGGGTTATGGAAAATTCAACATGACGTAGCACAAATCAATCACAAACATTAACTTAATCTGAAATGACTTCGGGAAAATGTAAATTTTGTTTAAATATGTGGTGCGACCTTTTAAATTAAATGCTGACATGACGCGCCAACAAAATGTTGAGTTCACCTGACATGGAGGACAGCTGTGAACAACTTAGCACCTTATGTCACTGCGGGGGGTCTCGGGGTACGGATAAATATTTTGGCTTGTGCCCCCACATTCAATCTACACCGCACATCTGTGTTTCTCTTGCAGTCAACCCAGTAAACTGAGGAGGCACCCTTCAATTTAACTCTTGTGCTTGTTGTGCCCACGGTTTAAGTCTTTCGATCAAAGTACAAGGTTTCATCATATCCTGCTTGATACAATGATCGAACTTTAAACTCTAAGTCAGGGTCCCAGTTCATAAGGTTCAAAGTATCTAAAATTTTGATTTTAATGCAACGAAAAGAAATATTTTTATTCCAAAGTATAAATATTATAATACTTTAAAATATTTTTGACAATTTTCTATTTTTATATTTTCAGAGTCGAAAATAAAAGGATATTGAAAATGATCCACAACATCTGGCTCCACCTGGGGATAATTTTTTTTGCCATGAAACACTAAGAACCTACAAATCAGTGCCTTCACTTCCGGCATGGAGTCAAATGATGCTTGATGAAAAATATACAATGAGGAAAACTGAATATGTAAAAATGATGAACTTGTTATCTTTAGTGCTGGAAATAATGTTTCAGATATTGCTCATTCAAAGGCTACTCGACTGTTTCTCCATCAAGATTTTCTAGCATGAAAGTGTTATTCAATCTAACTTCATTGATTTTGTAAGTACCATACCATAGAGGATCAAAATTACCATGTTTTCTCTTGTCCTCTCTCCTGATATCCCATCTTAGAACCAGATCTCCAGCTTTGAACATAATCTCCTTTGCCTTTCTGTCAAAAATGGACTTTATTTTCTCCTGCTATGTGACCAAATTCTCTGAATTTATTTCTGCTTTCACTCAATTCTATTAATTTATTCAGCCTTCTTATCAATGCATTAGGTTCTTCTTGTGCTTCTTGAAGAAAATAAATTACTGGTTTTGCTAACTGAGTGGGAAACAAAGCTTGAGTAACATATACTAACTCATAAGGGGACTTACTAGTGGATATTCTAGTAGTCATTCTTACTGCCCAGAGAGCAAATATCAACTTTGAATCCCAATTCTTTTGGTTCTCATTAATTGTTTTCTTCAGGATCTTGACTAATCTCTTGTTTTATGACTCTGCTAATCCATTCCCTTGAGGATGTTATGCTGTGGAATGATAAAATATCACATTATAAGTTTGAAATTTTTTTATAAACCTGACTGAGTTGAATACCTAAGCATTGTCTATGACAATTTTCACTGGACATCCAAACATGCTGAAAATATTCTCTTCCAAAAACTTCATCACTACCAAATCCTTTTTTTTCCTAGTAGGAATTGCCTTTACCCATTTTGTAAAATAATTAGTAGCAGTAAGAATCCACTTAAACTACCCACTTGATGGTGGATTAATTTCCCCAATAAAATCTAATCCCCATTGTCTAAAGGGTTCTTCAATAAAAACAGGCAGAAGAGATAAAGGAGCTAACCTTTTCTTTTCTACAAATAATTGGCATTTCTGACAACTTCTAACAACTTTGTATACATCATAAAATAAAGAAGGCCAGTAGAAACCTGATTTAAGAATGTTATGAGCGATTAATTTTCAACTGTAATTTCCTCTAGACAGACATTCATAATACTCCTTGATCACTTCCATTGATTCTCCTTCTGTCAAACATAGCAACAAGACACCAGTAGGATCTTTCCAATATAATTTAGCATCAATTATAACATAAGGTTGAGCATTGAGTTTTAGGGATCTGCATTTTGATCTATTGATTGAGGGAGGGCAAGAGAAAAAACAAAAATAGTGAATAATATCTTTATACCACTCTGAGAAGAGAAATTTATATTTGATTACTGACCTTGTTTTAATCTGATTGGCCTCAACCACTTCATCTAATGGTGAAAGAAAATTAATTCCTAGAGTTTGGAAATTAGATTCTGTTAGCAACTTAGCTAATCCTCGTCCTTTGACTAACTTAGTAGGCTTAATGACCAATTAATATCTTGGATTTTGGAAATCCATTTTCCTCTTTTTCCCTCTATATCACTCTAAATCAACACATCTTTTACAACCGAATTAGGTACATATGCTACTATTTGAGAATGAAGTACATATGTCTTGAAATATTTCAATGAATTCACTAAGGCATATACCTGCTTCTCCAAGATGTTATATTTGAGCTCTGCATCTTTGAGGACTTTAGTGAAAAATGCTACTGGCTGCTCCTTTCCTTCTTCATTCTTCTGTAACAACACAATAGCAATAGTGGAAGGTGATGAAAATGAAAAAATTTGGAAATGTTTCAAGTAATCTAGACTAATCAAAACTGGAGCTTCTTGAAGAGCCTCTTTAATTCCTGAAAAGGATTCTCTTACATCTTTGTCCCACTTTACTTCAACATTTTTCTTCAACATATTTGTTATTTTCCTGACAATCTCAGCATAATTTGGAACAAATGTTCTCAAAAATTTATTTTCCCTAGAAATATTTGAATATAATTCTTACTTCTAGGTAATGGAATTGTTTGTATAGCCTCAACCCTTGTTGGATCAATTTTCACACCTTCGTTTGAAACTATATGTCCCAAAACCTTACCTTCCTCTATAGCAAACAAGGATTTCTTAGGATTCAATGATAACCAAAATTTTCTACATTTAAATAAAGCCTTCTGTAGGTGCTCCAAATGTTCATCATCAGACCCTGAAAAAATAGTCACATCATCCAAATATATGACTACAAATTTGTCACCTACAAAAGCTATATCCATTGCCCTCTGGAAAGTAGCTCTTGCATTCATGAGACCCAATGGCATCCTGACAAACATGAATGTTCCCCAGGGTGTATTGAAATTTGTTTTCTTCTGATCCCCTTTCTCAAACGCTACTTGGTTGTACCCAGAAAAACCATCAACCATGGATAACCTATAAGTTCCAGTTACTTTCTGCAGAACATAGTCCATGTTTTGCAAAGGATAATTATCCTTCAAGGAGGCTATGTTCATATTTCTGAAATCTACACACAATCTTATCTCTCCATTTTTCTTCCTGACTAGAACTAGATTTGAAGCCCACTCTGAGTATTTGAGCGAAACTATGATTTTTTATTGCAAAAGTTTCTTTACCTCTTTCTCAATAGGGACTAATAACAGTGGATTAATCTATCTGAGCTTTTGCCTGTGTGGCTTAAACCCATCCTTCAGTGGTATTTTATGTTGAATACTATCTAAATCATAAGTCTTCAAATCTTCATATGACCATGCAAACACATCTATGAACCTTTTGAAAAGACCTAGATACCTTTCTTTATAATCTTTAGGAATGCCTTTGAACAACTTGACTATTTTGGGCTCCTGCTGAGTTCCTAAAACAATCCTCCATCTCTCCATCCTGAGATGCCTTCGTCTGATTCACTAATACATCATTAGCATCAAACAATATTTCAAGAGGAACCAGGCATTTGGGCAATGTATTCTCTTTCAATTGAATTATTTTCTGGTCACCAATTGTCTGCTTCAGGTTTCTAGGCACATCAATTTGATCAGCTTGATCACTTTCTTGATCAATTTGATTGTCCTCAAAATTTCCAATCATTGTTAAAAATTGATTGAGCTACTCATCATCTTCAAAAACCTGTCAGTGCTTTACATTATCAGGTATTGAAGGCATGTGTCTCATTTCAATTTCATATCTCAATCTTAGATTAATTGGTGGCTTAAATGTGCTGGCTGCAACTGCCAATGAGTCTGCCATTCTATTTTCTTCTCTTGGAATAAATTGAAGATTAAAGGCTTCAAAATAATTTTCAATTAGATCCCACACCTCATTTCTATAGGACCTCAAACTCGGATGCTTAGTCTGACACCAATTTTTAATCTGTCTTATTACTAACTCATAATCACCAAAAATGGAAACAGGTTGTATTCCCATTTGTTTAGCTGTTTGCAAGCTCAAAATCAATGCTTCATACTCTACCACATTATTAGTTGATTCAAATTCTAGTTTGAAAGAAAACGGTAAAATATTACCTTCAGGAGATATAAAGATGAACCTAGCTCCTCTACCTTCTTTAGAATATGCTCCATCAAAATAACACTTCCAAATTTTATTTGGATGCAGCTCCTTATGTACACTTGCTGAAGAGAGCTGCTTCTGTGAGTCTTCAAAAAATTCTGCATCTTCATGTAGCATAAAACAAGAGAGATCCTCCTTCTCTTGACCATAAATGGGAGAATTACCTACCTCTTTCTTGGTGGTAGTTTTCATGAATCTGGTTTCCATATATAACCTCTTTTCTTCTCCATTGAAAATAGGGATGATGGCATATGTGAAATCCAACTTTAAGACACCTCCAAGCTTTGCTCCCCAGGATCTAGATAACAACATACCAAATCTAGCTGGAATATCTGCAACTACTACATCCATCATGATACTCTTGGCTAGAATTTGGGCCAAGGAAACAACCATGTATTTGATAAGACCTACACACTTCACTCTCTTTGAATCAAAGGAATAGAGATCTGTATATGGCTTAGTGATTTGTAAATTTAGCTCTTTTATCACAGATAATGGCATAAGATTTTGTGATGCACTGGAATCATGCATACAATTATGTAGAATGAAATCATGCAAAAGTACTGATATATAAAATGGTGGAATAGAAGAGTCTACCTCTTCAACATGAGGCCCGAAAGTAACCACTGGTTTCTCTTCTTGAAAATTCACAATATCACCCACCTCATCAGGCTGAGATAGATTAATAAACTCTGTAATTTCTTTCTTATAACCAGGGGTTTTAGCTAACTCAAGAAGAGGTACTTGAATTTTAACTTTTTCTAACTCTTTAGACAAACTGAAAGTTTGGTTTTGTTTAATAAACTTTTTAGGTTCTTCTTGATTTCTATTTGGATTTGCATGTTGGTCAAGAACAATAAAAATCTTTTGCAAAACATTTGAGTCATTAGACTTGTTTTGGGAAGCCTCAGCTTACTGATTCTCTTTTTCTTTGACTGGATTCATGGGCTGCTTCCCCTTGTCTGATTGTTTTATTGAATTTTTCTTTTGTGGAGTCGCCAGTGGAGAAGGGACTGACTCTGATTCTTTTTCTTCTTCACATTCTCTAACACATTCTTCTTCTGCACTAGCTTCCATGTATATGGAAGAAATTTTCTCTTCATATTCTTTCTGATCATCATCAGCAGACCGAGAAGGTGCTGCTTCTATATATAAGGGTGCTTCAACTTGATCCTGATCTCTTCTTTCCCTCTGCAAAATCTACAAGGGTTTCTTTCTGAATTGGGGATTAAAAACCCCTCTGTTTTGCTGTGTAGGTTTCTTGTTATCCAATTCCAACTTTACTAATTTGTTTGACAAATTTTTAATTACCTTGGTCATGTCGTCAATCCTTTGATCTTATATTGACTCATCTTTAGCTTTTCCTTTATCTTAAACTAACTGCTTTTATTGAGCCTTCCCAGCAGTAGTCATATTTTCTACAATTTCCAAAGCTTCAGTTTGGATCTGTTTAAGAGTATGGGACCTTCTTTCCCTCAAAGTAAAACTAAAATATGATACAAATGCCCCAGCAAAAACAAATCTTTCTCCAATAGGAGGGGGTTTCATTTCTGTAGGAAAACTAATGTACAACTTATTGAATATTTTAATGAAATCACTCATATTTTCATCTAATATTTTATTAATAGCATTAAACTCTGTCAAAGAATAACCATGGTCTCTTTTTTCACCCTATATTTGGATGAATTATCTTTCTAACTCATCCCAACCATTAATTGAGCCATTTGGTAGCCCTTTAAACCATTTTCTTGCCTCTCCATTTAGGGACTGCACAAAAATTATCATTACTACATCTAGTTGTTCAACATTCAAATTTTCAGTAAATGTGAAAAACAAAGGCAAGTGTTGTTCTACAGTTATTTCATCTTCACCAGTAAACCTAGGAAGCAACTTAAGATATTCTTGAGGCATTGCATTCATTGGTTGAGGAAGATTTAATGGTGCATATTTGTTCATCAAGAAAGCAGGGGCTTCCATGTTTATGCCATGATTGACTGCTCCTTGAGTAGTGGGAATATGTGTACCAGTGGTAGGTGTGGATGAATGGGGTGAAACAATTGATAAAGGACGGGGTTGATAAACTAAAGAAGAATAACTAACAACTGTATTAGGTTGAGTTTATGTAAATGTTAAGGATACATATTCGAAAGACTGCTCTTCTGACCTTGGTTCTATTAGCTCTCTATAATTTCAATAGATTGATAAGAACGAAGTTGCGGAGAGAACACTTGAACCACTTTGGGATTCTAGGATCTAGCCCTCTTGAATCCAGAGATGGATCTCTCTATAAGTGCAAAGATTGATTTACCTTTAAGGTTTTTCATGTGTGATATTAGGCTAGTTATGAAGAACAGGGTTTGTTTGTTTTTGGATGGTTGAGCATGATTTTTTAGTTGAGTGGAAAGTCCTAAAATGAAAGAGTTTCAAAGGTGTGAAGTTGCAAGCTTTAGCTTATAGGATAGATATGACGTTGGTTTTTAGTCCATTGGGCTATGGAGTCATAAAAGGTTTTAATTATGCAACAATTTCAAGAGTGGTCCAAGGGGCAAGTCATCTATATCACAAGATCTCTTAGATAAAATGATGAAATGAAACAATAAAAGTGTTGGAAGGGTGGAAACAGACAATAATTTCAACTAGGATTTATCAGTCTATCCAAACAAGAAAAGCCTTTTAAGTAACTGTTTAAAAACAACCAAAAGATAGGGTTAACCATAGAGTTCTTTGGACAAGTTTGTATTAAAGCTAACTCAACAGATTAACAATCCAGTAATCCACATAATTACTTTTAGAAGGGATGAAAACAGATAAGAAAAACAAAGTGCAGCCTAAGATCAGATAAGATACTTTTAAATCTAAACTTCTTTCAACATACTCTTAGGGAAACTTTCAGAATTACCTTTGGAGAAAGAACTAGAAGACAGAGCTAACCATAAACTTTCCTAGTCTATCTTTACTGAGTACGTAATGAAAATAACATTCAAGAAAATTTTTTAGTTTAGACAATAGGACGAGGGAACGCCAGCATTCCTAACTTCTTGGACTGTATTAAATCATTATTAAATACACAATTTGGAGGAAAAAATTGAGATAAAGCTTTTCAATCAGAGAAGGGTACTATAAATAGTAAGTCCTAACTCTATGCTTGTTGTTCTTTATCAGAGAATAAGTGGACAAAATGGAAAACATGAAAGGAAAACAATACAATAGAAATAATAACTTCAGCAGTGATATAGACCAGGATCCCAAGAATCAGCTTGTATATTGATGTCAATCCAGTTACATTCTTCAAGTCCAATGTTTCAGTTCAATAATCATCTTTTCTTCTCAGCTTAACTTATTTGATCACAAAGAGAGCTTCAAGAGACTTTGAACACTATTTACATGTAGAAAATTCGAGCACAAGTATTACATCAAAGTTCTTCAACCAACCCTTTACAATGAGCTCCTCAAGAATATTTTATAGGAAAATGAGGAGGTCGAAGAGAAAAAAGATCTATGGGTTCAATTAATATAGTTTAATGCAATTCTCTGCCTTGAAAACCATGCAAGGCATAAGGTAGGAAAACATTTGATCCATATCTCTATTTCATTAACTCTGTTTGGCTTTCGAGGTTTAGTGGATTAAAAGATTTGACTTTAAGGCTATTTCTTATCCCTGTAATAACTTCTCTAACAATTTAAATTAGTTTCTTTGACTCGAAATAACTATTGAGCTATCTTTATGCTAATATATTCTGTTCTGGTAATAACTATGCCTCTTTTGAATGCTTTGAGGCTGTAGGTGTCTTTTGGTAGCTGAGAGGAATCAATTAGCCTCTGATGTGGCAGTGGAGGCTTTCTCGGTCTGGAAAATATTTTTGTTTTGACCTAAAACAGGGCTCCTTTTCTTCTGATCTGTGTGTTAGGCATAATTAGGCCTAAATCTTTTCTTCTATTCTTTAAACCACGTTTAATTGAGTGGATTAGGCTTTAGATAGTTGATTTGGACCATAATCCCTCAAACTGTGTAAACAATCTTCAATTCTTCATCTCTGCTGTGAATTTATTCTTTAACACTGATACTCTTTATTTGATTAAATTTTGCTATGTCTTGTTGATGTGCAGGTGCGCAGAGGGTTTCTAATGGCATCAGTGTTCATGAGGGACTGATGAAACATGGCGTCGAACCATACAGAGAAATCTTATTTAATGAATAAAGGCCTGGGGGATTGTCATCCCCAGCCTTCAATTTCTTTTTAAAACTTTTGAAAAAACTATTAAAACCTGCACAAACAAGAAAAAGTTAGAAAATCCTATGTATTTTGGTTTAACTTCTTTGGAGGGTTAGGTTTAGAGTGCAGCCATTGGATGAAAGCTTCCAACGGTGGAGATTGATCGCGGGGGGTCAAAAGAAGGCGGTTGGAACAAACGGTGGGGAAATTAAGTCAGGACCATTGATCTACAGAGATCAACGGTCAGGATTAATCAGGATATATACAAAGCGGAGGGGCCACTTTACAATGGAACGGAAGAAAATACAAAGAGAAATGGTTAAAAACCTTCAGTGGAGGAAAAAAGGGTGAAAATTGAAATTGGGGTTTCGAAAATAACCTGGGCCATCGGATGAGATCGGCCAAGGAGATCAACGGTGGAGAATGATTGCGATGGAATGTAATGTAAATGGGGAAAGTGGTTTCAGAATTAAAAACCATAGGTTTCACGCTGTTTTTAAGTGATTTCCAAAATCTTTATAAAAAATGTGCATTAGGGGAATTTTGAGGTCTAAAATGGGCCTCCTAAGGAAATTATAAAATAATAGTGGAAAAAATCAAATAAGATTTGATGACATCATCAAATTTTAGAGGGAAAAATGGAAAAACTACCTTTTCAACTCATATTTTCAACTTATCTCCCAAATTTTTTACTCAAATTTCGAGTGGGAGTACTCGTTGGATGCAAAATTTAATTCCCATCACGAATACATATTGCATACTTTAATTGATTATACACACGAAGAATGAGAAATATACAAAACAATGTGGCAGTTACAATCCGTTTTTTATGTATTTCTCACATTTAAATAAATAATTATCAGTATATAAAGAGGTACTCTGAATGAGGAGTAATTTTATCTCCAACAAATACTCTACTAGTAATCAAAAATGAGAGATAAATTAAATATAATTGAAAAAATATTCTCTTTATTATTTTTTAATATTTTTACCCTTTTATTTAAAAAATGGTAAATCATCCCCAATGGTTGTTATAAAGTTTATTTTTGTTGTACATTTTTCTTAGGAGGCCCATTTTAGACCTCAAAATTCCCCTAATGATACGTTCCGCCGCCCGCCACATGTCCTCAGGAGAACCATTTTTTTTGCGTTATTTTTAGGCGTTAAACTTCTGGCACAAAAAAAATGCAAAACAGAATTCCAACCATTGGATGGAGGGGCACATATCTGACGGTGCGGATCACACGTGATGGAGGGTAAGATGCACGGGCGGAAAGAGGTGGGGCAGAGTCTGAGCGGTTTTGATTTGGACTGTCTGATCAAGTAATGAACGGCAGAGATTTGATCTGGGAAGGGTAGGACCCAAAGGAGGAATGGAATGAACGGCCTAGATCGAATCTTGGGATCAAAGGAATAAAATATGAGGTAGAGGTTAGGCAGAGAATGGATCAATGTGAGTCATTGATCTACAGAGATCAACGGTGGAGATCCATTTAAAACTCTATACAACAGGCTTATGAAAAATAACAACGGGAAGGGAGAAACGATCTGGACTGTTGGATCTCATGGTATAGATGACCTAGATCTAATCGCTGAATCGCCCATCGGCGGAGGAGAATGGAAAGGGTCATAGAAAATCTCCGATGCGATTAAACGAGGGCCGTTGATTTGAGGATCAATTCGACGACAGAGATTGAATCAGAGGTTCAAAGGTGGAAAAATGGCATTATGAACAGAATGATATGGGTCGTCGGATCTGAGCCTAGCAGGGAAGATCAACGGTTGAGAAGCCATCGCAAGGTGCTAATCGGAGTGGGGCAAAAAAATGTTAAAACGCATCTGAAGGAAATCTTCGATGCAATTAGCACTCGAGACTTTAACTCTTGGTCCGGGGCGTGGGTATATGGTGGGGAAGTGGTTAGGGGGTTTAACAAAAGGGGCCAATCGCAATCGAAACAAAGGAATAGAGCCTTTCAAATGTGCCCGATGAAAAATCTCCGATGCGATGCGAGATTGCGCCGATCGTTGATTGGTTTTTAGATCAACGGTCCTTTTTCGTTAAAAACAATGAACCGACAGGTTTTAATAAAAACATAGGAAAGTGGGTTTTTTATGAAATACAAAGGAAAATTGCATCAGGGAGGGTTTATTTATAATTTTTTAGCGCCCAATTGCAGGGCTTTTGGTTTTGCGAAGAGGCAAAGGGATCGGGGGTTTATAAAAAAGGGCCAATCGCATCGGGAGTTTTATGTAACAAAAAGACTTGTGCTCGTCGAAAGTTCTGATGCAATAAACGCCATATGGGTTTAGCGCTTGGTCCCAGTGCCAAGTCGCATGGTGGGGAAGTGGTTTAGGACTTAGCCAAAGGGGCTTAGGCCCATATTGTAAAAAAGGCTCATTTTACGATTTTTTCAAGGTTTTTCAAAGGGTTTGGAGGTTTTGGTAAGATCCAAAAAGGAGCTTTAAACCTTACAAAAGGGGATTTATGAATGGAAGAAGGGAAATAATGGAAACAAGGAGGATTTTTATGGGAAAAAGGGGATAAAAATGAAGGTTAATTTGCAGTGGAAGGAGGTGTAAAATGAGGGGAAAATGGAGTGTTTTGCAGCAGTCTTTTCTTCAGGAAAATAATAGAATTTCAAGTTTTTAAGAGGGAAATAGCAGTAAAGATTAATCAAAGGATATGATGTCTTCATAAGACTTCAAGAATTAACAATTTTGACAATAAAACTTGTTTCTTGAAGGCTTCAAAAATGATTTAGCCACCATTTGATATGACAAATTTTATAGGTGGCTAACAATGGCTCCACATGGGGATGGTGCCTTCTTGAAGGCATCAAGTACTTCAGACTTGAATTCTCTAGGGGCTGATTAATGCCTTATCCATTGGGCTGCAACTTTCTTCACTTGGATGATCTTTTTCTATTCTGATAATGTTAGCAGCCATGAAAAACAATGGAACTCTATCAAAACACGCTTTCTACTTACCCAATCCTACTTATCTAACATTTTTTGTTCTTTGAGAGTGCATTTGTATTGGAAAACTCTTTTACAAACATTTTATTCTTTTGAAAGCAAAAAAATAATCTAATTCTACTTCTTATTTCTCCATGAACTTAGATTAAACAGTTGAGTCCATAAGCTTCTCTACCTAACTACTATCTATTAGGATTAGACTGTCTAACATATTTTTATTCTCTAAATTCTGAAACAAGAAATTTAAAAGCATACAAGTCAGGATTGAACAATCTAACTTGTTGCTAATCTATGGCATAAAAAAAAGCTACACATAGATTTATTATTTTTGCAGAAAATTAAATCAAAATGGTGAAGGCTTAAGATTTGCAAGTTTTCAGCATATCCTTCATATTTCTTTAGCTCTGTTTTTTGAATTTGTTTGAGTTGTTCTCTGTTTGCTCTTTGGTTCAAATTTTGAGCGTATCAGAACCAGTTTGCTTCTATCTTTGACTCAAAATTTAAACAGATCGGAGTCATTCTTTATTTTGGAATTTACAAGTTCAGATTTTGAGCTTGTTTGAACCTTTATTTTCTATCCTAATCAACCTAACTGATAAGCCAAGATTAAGTTGTGTGGCAAATCGAATTCACTAACCTATCAGCAGTAAATTTAAAAAATAATTAGGCATGATTACGCTGTATGAATCACTAGGAGTGTGTTTATTAGGAGTGGCATTTAAGCTTGCACACTTTCATATTTTTGTTTCTCTTTTTCGTATGGGGCTGTACCTTTATTGTTTTAACAATCTGCCCTCTTTTCTCTTTCTATTATTTTTGTATTTTTTATTTTTCTTGAAGACAAAATCAATAAAAATCTAATTTCTAAAAACTGAGCTTTATTTACATTCCTATATGTCTATTCTAACTTGGGATATTTTCATTTTTATATGATACAAAAGTGTCAATGTAGCCAGTTGAGTAGTGTAAAAAAGAAGAAGAAACTCTGGCTGCTTGTCAGGGATATCCATAATACATTTTGAAGATTAATCTTCAACACCAAGACTACCACAGAAGGTGGCAGCTTTTCATTCATTTGGTTCTTGGAAAGAATCCATGCTTGATAATTTGAGCCAGTTGGGACTTCCATACATTCTTCCAAAGGATCAACAAAGAAAAGATGGAGATTCTCTTCCTTTTGGCCCTCCATGTCTGGTAGACTATCTACTTCCAAGACTTCAGCTTTGAGGAATATCTCTTCAGTACGTTTCTTGGAAGCATCATCATTATTAATCTGCAAAACAACAAGCAGTGAAATTTCCTTTTCCTCTGGATCTATGCTTGCTTTTGATATAAATTTAGGTTCTTTGAATGGCAGATTGATATTAGTGATGGGAGAAGTTTCTTCTTGAAAAGATGGTATATCCTCAGTAGGATAGTCTTCTATTTGTTTTTCTCCTTCAAAGGCCTGCCAGTATCTTTTATTGTCTGGGACAGCTGGTCTGAATTTTTCTTGAATTGTATATTGCTTGCTCTCCCAATGTCTCAGACATGTACTAGCCACAAGGGCTAATCCACTAGCAAAACTGTTTTGGTCCTTAGGAACAAGGATAAGTTGGAACTCTTTGAAAGATTTTAACAAATCCATGGCATCATTCTTATAAGCTCTAAGTCTGGGATGTATAACCATGCATTCTTCTTTCACTTGCTTAATTACCAATTATGTGTTTCCATGAACTATTATCTTCAGGGCTCCTAATTTTTTCAATAAATGCAGCCCTAAAAGAAGTGCCTCATACTCTACTATGTCATTTGTGTATTGAAAGTTTAATCTATATGAATGGGCTTTAGAATAATTGGTTTCTGTATCGTAAATCCATATTCCTACACCTGCACTGGTTTTCGTACATGACCCATCAAATTTCATAATCCAAAGAGGACTAGTTTCAGTTTTATTGTTGATTTCCTTATTATCCTCTTCGTCTTGAGTGCCATTAGGTTGTTCTATGGAATAGTCACTACGTTCATGATTCTCTTGTTTGGATGATGGTTTGGAGGGTAGTTTCTTGCTTAGTATTTGATCAATTTGTTCTTCTGTCAAAGGATAGTTTTTTCTTTTAGTATAAATAGAAAAAGAGTTACCCTCTTTCTTATGATCAACAAAGAACTTTCTGCATATTTAAAACAAAGTTCTCTACCTGAATGAGCAAGAGTACTTGTTTCGCAATAAGTTTCAAAGACTGACTTTTTATTAATAGTCTGATCTATCTCTTCTTCTGTCAAAGGGGAAGATTTTTCTATGTTCCTTTGAACAGAAGTACAACAGTTCTCTGTCTCTCGTAAAAGCTGATTTTGAGGCGGGATGTCTTCTTGAACCTCTTTTAAGGGATCTTGACTTGTGCTTGCAGGGAAAATTTGAGGATTTTCTATTGTTTCCTGATCTTCTTGTGTAAAAATGTGCTCATGATTGTTATGATACTCAGTTTGCATATGAGGTTCATGAGTTGTTTTTTCTACATTATCAGGATGCCAGTCTTCCTGTGTAATCTGATATGGGTTGTAATCTAGAGGGGGAGTCCCTATATGAGTTGGTTCTCCTCCTACATCAGATTCTGTGTTTTGAAAGCAGCCACTTGTTTTGTCAAAGCACTGCTCACTATATTTTTATGCATTTTGGTCATGAAGTTATCTTATCAGCATAGTATAAGACATAGGCAAGTAATCAAAAATTTCTTGACAACCTTCCTTATTGCTTTCTTTGTAAGCTTTCTCATCGTCTTCTATAAGGTGTTGATCATAATACATATCTTGGTCAAGTCTTGAGGTGATTGGGCTTGTGTTCGATCATGGAAAGCATAGGTTGCTCTAGATCATCAATATTCATATTAGCCATCAACCTATCCATTCTTTTTCAAAGCATGTACATCATCTTTTCCATTATGATTAGAAATTTTTCCTGATTATTTTCTTTGTAATCTTGATCATCATACATGTCTTGTAGTGGTAGATTTTTTGTTTGCTCAGGAAAAAGCATATGTTGCTATGGATCACCAATGTCTAGATTAGCCATAATCCTATCCACTCTCTTTCCAAGCATGTACATCAATTTTTCCATCATGACCATATGTTTGTCTTCTGGTTCTATATCTAAATCCATGTTTGTAAATCAGAAAAAGAGGTCACTCTGTCTGTTCAATTAGCTCAAGGTCTTCTACTAGTGGAGTCATTTTTTCTTTTGGGAGTTTCAGAGTGTGGAGTCGCCAGGTGGAAGTTTTTAGCTGTAAAGGGTGATCTGAAAACAATTGAAAATTTAACCTCAGGAGACTTCCTAAGGATTCTTTTAGGGTTTTCAACTATCTCAGGAGGGTTAGGGTCAAGATAGGCTCTAGTATGAATCTTTCTAGGAGCCACTATGCTGTATTTTTTAGACCAAACTAACAAGAATATTTTAACCAAATATGACAATATTTAAGAGGCTATCTGATCTTTTAAACAAGAAAAATTTAATCCTAAAGTCCTATAACTGAATTTATATGATGTTATGATGATAATGAGTCTTCCCAGTGGATTCTTAAGGTCTGTTTAGGATTGTGGAGTCACCAGGTGGAAATTTTTAGCTCTTTTGGAGGTAAAAGGTTTTATGGTCCACCACCATGTTTATTTGAATACCAATCTAAAATGTTTTTGGGTTTTCTGAGTTTTTTCAGTCCTACGGTTTCTAAGAGTGTTCTAAATCTGTTTCAACTCTTAGCTACGGTGATGAGACAAAGAAAGTCTACTCTTATGGCTAAGCTAGATGGTCCTTCAAGGTTTGATAAGCTCTTATGAGAATCCTAAGGTTTCCTTAGTTTGTCACTGATTCAAATAAGCTCTATCATGATTACCATTTGCTTGGTAGTGCTTGAAGAGGGCTGCTTGTACTCAATGAACACTGAGTGTCTTGAATCAAGGGTTTTCTTGAGGTCTCAAAAGTATTTTAGGATGAAGTTTAATCAAAGTCCCCAGTATGGTCACCCGAAATGTTAGGCTGGTGGCTCAGCTGGCTAACATACCAAATATTTTTGTTCAAAGGGTAATCTAAGATCTTAAAGGTATATCTAGGATGAAAAATACTCAAAATCCCCAGTGGAGTCGCCAGAAATGTTAGCTCTCCGTAATTTCAGCAGATTGGTGAGACCGAAGCTGCGGAGAGAACACTTGAACCACTTTGGGATTCTAGGATCTAGCCCTCCTGAATCCAGAGAGGGATCTCTCTATAAGTGCAAAGATTGATTTATCTTTAAGGTTTTTTATTTGTGATATTAGGCTAGTTCTGAAGAACAAGGTTTGTTTGTTTTTGGATGGTTGAGCATGATTTTTTAGTTGAGTGGAAAGTCCTAAAATGAAAGAGTTTCAAAGGTGTGAAGTTGCAAGCAATCAGAACAAGCTTTAGCTGATAGGATAGATATGACGCTGGTTTTTAGTCCATTGGGCTATGGAGTCATAAAAGGTTTTAATTGTGCAACAATTTCAAGAGTGGTCCAAGGGGCAAGTCATCTATATCACAAGATCTCTTAGACAAAATCATGAAATGGAACATTAAAAGTGTTGGAAGGGTGGAAATATATTTATCAGTCTGTCCAAACAAGAAAATCCTTTTAAGTAATTTTTTAAAACCAACCAAAGGATAGGGCTAACCGTAGACTTATTTGGACAAGTTTGTATTAAATCTAACTCAACAAACAAACAATCTAGTAATCCACATAATTACTTTCAATAGGGATGAAAACAGATAAGAAAAACAAAGTGCAGCCTAAGATCAGATAAGATACTTTTAAATCTAAACCTCTTTCAGCATACTCTTAGGGAAACTTTCAGAATTACCTTTGGAGAAAGAACTAGAAGACAGGGCTAACCATAAACTTTCCTAGTCTATCTTAACTGAGTATGTAATGAAAATAACATTCAAGAACAATGTTTAGTTTAGACAGTAAGACAAGGGAACGCCAGCATTCCTAACTGCTTGGACTGTATTAAATCATTCTTAAATACACAATTTGGAGGAAAACATTGAGATAAAGCTTTTCAATCAGAGAAGAGTACTGTAAACAGTAAGTCCTAACTCTATGCTTGCTGTTCTTTATCAAAGAATAAGTGGACAAAATGGCAAACATGAAAGGAAAACAATACAAAAGAAATAAGCACTTCACTAGTGATATAGACCAAGATCCCAAGAATCAACTTGTATATTGATGTCAATCCAGTTACATTCTTCAAGTCCAATGTTTCAGTTAAGTAATAATATTTTCTTCTCAGCTTAACTTATTTGATCAAAAACATAGCTTCAAGAGCCTCTGAACACTATTTACATGTAGAAAATTCGAGCACAAGTATTACATCAAAATTCTGCAACCAACCCTTTACAATGAGCTCCTCAAGAAGATTTTATAGGAAAATGAGGAGGTCGAAGAGAGAAAAGATCTATGGGTTCAATTAATACAGTTTAATGCAATTCTCTGCCTTGAAAACCATGCAAGGCATAAGGCATGAAAAAATTTGATCCATATCTCTGTTTCATTAACTCTGTTTGGCTTTCGAGGTTTAGTGGATTAAAAGATTTGACTTTAAGGCTATTTCTTATCCCTGTAATAACTTCTTTGACAGTTTAAATTAGTTTCTTTGATTTGAAATAACTGTTGAGCTGTCTTTATGCTAATATATTTTTTTTCTGGTAATAATTATGCCTCTTTTGAATGCTTTGAGGCTGCAGGTGTCTTTTGGTAGCTGAGAGGAATCAATTAGCCTCTGATGTGGCAGTGGAGGCTTTCTTGGTCTGGAAGATATTTTTGTTTTGACCTAAAACAGGACTAATTTTCTTCTGATCTAGGTGTTAGGCATAATTAGGCCTAAATCTTGTCTTATGTTCTTTAAACTGCGTTTAATTGAGTGTATTAGGTTTTATATAGTCGATTTGGACCGTAATCCCTCAAACTGTGTAAACAATCTTCAATTCTTCATCTCTGCTGTGAATTTATTCTTTCAAACTGATACTCTTTATTTGATTAAATTTTGCTGTGTCTTGTTGATGTGCAGGTGCACAGAGGGTTTCTAATGGCATCAATACTCATGAGGGACTGATGAAACATGGAGTCAAACCCTGCAGAGCAATCTTCTTTAATGGATAAAGGCCTGGGGGTTCGTCATCCACGACCTTCAATTTACTTTTAAAACTTTTGAAAAAACTATTAAAACCTGCACAAACAAGAAAAATTTAGAAAATCCTGTGTATTTTGGTTTAATTGCTTTGGAGGGTTAGGTTTAGAGCGCAGCCGTTGGATGAAATCATCCAACGATGGAGATTGATTGTCGGAGGTCAAAAGGAGGAAGTTGGAACAGATGGTGGGGAAATTAAGTCAGGACCGTTGATCTACAGAGATCAATGATCAGGATTAATCAGGATATATACAAAGAGGAGGGGCCACTTTACAATGGAACGGAAGAAAATACAAAGAGAAATGGTTAAAACCCTTTGGCAGAGGAAAAAAGGGTGAAAATTGAAATTGGGGTTTCAAAAATAACCTAGGCCATCGGATGAGATTGGCCAGGGAGATAAACGGTGGAGAATGATCATGATGGAATGCAATGTAAATGGGGAAAGTGGTTTTGACATTAAAAACCACGAGTTTCGTGCTTTTTTTAAGTGGTTTCCAAAATCTTTATAAAAAACGCGATACGCTCCGCCGCCCACCACGTATCCTCAAGAAAACCATTATTTTCGCGTTATTTTTAGGCGTTAAACTTCTGGCACAGAAAAAATGCGAAACGAAACTCCAACAGTTGAATGGAGGGGTGCAGATCTGACGGTGCAAATCGTACGCGATGGAGGGTAAGATGCACGGGCGGAAAGAGGTGGGGCAGAGTCTGAGCGGTTTTGATCTGGACTGTCAGATCAAGAAATGAACGACAGAGATTTGATCTGGGAAGGGTAGGACCCAAAGGAGTTGTGCCTATTGGGATGATTCTAGACCGTCGGATGAATGGAATGAACGGCCCAGATCGAATCTTGGAATAAAAGGAATAAAATACGAGGCCGAGGTTGGGTGGAGAATGGATCAATGTGAGCCGTTGATCTGCAGAGATCAACGGTGGAGATCCGTTTAAAAATATATACAGTGGGCTTATGAAAAATAACAACGGGAAGGTAGAAACGATCTGGACCGTCGAATCTCATGGTATGGATGGCCCAGATCTAATCGTTGAATCACCCATCGGCAGAGGAGAAAGGAAAGTGTTGGGTGTGGAGCCTGATTATCTTGTTTACTTTGTATCACAGCATTGGACCCCTGTACCTTAAAAGGGGCGGCAACGCTGCCCGTAATTAATCGCTGCTGTGGGGGGTCCAAGGCTTTTCGGAGCCCCCCCCTGGCGGGGGATTTCAGGGGCAGCGCCCCCGAAGCTAAAAACAGATGTAAAATTGCTTTGCAAAAGTATAGTAATTTCTAGTCAATCTAGGTCGTTCATTAGGAAAATGATCTGACGGTAGAAGTTATATTTAGATTAGGGTTTTTTGCCCTAGAAGGCAACCCCTCATTTTTATGAGGGCATTGTATTGCGGCTGTGTATTGTATGTGTATTCTTGGAGCAAGAAACAGAGAGGGAGACTGTGAGAGAGAACAGAGGATATTACAGCGGATCTGCTGTAGGTTTTGTCTCTTCATTTTTGCTAGATAATAGAAAGGAAGGACTGGCTGTTCGGGGTGGACGTAGCCCAAACTGGGTGAACCACGTATATCTGTGTCTCTCTGGTTTTATGTGTTTTTTTGTGTGCTTGTATTTTCCACATATTTTATGTGTTGCATTGCTCTGTAATATTTAATTTTCTAACAACTGGTATCAGAGCCGAAGGTATATTTGGCTGATAAAATCGCAGGAAAGAAGGGTTCCTGGTTCGAGTGGGAGCAATGGCGGATGATGGTAAGTTTAGGGTCGAGAAATTTAACGGCCAAAACTTCCCGCTGTGGAAGATGCAGATGGAAGATTATCTGTATCAGAAAGATCTGTACCTACCATTGAGCGGAAAAACAAAGAAGCCGGCGGCCATGACAGACGCAGAATGGAACATTATCGATAGAAAGGCACTCGGAACAGTATGGTTGTGTCTTGCGGCATCAGTCGCCTTCAATATTTCGAAGGAAACAACAACAGAGGGTTTGATGCAGACGTTGGTGAAACTATATGAAAAACCCTCGGCCTCAAACAAGGTATTTATTATGAAACGACTATTTAATATGAAGATGTCGGAAGGTGGATCTGTTGCAGACCATTTAAATGAATTTAATACAGTTACCAGTCGGTTAAGTTCTGTAGGGGTAAACTTTGATGATGAAGTTAGAGCTCTGTTATTCTTGTGCTCATTGCCAGAGAGTTGGAATGGTTTAGTAATGGCCATTAGTAACTCTGTCTCTGGATCTAGTACTTTAAAGTTTGATGATGTTGTTGGTTCTATCCTTAGCGAGGAAATGCGACAGAAAAGCTCTGGTGAGACATTAGGTATTTCTTTGAGTGAAAAGTCTAGGGGAAGAAGAATGGAAAGAGGAAAGAGCTCGGGATATCGCAGTAAATCAAGGAAAGGCAGATCCAAGTCCAGATCAGGAATATTGTGCTGGAATTGCGGAAAGAAAGGACACTTAAAGAAAGACTGTAGATCTCGGAAGGGAAAATAAGGAGACACACAGCAAGAAAACAATCATGAAGCAAATGTGACAAGTGATGTGTTACAATATGCTTTGATTCTTTCTTTCGAAAATGTTACTGATTCTTGGGTTGTAGATTCAGGGGCTTTATTCCATGCCACACCTGATAAGAAATATTTTCATGACTAACCCTATAAAATTGTTGATGATAAACCCTATAAAATTGTTGGAATGGGTAAAGTTCTTGTAAAAAAACATAATGGAAACCAATGGCTACTAAAGGAGGTAAGGCACGTTCCAAATCTGAAGAAAAATCTGATTTCAACAGGGCAGTTAGGCGGTGAAGGTTGTGTGACAACTTTCACAGATAAAACTTGGAAGGTCACCAAAGGAGCCGTGGTAATAGCAAAAGGTGAAAAGGTTGGTACATTATATTTATGCAATGGTATTTCTAACTCTGTTAATGCTTTAACTTCCAAAGGAGAAGATGCGGCATTATGGAATCATAGGCTCGGACACATGAGTGAGAAGGGAATGAAGATTCTTCACTCAAGAAATTTTTTGCTGGGTTTGAAGAATGTTGATTTGGATTTCTATGAGAATTTCATTTATGGAAAACAAAAGAGAGTCAGATTTCTCAGAGTTGGGAAAGAAAAGAAGAGCGAAAAATTGGAGCTTGTGCATACAGATGTATGGGGACCTGCTCATGTATCATCTCTCGGTGGCTCTCGTTATTATGTTACTTTTATTGATGATGCAACTAGAAAAACATGGATTTATTGTATTCAGAATAAATCTGATGTATTTGATACTTTCGAGAAATGGAAAGCTTTGGTTGAGATTGAGACAGGAAAGAAGTTGAAGTGTCTCAGATCAGACAATGGAGGTGAATATTGCAGCAAAGAGTTTGATAGGTACTGTTCAGAGCATGGAATTCGTAGAGAGAAGATAGTTCCAAGAACACCACAAGAAAATGGTGTGTCAGAAAGGATGAACAAAACAATCATGGAGCGTGCAAGGTGCATGAGATTGCATGCAGGATTGCCTTTACAATTTTGGGCAGATGCTGTAGATACTATTGTTTATCTAATAAACAGAAGGCCTTCAAGTTTCTTGGATGGTGGTATTCCAGAGGAAGCATGGACAGGTAAAAAGGTAAACTACTCTTTTTTAAAGCCTTTTGGTTGTGAGGCCTTTGTCCATATTAATAAAGAAAATAGAACAAAGCTTGAGGCAAAATCAAAGAAATGTACCTTTATTGGATATGGTGTTAATGATTTTGGTTATCGCTTATATGATTATAAAAATCACAAAATCATTAGGAGCAGAGATGTAATATTCAATGAAAAGGTCTTGTATAAGAATGAGTTGCAGGAAAAGAAACAGGAAAAAGAAAGCAAGGAATACACGGTTCTTGATGAGATATCTGAAAAAGTAAAGGTGCCTAAAAATAATAATAATCAATAACCACAGCAGCAGCAACCACCACAACAGCAACAGGCACCTCAAACACCTGAAAGTGGTGTTAGAAGATCTACCAGGATAAGTAGACCCCTTGAACGATACTCTCCTTCATTATATTATTTATTGCTGACTGATTCTGGTGAACCTGAATGTTATGAAGAAGCAATGCAAGTTGAAAGTAGGAAGAAGTGGGAGCTAGCCATGGAAGAATAGATGGACTCCCTAATGCATAACCAGACTTGGGACTTAGTCAAGTTGCCTGCAGGTAAAACTGCATTGCAGAATAAATGGGTTTACAGGCTGAAGGAAGAAGATGGAGGGAAACAGAGGTACAAAGCTAGACTTGTGGTGAAGGGGTTTGCACAAAAGAGAGGTATTGATTTTGATGAAATATTTTCTCCTGTTGTTAAGATGAATTCAATCAGAACTATTTTAAGTCTTGTAGCAATGGAATATTTACATCTTGAACAGTTAGATGTAACGACAACATTTCTCCATGGAGATTTGGAGGAAGAGATATACATGCAACAACCAGAAGGATATGAGGTAAAAGGGAAAGAAAAATTGGTGTGCAGGTTAAATAAGAGCTTGTATGGCTTAAAGCAGGCTCCAAGGCAGTGGTATCTAAAATTTGACAAGTTTATGTCTGAAAAAGGTTATACTAGATGTCACTTTGATCATTGTATTTATCTAAAAAGGAAAAATGATGGTAGCTATATTATATTGCTAATGTATGTAGATGACATGCTTGTTGCAGGGTCTAACATGCAAGAAATAAATGTGCTCAAACGAAAATTGGCAAATTCATTTGCAATGAAGGATTTGGGAGCTGCAAAACAAATCCTTGGTATGAGGATAACTAGAGATAGGAAAAATCACAAATTAACACTGTCTCAGAATGAGTACATAGAAAAGGTGTTGAAAAGATTTAATATGCACAATGCAAAACCAGTTAGTACACCTTTTTCTAGCCATTTCAAACTTAGTAAGGAGATGTGCCCAAAGACCCGAGAAGACATGGATTATATGTCTAAAGTTCCATATGCATCTGCAGTTGGAAGCTTAATGTATGCAATGGTCTGCACAAGACCTGATATTGCACATGCAGTGGGAGTTGTAAGCAGGTACATGAATAATCCAGGAAAAGAACATTGGATGGCAGTAAAATGGATTCTCAGATATTTGAGAGGTACAACAAATCAAGCATTATGCTTTGGTGGTTCAAACATTGCTCTACAGGGATATGTTGATGCAGATATGGCAGTGACAGAGATAATAGGAGGAGCACTACAGGATATGTATTTAATGTAGGTGGAACAGCTGTCAGTTGGGTTTCAAAAATCCAAAGTGTTGTTGCACTTTCAACAACAGAAGCCGAGTATGTTGCTGCTACAGAGGCTAGTAAAGAAATGATTTGGTTACAAAGGTTTATGGATGAATTAGGTAAGAAGCATGATATGGGCACACTATACAGTGATAGCAAAAGTGCTATTCATCTTGAAAATAACTCAACATTTCATTCCAGGACTAAACACATACATCTCAAGTACCATTTCATACGGTCAGTATTGGAAGATGGAGAGTTGAAGCTGGAAAAGATACACACTAGCCAGAATCCTGCAAATATGCTAACAAAAGTTGTAACCAAGGAGAAACTGAGAACATCCTCAGTTTCAATTGGTCTTCAAGGATGACGATGAAGATGAGAAATAGCTGGGTCCAAAGAGGAGTCATTGTCCAGCAAATGAAGCAGCGATGGAGTTGCTACAATCAGTCTCCAAGTGGGAGATTGTTGGGTGCGGAGCCTGATTATCTTGTTTACTTTGTATCACAACATTGGACCCTTCTACCTTAAAAGGGGCGGCAACGCCACCCGTAATTAATCGCTGCCGTGGGGGGTCCAGGGCTTTTTGGAGCCCCCCCTGGTGGGGGCTTTTGGGGGTAGCGCCCCCGAAGCTAAAAACAGATGTAAAATTGCCTTGTAAAAGTATAGTAATTTCTAGTCAATCTGGGCCGTTCATTAGGAAAATGATCTGACGGTATAAGTTATGTTTAGATTAGGGTTTTTTGCCCTAGAAGGAAACCCCTCATTTTTATGAGGGCATTGTATTGCGGCTGTGTATTGTATGTGTATTCTCGGAACGAGAAACAGAGAGGGAGACTGTGAGAAAGAACAGAGGATATTACAGCAAATCTACTGTAGGTTTTGTCTTTTCATTTTGCTGGATAATAGAAAGGAAGGACTAGTTGTTCTGGGTGGACGTAGCCCAAAGTGGGTGAACCACGTATATTTGTGTCTCTCTAGTTTTATGTGTTTTGTGTGCTTGTATTTTCTGCATATTTTATGTGTTGCATTGCTCCATAGTATATAATTTTCTAACAGAAAGGGTCATAGAAAATATCCGATGTGATTAAACAAGGGCCATTGATCTGAGGATCACATCGACGACAGAGATTGAATCGGAGGTCTAAAGAGGGAAAAATTGGCTTATGAACAGAATGATATGGGTCGTCGGATCTGAGCCTGGCGGGGAAGATGAACGGCTTAGAAGCCATCGCAAGGTGCCAATCGGAGGGGGGGGGGGAACTGTTAAAACACATCCTAAGGAAATCTCTGATGCGATTAGCGCTCGGGACTTTAACTCTTGGTCCGGGGTGTGGGTATATGGTGGGGAAGTGGTTAGGGGGTTTAACACAAAAGGGGCCAATCACAATCAAAACAAAGGAACGGAGCCTTTCAAATGTGCTCGATGAAAAATCTATGATACGATGCGAGATTGCGTCGATCGTTGATTGGTTTTTAGATCAACGGTCCTTTTTCGTTAAAAACAATGAATAGGAGGTTTTTAATAAAAACATAGGAAACTGGGTTTTTTATGAAATAAAAAGGAAAATTTCATCAGGGAGGGTTTATTTATAATTTTTTAGCGCCCGATTGCAGGGACTTTTGTTTTGCGAAGAGGCAAAGGGATCGGGGGTTTATAAAAAAGAGCCAATCGCATCGGGAGTTTTATGTAACAAAAAGACTTGCGCCCGTCCAAAGTTCTGATGTGATAAGTGCCATATGGGTTTAGCGCTTGGTTCCAGCACCAAGTCGCATGGTCGGGAAGTGGTTTAGGACTTAGCCAAAGGGGCTTGGGCCCATAATCTAAAAAAGGCTCATTTTACGATTTTTTCAAGGTTTTTCAAAGGGTTTGAGGGTTTCGGTAAGATCTAAGAAGGAGCTTTAAACCTTACAAAATGGGATTTATGAATGGAAGAAGGGAAATAATGGAAACAAGGAGGATTTTTATGGGAAAAAGGGGATAAAAATGAAGGTTAATTTGCAGTGAAAGGAGGGGTAAAGTGAGGGGAAAATGGAGTTTTTTGAAGCAGTCTTTTCTTAAGGAAAAAAACAGAATTTCATAGTTTTAAAAGGGGAAAAATAGTGAAGATTAATTAAAGGATATGATGTCTTCAGAAGACTTCAAGAATTAACAATTTTGACAATAAAACTTGTTTCTTGAAGGCTTCAAAAATTATTTAGCCACCATTTGATATGATAAATTTTATAGGTGGCTAACAGGTTCTTGGAAGTGAATGGATGAAGACAAGGATTCTTGTTTCGATAAAGTGAGTTTCCGAGAAATATTTTTGGTTGAAAGAGTATGTGAACTGCTTCCAGGTGCAGGCAGTTTCCCATCAGGTGTAGAAAGGGTTTTTTATTTTTGGCTCTTTTTAGAAACCAACTTTTCTTGATTTGAAAGGGTAGGAACCTTCTGTTGAGAGGTATTAGACCTCGTATGTGGCCTATTATAAGCCAAAATTAGAAAATGAAACACAACTTTTAATATTTCCTCCTCTATGAACAACTAAATTAAATACAAACAAAACCCAAGGAAAAGACTTTGTTTCTTCATCCCCGGAAATGACACCAAAAAATGTTGTACCTTAAGAGACAATCCCTTACTTGTGATAAGGAATCAATGCTTAAGCCAATTATATGATTATGTCATAGAATTATTTTTCTTTGTTTAATGACACTCAAGTATTTATCATTAAACCATCAAATATAAAATATAATGAACATTTCACAATGTTTTCTTTTTCTTATGTTGAATGAAATGACCAGAAGAAAATGAAAGAAAGAAGTCCAAACTGATATATTGTTACACAAAATATACCATCTCAAACCCCAAAAGAATTATATGAAAGAAACAGTTAAGAAAAAGGAGCGCCAATTAAGGGTTTTAACTCTTTCTTACATAGGTAAAAAGAGACTTGTTGCTCATTACTTCGTTTTATTCAAAGATAGAAATCAAAGAATGAAAACTTGAACACATATCAACATAAACATATTCCAGAAACTTGCTTCTTATTCATTAATCTTTGAAAACTTTGAGTACAAAAATTGTAGTCCGAAGGTCCAAAAATTGGAACCGTCCTTCCTCTGAGTTATTACATTAAATACAATAAAAATCAGTTCGAAACTGCTATAATTGATTCTAACTACCTCAACTCCTAAGTACTTCAAAAAATATCTATTACATATTCTCAAAAAGTATTATTACATTTACATCATCTTTGAAAGATTATAATAACATAAAAATTAACACCCTAATTTATATGCTGAATGTGAATATTTGAGTATGTTGCTACATTTCCCATATCAGCTTCTAATTTGTCTTTCTTCGAAGTTGAAGGATCTTTTGGTAAGTCTATTGTCCAGGCTCTGCACTTCTTCCATATCTCTACTCTTGTCCTGGGTGAGTGTATCAGATTGTGATACTCTAACCTGAAAGCAGTAATTCAGTTGTAAGATGGTCTTTCTGTAAATAGAGTTTTTACCAGCCACGACAACTGAAAATGTCTCTAAAGAAAGTTGATCATCGTTGCCCCCTTGAGTACCTGAGTCTTTTCATGTGTATTATCAACTTTACTTTTTGTTAATACCAATAAGTTTTCATAAGAATCCCATGACAATATACCTCCTCTTAGTGCCCAGCATGAAGGTAAACCTGCTCTTGTTAATTTGTCTAATGATTTATCAAACTAACTTACTGCTTCTTTGATTTCTATCAACTTATTTTCTGTGGCTTTCCTGTAATCATTCTTAAAAATAATCTTATTAATCTCTAATGCATATAAGATTATATCTTTAATCTCATTTTCCTCCAATTCTTGATCTATTTTGGAATTGATAAAGTCAATGAATATTTTTTCCCAAATAGCCCTATTGATTGTCTTCTATCTACTTGCCATTACTTATTCTTCAAATTCTCTGATAAGACTTCTCTCTTCCACAACCACCATCAAGAAGTCCCAAATTGACTTCATTTTAGAAATGATATCATTCCAAATGATATGTTTTTCCTGTATTAAATATATGTTCCCTTTCAATTTTTCTTTAAGGCTTTTGATCTTAGCATTGACATTCTGACTATCCATTTTGTATTTACTAGCTTCATTTTATGCAACTTGAATAATCTTCGATGCAGTCTCTAGATCTTCTTAAGCCTTCTTTTGGTCTCTTTCCGCCATCTGCAATTCAGTATTCAACTGAGTAATCTATGCTTGTGGATCTTCGTTACTTGAAGGAAAAACAAAAGTACAGGTATGACTATCAATATGATTTTGCAATGATATTGCAGTTTGTTTTATTTTGGAGATTTCCTCCTCCTTTTGCATAAGCTATTGTAGCAGCTTTTATTTCTCATTCTCTACCTTTGCAACCTTTGCAGCCATTGAATGCTCTCCTGTAGATCATTTAAGCTTTTTATTCAATGTAGATATCTCTGCTTCAGCACTTTGTAGAAGTTTCTGCACAACAGTCCTATCATTAGGGTCCACCCCAATCTTTGTTATGATTTTCTTCAATTCCTCATTTTGAATGGTTAAAGCCCTAGAGTTGGATTTTTCTAACTTTAACTATTTAATGAATTTTCCAAGCATATTCTCTACTTTCATTTCCATTGCAGTAGTCTTTTTTAGGTCATTAACAATCAATTGACCTGTCTGCATATGTAAGTTCACCTTATCCAACAATGGGATTTTCTTCACATCTACAGTTACATTTATAGTATTGAAATTACTAGAGGAACCAATTGACATGTCAATAGGATGTGACAAGGAAATATTCGATTTATCTTTCTCAAGATCCATGGTAGTCAAAAGCCTTGTTTGATCTAGAGCAATTTGATATTCATCTTGGGCTTCCATGCTGGCTTTCATCTTCTGGTTCCTCTGTGCAATTTGGGAAAACATATATTTGATCAGAGGTACTTTTTCATGAGAAGTCTCATGTATTTTGGGTGGGGTAGGAAAATTTTGTTCCTCTCCCAGTTGTAAGGAGAAACCAAGTTGATTATATGTATGTTCTTCATTAAAATATTTCCTTTTCTCAACTCCTTGCTCCTCATATTCTAAGTCAATTACTATTTCTTTACTTCTTTTATTAGACTTCTCTCTAATGATAGGAGTCTAAATATTTGAACCTGTTGAACTCACTACACCTCTGCTAGCTATCTTGTCTAAATTTGGCCTACTTTCATGAAATAAAGCTGAATACCCATTCTTAATTATTATATTGGAAATTACACTGTGTGGGTCATAAGCCCAGCTTTCCCCTAGCAGAAATGCACATCTAGCATTTTAGTAACTCCTTCAAATGGTTGTCTCATATTAACAATGAAAGGGCCTACAGTTAGGGGTAGTTTAAAAATATGTCCCTTTTTCATGGGCACAAAATGAACTTGATCAACATTCAGACTTTGTCGAATAAACTCCAAGGAAAATAGCCTCATGGGAACAAATGATGGAAGTCTATAAGGCTCAACACCTACTCCATATAACCTAATTTTTGAATAATCCTCAAACACAAACCAATCCCAAAACTTACATTTTTCTCCTAAATGCAAGAATTCTTGAGCTATGGGTAAAAAACAAGGGGGAGAAACCCCATTCAAAACCTTATATGCGCTTGACATGAAATAACTGGCAAAATCAGATAGTCCATTTTCATTTTGTTCTCTCCTTACTATATCTATCTAGAAAAATATAGATTACCTCTTCTTATTCATGTCCATGATATTCAGACCTAGATGCATAAATTCCTCCACATTTTGATATAAGAACACGTAAATGATTAATGAAGGAAATTTGAAAGAACTTGTTAATGATAGACTCATCAGCTGTGAATTTACTGCTTCTTGCCAATAGGATGGAATATCCAGCACCATTCCTAGTTTCATCATCATGGAAAACATCCCTAACATCATTTTATCCACCATATTGTCATCATCTTTGCCCAGAATTTTAGCAATGCTGCTTAGTACTAGCTAAATCTTAGTATTAAAAACCTCCATAGGAAAATTCTTGTTGTCAGGCTAAAATTGCTGTGTGTTGGGCTTTAGACAATGAACAAGCTGATTAAAGTCTTCATCTACAAGATTATCATAACATTCTACCAAAGGTTCATCAGAAAATTGAACACATGACTCTAACTCAGGGTAACAAAGGGCTTGGCAGATTAACTGGGCATACACTTGCAAAATATTCTCTCCCTGACAATTCATCAATAAAAATTTTCTAGGATACATAACGGAGACCATCTAGGATATCAATTCAAGAAAAATATGAGTTGTAGGGATACATGCAGACAGAAAACCAGACTTGGCCATGGCGGCATACATTGGAGAAGCTTTGTCATTCAAGAGGACTTGTTGGTAAAATTGAAGATGAACCAGGGAATAATTCATGTCTTGGATATCCCTCTCGATATCTATGAGAGGGTTATGACTAGCAAAACTAGACAAAGATGAACACTTGGCCATAATTCAGGACTACGACAACCAACGACTTGCAAGGTGGCTAAATTTTAACAGGGTGATGGAAAACTGAACAAGACGTAGCACAAATCAATCTCAAACATTAACTTAATCTGAAATGACTTCAGGAAAATGTAAATTTCATTTAAATAGGTGGCGTGGCCTTTTAAATTAAATGCTGACATGACGCGCCAACGAACTGTTGAGTTCCCCTGACGTGGAGGACAAATATGAACAACTTAGCGCCTTACGTCACTGCGGGTGGTACGGATAAATATTTTGGCATGTGCCCCCACATTCAATCTCCACAACACATCTGTGTTTCTCCCATAGTCAACCCGGTCAACTGCAGAGGCACCCTTCAATTTAACTCTCGCACATGTTGTGCCCGCGGGTTGAGTCTTTCGATTAGAGTACGAGCTTTCATCACATCCTGTTTGATATAATGATCGACCTTTAAACTTTAAGTCAGGGATCCACTTCATAAGGTTCAAAGTATCTAAAATTTTGATTTTAATGCAATAAAAAGAGATATTTTTATGCCAAAGTATAAAGATTATAATACTTGAACATATTTTTGACAATTTTCTATTTTTATATTTTCAGAGTCGAAAATAAAAGGATATTTCAAATGATCCACAACATGTGGCTCCAACTAGGGATAATGTTTTTTTCCACAAAACACTATGAACCTGCAAATCAGTGCCTTCACTTCGGGCATGGAGTCAAATGATGCTTGATGAAAAATATACAATGAGGAAAACCAAATATGTACAAATGATGAACTTGTTATCTTTAGTTATGGAAATAATGTTTCAGTTACTGCCCGTTCACAGGCTACCCAATTGTTTCTCCATCAAGGTTTTCCATCATGAAAGTGTTATTTTATCTAACTTCAGTGATTTTGTATGGACCATACCATAGAGGATCAAAATTACCATGTTTTCCCTTCTCCTCTCTCCTGGTAGCCCATCTTAGAACCAGATCTCCAGTTTTGAATATAATCTCCTTTGCCTTTCTGTCAAAAATGGACTTCATTTTCTCCTGGTATGTGACCAAATTGTCTTTGACTTTATTTCTTCTTTCACTCAATTATATTACTTTATTTAGCCTTCTTATCAATGCATTAGGTTCTTCTTGTGCTTCTTGAAGAAAAGAAATTACTGGTTTTTATAACTGAGTGGGAAAAAAAGCTTGAGTACCATATACTAACTCATAAGGGGACTTACTAGTGGATCTTCTAGTAGTTATTATTACTGCCCAGAGAGCAAATATCAACTTTGAATCCCAATTCTTCTGGTTCTCATTAATTGTTTTCTTCAGGATATTGACCAATGTCTTGTTTGATGACTTTGCTAATCATTTTCCTTGAGGACGATATGTTGTGGAATGAGACAATATCACATTATAAGTTTGACAAAAATTTATAAATCTGAATGAGTTGAATACCTGAGCATTGTTTGTGACGATTTTCACTGGACATCCAAACCTGCTGAAAATATTCTCTTCCAAAAACTTCATCACTACCAAATCATTTGCTTTCCTGGTAGGAATTTCCTCTACCCATTTTGTAAAATAATCAATGGCAGTCAGAATCGACTTAAAACTCCCACTTGATGGTGGATTAATTTCCCTAATAAAATCTAATCCCCATTGTCTGAAGGGTTCTTCAATAAAAAGAGGAAGAAGAGGTAAATGAGTTAACCTTTTCTTTTCTACAAATAATTAGCATTTCTCACAACTTCTAATAACTTTGTATACATCAGAAAATAAAGAAGGCTAGTAGAAACCCGATTTAAAAATATTATGAGCGGTTAATTTCCAACTATAATGTCCTCCACACGAACATTCATGATGCTCCTTGATCACTTCCATTGATTCTCCTTCTGTGAAACACAACAACAAGACACTAGCAGGATCTTTCCAATATAATTTAGCATAAATTATAACATAAGGTTGAGCTTTGAGTTTTAGGTCTCTGTATTTTGATCTATTGATTGAGGGAGGGCAAGAGAAAAAACACAAATAGTGAATAATATCTTTATACTAGTATGAGAAAATAAATTTGTATTTGATTGCTGAACTTGTTTTAATCTGATTGGTCTCCTCAACCACTTCATCTAATGGTGCAAGAAAATTAATTCCCAGAGTTTGGAAATTAGATTCTATTAGAAACTTAGCTAATCTATGTCCTTTGACTAACTTAGTAGGCTTAATGTCCAAATCATATTCTTGGATTTTTGCAATCCATTTTCCTCTTTTTCCCTCTATATCACTTTGAATCGGCACATATTTTACAGCCAAATTAGGTACATATGCTACTATTTGAGAATGAAGTACATATGTCCTAAAAGCTTTCAATGACTTCACTAAGGCATATACCTGCTTCTCCAAGATGTTATATTTGAACTTTGCATCTCTGAGGACTTTACTGAAAAAATCCAGTGGCTACTCCTTTCCTTATTCGTTCTTCTGTAACAACACAACAACAATAGTGGAAGGTGATGCAAATGAAATTTTTTGGAAAGGTTTCAAATGATTTGGACTAATCAAAACTGGAGCTTCTTGAAGAGCCTCTTTAATTTTGGCAAAGGATTCTCTTGCATCTTTGTCCCATTTTACCTCAACATTTTTCTTCAACATATCTATTATTTTCCTAGCAATATCAGCATAATTTGGAACAAATATTCTCAAAAGATTATTTTCCCTAGAAATCTTTGAATATCTTTCTTACTTCTAGGTAATGGATTTTTTTGTATAGCCTCAACCCTTACTGGATCAATTTTTACACCTTGTTTTGAAGCTATATGTCCCAACAACTTACCTTCCTCTAGAGCAAATAGGGATTTCTTAGGATATAATGATAACCCAAATTTTCTACATTTCAAGAAAGCCTTTTGCAGGTGCTCCAAATGTTCATCATCAGACCCTAAAAAAATAGTCACATCATCCAAATATATGACTACAAATTTGTCACCTACAAAAGCTATATCCATTTCCCTCTTGAAAGTAGCTCCTGCATTCATGAGACCAAATGGCATCCTGGCATACATGAATGTTCCACAGGGTGTAGTGAAAGTTGTTTCTTTTGATCCCCTTTCTCAACTGCTACTTGGTTGTACCCAGAAAAACCATCAACCATGGATAACCTATAAACTCTAGTTACTTTCTATAGGACATAGTCCATCTTTGGAAAAGGATAATTATCCTTCAAGGAGGCTCTATTCAGATTTTTTAAATCTACACACAATCTTATCTCTCCATTTTTCTTCCTGACTAGAACTATATTTGAAACCCACTTTGAGTACCTGAGTGGAACTATGATTTTTTCTTGTAAAAGTTTCTTTACCTCTTTCTCAATAGGGGATAATAACAATGGATTAATCTATCCGAGCTTCTACCTGTGTGGCTTAAGTCCATCCTTCGGTGGTATTTTATGTTTAATAATATCTAAATCATAAGTCTTCAAATCTTCATATGACCATGCAAACACATCTATGAACCTTTTGAAAATATCTGCATACCTTTCTTTATAATCTTTAGGAACTCCTTTGAACAACTTGACTATTTTGGGCTCCTGTTGAGTTCCTAAATTACAATCCTCAATCTCTCCATCCTGAGATGCATTTTTCTGATTCACTGCTACATCGTTAGCATCAAACAATCTTTCAAGAGGAACCAGGCCTCTGGGAAATATATTATCTTTCAACTGAATTATTTTCCAGTCACCAATTGTCTGCTTTAGGTTTCTAGGCACATCAATTTGATCATCTTGATCACTTTCTTGATCAATTTGATTGTCCTCAAAATTTCCAATCATTGTTAAAAATTGATTGATCTTCTCATCATCTTTAAAAACCTGCCAGTACTTTACATTATCAGGGATTGAAGGCCTGTGTCTCATTTCAATTTTGAATCTCATTCCTGGATTAATTGGTGGCTTAAATGCACTGGCTGCAACTGCCAATGGGTCTGCCATTCTATTCTCTTCTCTTGGAATAAATTGAAAATTAAAGGCTTCAAATAATTTCAATTAGATCCCACACCTCATTTCTATAGGATCTCAATTTGGGATGCTTAGTGTGACACCAATTCTTAATTTTTCTTATTACTAACTTAGAATTACCAAAAATGGAAACAAATTGTATTCACATTTGTTTAGTTGTTTGCAAGCTCAAAATCAATGCTTCATACTCTGCCACATTATTAGTTGATTCAAATTCCAGTTTGAAAGAAAAAGGTAAAATATTACCTTCAGGAGATATAAAGATGAACCCAGCTCCTATACCTTCTTTAGAATATGCTCCATCGAAATAACACTTCCAAATTTTATTTGAATGCAGCTCCTTATGTAAAATTGATAAAGAGAGCTGCTTTTGTGAGTCTTCAACAAATTCTGCATCTTCATGCTTAATAAAATAAGAGATATCTTCCTTTTCTTGACCATAAATGGGAGAATTACCTGCCTCTTTCTTGGTGGTAGTTTTCATGAATCTGGTTTCTCTATATAGCCTTCTTTCTTCTCTATTGAAAATAGGGATGATGGAATATGTGAAATTCAACTTTAAGACACCTCCAAGCTTTTCTCCCCAGGATCTAGACAACAAGATACCAAATCTACCTAGAATATCTGCAACTACTACATCCATCATGATACTCTTGGCTGGATTTTGGGCCAAGGAAACAATCATGTCTTTGATAAGACCTACACACTTCACTCTCTTTTAATCAAAGGAATAGAGGTCTCTATATGGCTTAGTGATTTGTAAATTTAACTCCTTCATCACAGATAATGTCATAATAATATGTGATGCATCGGAATCAAGCATACAATTATGTAGAATGAAATCATGCAAAAGTACTGATATATAAAAAGGTGGAATAGAAGAGTCTACCTCTTCAACATGAGGCCCGAAAGTAACCACTGGTTTCTCTTCTTGCAAATTCATAATATCACTCACCTCTTCAGGCTGAGATAGATTAATAAACTCTACAATTTATTTCTTATAACCAGGTGTTTTAGCTAACTCAAGAAGAGGTACTTGAATTTTAACTTTTTTTCTAACTCTTTAGAAAAACTGAAAGTTTGGTTTTGTTTAATAAGCTTTTCAGGTTCTTCTTTATTTTTGTTTGGATTTGCATGTTGGTTAGGAACAGTAACATCTTCTCCAAAATATTTGAGTCATTAGACTTGTTTTGGGATGCCTCAGCATGCTGCTTCTCTTTTTCTTTTACTAGATTCATGGTCTGCTTCCCCTTGTCTGATTGCTTTATTGAATTTTTTTGTTGTGGAGCCGCCATTAGAGAAGGGACTCACTCTGATTCTTTTTCTTCATCATCTTGAGTTCTCAACCTATTTTTATATCTCAAGTCATAATTTTTATGCAATTCATCTTGCATAAAATCAGCAAATTGCTTGCAATAGTCATCCATCTCTTCCTGATAAAATGAAATATCAACTTCTTTACATTCTTCTTCACATTCTCTCTCACATTCTTCTTTTGCACTACCTTCCATCTATATGGCAGAAATTTACTCTTCATCTTCTTTTTAATCATCATCAGTAGACCGAGAAGGTGTTGCTTCTATATATAAGGGTGGTTGAACTTGATCCTGATCTCTTCTTTCCCTCTACAAAATCTGCAGGGGTTGCTTTCTGAATTGGGGATTAAAAACCCCTTTGTTTTGTTGTGTAGGTTTCTTTTTATCCAATTCCAACTTTACTAATTTGTTTGAAATTTTTTTAATGACCTTGGTCATGTCATCAATCCTTTGATCTTGTATTGGCTCATCTTTAGCTTTTCCTTTATCTAGAACTAACTGCTTTTCTTGAGCCTTCCCAGCAACAGTCATATTTACTTCAATTTCCAAAGCATCAGTTTGGATTTGTTAAAGAGTAGGGGACCTTCTTTCCCTCAAAGTAAAACTAAAATCTGATACAAATGCCCCAACAAAAACAAGTCTTGCTCCAATAGGAGGGGGTTTCATTTCTGCAAGCAAACTACTGGACAACTTATTGAATATTTTAATGAAATCACTCATATTTTCATTTTATTTTTTCTTAATAGCATTAAACTCTGTCAAAGAATAACCATGGTCTCTTTTTTCACCCCATCTTTGGTTGAATTATCTTTATAACTCATCCCAATCCTTAATTGAGCCATTTGGTAACCCTTTAAACCATTTTCTTGCCTCTCCATTTAGGGATTGCACGAAAAGTCTTATTACTACATCTAGTTGTTCAACATTGAAATTTTCAGCAAAAGTTCAAAACAAAGGCAAGTGTCATTCTACAGTTATTTCATCTTCACCAGTAAACCTAGGAAGTAACTTAAAATATTCTTGAGGCATTTCATTCATCGGTTCAGGAAGATTTAATGGTGCATATCTGTTCATCAAGAAAGTAGGGGCTGCCATGTTTATGCCCTAATTGACTGCTCCTTGAGTAGTGGGAATCTGTGTACCAGTTGTAGGTGTGGATGAATGGGGTGAAATAACTGATAAAGGAAGGGGTTGATGAACTAAATCAAAAGAACTAACAATTGTATTAGGTTGAGTTTCTGTAAATGTGAAAGATATAGATTCAAAAGACTGCTCTTCTAACCTTGGTTCTTGGAAGTGAATGGATGAAGACAAGGATTCTTGTTCCGAGAAAGTGAGTTTCTGAGAAATATCCTTGGATGAAAGATTATGAGAACTGTTGGCAGGTGAAGGCAGTGTGCCATCAGGTGTAGAAAGGGTTTTTGACCTCTGGCTCTTTTTAGAAACCAACTTTTCAGGATTTGAAAGGGTAGGAACCTTCTGCTGAGAGGTATCAAACCTCTTGTTGCCTCTTATAAGCCAGAATTAGAAATTGAAACAAAAATTTTAATATTTTCTCCTCTCTGAACAACCAAAGGAAATACAAACAAAACCCAGGGAAAAGACTTCGTTTCTTCATCCCTGGCAACAGCGCCAAAAAATGTTGTACCTTAAGAGACAATCCCTTAGCTATGATAAGGAATCAGTGCTTAAGCTATTTATATGATTATGTCACCGAATTATTTGTCTTTGTTTAATGACCCTCAAGTATTTATCATTAAAACCTCAAATATCAAATATAATGAACATTTCACAATGTTGTATTTTTCTTATGTTGAATGAAATGACCAGAAGAAAATGAAAGAAATAATTCCAAAATGATATGTTGTTAGACAGAATATATCATCTCAAACCCCAGAAGAATTATATGAAAGAAACAGTTAAAACGAAGGAGCATCGATTAAGGGTTTTAACTCTTACTTACATAGGAAAAAAGAGACCTGCTGCTCATTACTTCATTTTATTCAAAGATAGAAAACACAGAACGAAAACTTGAACAGATATCAACATAAAAATATTCCAGAAACTTGCTTCTCATTCACTAATATTTGAAAACTTTGAGTACAAAAATTGTAGTCTAAAGGTACAAAACTTGGAACCTTCCTTCCTCTGAGTTATTACATTAAATACCATAAAAAGCAGTTCAAAATTGCTATAACTGATTCTAACTACCTCAACTCTTGAGGAATTTTAAAACTATCTATTACATATTCTCAAAAAGTCTTATTACATTTACATCATCTTCGAAAGATTATAATAACATAAAAATTAACACCCTAATCTATATGCTGAATGTGAATAGTTGAGGATGCTGCTACATTTCCCAGATCAGCTTCTGATTTGTCTTTCTTTGAAGTTGAAGCATCTTTTGGAAAGTCTATTGTCCAGGCTCTACACTTCTTCCATATCTCTACTCTTGTCCTGGGTGAGTGTATCAGATTGTGATACTCTAACCTGAAAGCAGTAATTCTGTTGTAAGATGGCCTTTCTGTAAATAGAGTTGTTACCAACCACAGTAGCTGAAAATGTCTCTAAAGAAATTTGACCATCATTTCCCCCTTGAGTACCTGAGTCTTTTCATGTGTATTATCAAATTTACTTTTTGTTAATACCAGTAAGTTTTCATAAGAATCCCAAGACAATATACCTCCTCCTAGTGCCCAACATGAAGGTAAACCTGCTCTTGTTAATTTGTCCAATGATTTATCAAACTAACTTATTGCTTCTTTGATTTCTATCAACTTCTTTTCTGTGGCTTTCTTGTAATCATTCTTGACAATCATCTTATTAATCTCTACTGCATATAATATTATATCCTTAATCTCATTTTCCTACAATTCTTGATTTGTTTTGGAATTGATAAAGTAAATGAATATTTTTTCCCAAATATCCCTATTGATTGTCTTCTGTCTATCTGCCATTACTTGTTCTTCAAATTCTCTAATAAGACTTCTCTCTTCTACAACCACCATCAAGAAGTCCCAAATTGACTTCATTTTAGAAATGATATCATTCCAAATGATATATTTTTCCTGTATTAAAGATATGTTCCCTTTCAAATTTTCTTTAAGGCTTTTGATCTCAGCATTGGCATTCTGACTGTCCATTTTGTATTTACCAGCTTCATTTTTTGCAGCTTGAATAATCTTCAATGCAGTCTCTAGATCTGCTTGAGCCTCCTTTCCGTCTCTTTCCACCATCTGCAATTCAGTATTCAATCGAGAAATTTGTGCTTGTGGATCTTTGTTACCTGAAGGAAAAACAAAAGTGCAAGTAAGACTATCAATATGATTTTGCAATGGTATTGCAGTTTGTTTTATTTTGGAGATTTCCTCCTCCTTTTCCATAAATTGTTGTAGTAGGATTTCTTTCTCATTCTCTACCTCTGCAATCTCTGCAACCATTGAATGCTCTCCTGTAGGTAATTTAATATATTTCTTCAATGTAGATATCTCTGCTTCAGCACTCTACAGAAGTTTCTTCACAACAGTCCTATCATTAGGGTCCACCCCAATATTTATTATGATTTTGTTCAATTCCTCATTTTGAATGGTTAAAGCCCTAGATTTGGCTTTTTCTAACTTTAACTGTTTAATGACTTTTCCAAGAATATTATCTGCTTTCATTTCCATTGCATTATTCTTTTTCAGGTCATTTACAATCAATTGACCTGTCTGCACATGTAAGTTCACCTTATCCACAATGGGATGTTCTTCACATCTACAGTTACATTTATTAAAATTACTAGAGGAACCAATTGACATGTCAGTAGGATGTGACAAGGAAATCCTAAATTGATCTTTCTCAAGATCCATGGCATTTAAAAGCCTTGTTTGATTTGGAGCAATTTGATATTCAGCATAGGCTTCCATGCTGGCTTTCATCTTTTGGTTCGTCTCTGCAATTTGGGAAAACATCTGTTTGATTAGAGGTACTTTTTCATGAGAAGTCTCATGTATTTTGGGTGAGGGAGGAACATTTTGTTCCTCTCCTAGTTGTAAAGAGAAACCAGGTTGATTATATGCATGTTCTTCATTAAACTTTGTCCTTTTCTCAGCTCCTTGCTCCTCATATTCTAAGTCAATTATTGTTTCTTTACTTCTTTTATTAGAATTCTCTTAAATGATAGGAGTATGAATATTTGAACCTGTTGAACGCACTACACCTCTGCTAGCTATATTTTCTAAATCTGGCCTGCTTTCATGAATGAAAGCTAAATAACCATTCTCAATTCTTCTATTGGAAATTACACTGTGTGGGTCATAAGCCCAGCTTTCCCCTAGCAGAAAATGCATCTCATCTAGCATTTTAGTAACTTATTTAAATTCCTGTCTCATATTAATAATGAAAGGACCTACAGTCATGGGTAGTTTAAACATATTTCCCTTTTTCATGGGCATAAAGTGAACTTAATCAACATTAAGACTTTTTCAAATAAACTACAAGGCAAATATCCTCATGGAAGAAAATACTGGAAGTCTATGGCTCAACACCCGCTCCATATAACCTAATTTCTGAATAATTCTCAAACACAAACCAATCCCCAAACTTACAGTTTGCTCCTAAATGCAAGAATTCTTGAGCTTTGGGTAAAAAAAAAGGGGGAGAAACCCCATTCAAAAACTTATATGCACGTGACATGAAATAACTCGCAAAATCAAATATTCCATTTTCATTTTGTTCTCTCCTTACTATATCTATCTAGAAAACTATAGATTGCCTCTTCTTATTCATGTCCATGATATTCAGACCTAGATCCATAAATTCCTCCACATTTTGATATAAGAACAAGTAAATGATTAATGAAGGAATTTTGAAAGAACATGTTAATGATAGACTCATCAGTTGTGAATTTACTGCTTCCTGCCAGTAGGATGGAATATCCAGCACCATTCCTAGCTTCATCATCATGGAAAACATCCCTAACATCATTTTAACCACCATACTATCATCATCTTTGCCCAAAATTTTTGCAATGCTGCTTAGTACTAGTTGAATCTCAGTATCAAAAACCTCCATAGGAAAATTATTGCTGTCAGGCTAAAATTGCTGTGTGTTGAGCTTTAGAAAATGAACAATCTGATTAAAGTCTTCACCTGCAAGATTATCCTAACATGCTACCAAATATTCATCAGAGAATTGAACACATGACTCTGACTTAGGGTAACAGGAGGCTTGGCAGATTAACTGGCAGACACTTGTAGAATATTCTCTCCCTGAAAATTCATCACAAAACATTTTCCATGATACATAATGGAGACCATCTAGGATACCAATTCAGGAAAAAGATGAGTTCTAGGGATACATGCAAACAACAAACCAGACTTGGCCATGGCAGCATACATTGGAGAAGCTTTGTCGTTCAAAAGGACTTGTTGGTAAAATGGAAGATGAACCAGGGAAAAATTCGTGTCTTCGATATCCCTCTCGGTATCCATGAGAGGGATATGACTAGAAGAACCAGATAGAGACGAATGCTTGGCCATTATTTAAGACTACGAAAACCAACGACTTGCAAGGTGGGTAAATTTTAACAGGGTGATGGAAAAATGAACAGGACACAGCAAAAATCAATCTCAAACATTAGCTTAATCGGAAATGACTTCGGGAAAATGTAAATTTCATTTAAATAGGTGGCGCTTCCTTTTAAATTAAATGCTGACATGATGCACCAACGAGCTGTTGAGTTCACCTAACGTGGAGGACATCTGTGAATAACTTAGGGCCTTACGTCACTATGGGTGGTCTCGTGGTACAGAGAAATATTTTGGCTTGTGTCCCCGCATTCAATCTCCATCGCACATCTGTGTTTCTCCCGTAGTCAACCCAGTCAATTGCTGAGGCACCCTTCAATTTAATTCTGACGCTTGTTGTGCCCGCGGGTTGTGTCTTTCGATTAGAGTACAAGCTTTCATCACATCCCACTTGATATTATGATCGACCTTTAAACTTTAAGTCAGGGACCCACTTCATAAGGTTCAAAGTATCTAAATTTTTTATTTTATTGCAACAAAAAGAAATATTTTTATGCCAAATTATAAAGATTATAATACTTTAACATATTTTTGAAAATTTTCTATTTTTATATTTTTAGAGTCGAAAATAAAAGGATATTGCAAATGATCCACAAGAGGGGGTAAAAGGGGAAAATCATGAGTACAATGTCCATGGAAACCAAAATGAAAACAAGTATTGTTCGTACGAAGAGGCCTATTATGCTTGGGCTAATTTTTCTGTTGCTGGTTTGTAGTGTTAGGTTGGTTCCCTTGGGGTGTGCTTGGTTGATTACCTTGCCACCCATGGTTACCCTATGCTGGTTCGTTCTAGTTTCATTTCCTCTTTTTCTTTGAATTAGGAGGATTAGTTACACTCTGCTGCATATAAACCTGACCTTGAGGGGGAGGTGGTTGTTGTGGTGGATATTGAGAAGGCACGGGAGGCTGTGGTGCCAATGTCGGAGGGGATGTAACATCGGGCTGTGGATAAGGATAGAAAGGAGGTTGAGAAAATGCTAGCCCTGGCATTAGTTGATGCATTTGGGAAAATTTGTAAGGCATGCTTTGTCCTAGATACATGCTACCAGGAGGCGGATAAGTGCTGGAGGAGTTGGTCCCTCCTTGAGTGAAACCATAACCCATGGAAGGATGAGTATACGGATATGAAAGAGATCCAACGATATGATTGATGGCATAAGATTCCCCTGGTGCGTTGGCACTACTAAGTCTAGGAATATCCAGTAAAACGATATAAACATAACTAGATTTGGCGTAGATCGAGTCATATTTCAATGTGACTTGGAGAGCTTCTTCATCGGTTTGAGAAAGGTGAGACATGACATCTTTATCAATATAAGGAAAAATCATTCTAAGAAACCAATCCATAAAGACACAGTCGTTGAATGTAGGAGCTCGACACAAGTTCCTCCTTCTACGCCATTCTTGGACATGGTAAAAAATGCGGGTGGCAGAAGTTTGAAGGAATGTGGTCCACAACTCAGTACCAGTATCATAGCAGAGAGGTAATTGGAATTACGAAAAAAACACTTTAGCAAGATTCACAAAAATGGAATGAGAGGCAGTGGCCTGATCGACATACCACTTTGCAGCTTCTCCACTGAGAGTACGTTGGAATAACCGAAGGAGGATGGAGTCATTGGTGATAAAATTCAATGAACACCACATGTGAAAGGAGCAGGTGTGATTAGTGGGGTCCTCTCCAGAATTTCCTTCAATCTTAGGAATGTATGAAGGACACTTAGTTGGAATAGTAGGCCAACCTGGATCGTGGGGTATAGGGTTGTTGAATAACTAGCTGAAATCGAGAAGGCTTACGGCTCTGCTAGTAGCAGCTCTAGTATTAGGGCGAGGGCCACCACCAGCTTGAGGACCAGCACGTGCATACACGCCTGAAATGGTGATGGAATGAGGTGGAGGGGAACTGATTTGGAATAGAGTAAGAACCCGATGAACCAGAATCAGAGTCGGTATGGGGACTCGATGGAGGACTAACTCGAATTATACGTAGTGGGGTAAGTGTTCCTAACGGAAATAGAATATGAATAACTTGGAGTATTCGATATAAATGCCTCGGGGGCACAATGATTGCAAGTCACAGATGACACACAAATATGGAAGAGTGATAAAGAAAGGCCCAATGAGGCAAATAAATTAATAACGATGTTTATGTCTTGGCTTGGTAGTGTAAATCAAGATCTCTTTTGCTTTAGGTGTGCATGTTTGTGAGCCATCTCTTAATCCTAATTAAGCCCAGACAATTTTATAAAGAAAAATAAAAAATGTTGAAGTACTGTAAATAAAACTAAAGCGACACTAAAATAAATAGCTACATATGCATGAATTCAACCCAAAAGAAGGCTTCCCAAATAACTAGTCTAAAAGGCGGGTGAAATTGACTCAAAACATACAATATGGACGAAAGACCTAAGGTCTAAGGGACAAATATTAAATGACTCATATCTGCTAGGAAAGGTGCATAAAACAACAAGAAACTGGAGGGGAAAACTGTTTCAAATTGGGGGGTAAAAGGTTAAAAACCTAGGGGAAACAAGGGAACCCTAAGGGAGAGATAGAAAATCCTCAAGAGGGGGTTTTGGATGGAATAATAAGTGATCAAAAGGGACCTAAAAGAAGGATAGACTAGACCCTAAACAATGGCTGTAAGCACTGCAAAATATCATACTACCTACTTATGTAAACCCCTCCTATAAAGGTGGAACTGTAATTAAACTCTAAGGGGCTTCATTCTACTTCAAGGTGACAAAATAAGAATATCCAGGCCTAAGATAGGCTGAGATAGAGGTTAGAAAAACTTGAACAATGCTTGTAGAAAACCTTGAATGTCACAGAAAAAACTCAGAAAAAAGTTGCATCTCGCAGGTTCTAACCTATAAACTATGAAAATCGCAGTTTCTAGGCTGATAGTTGCGAGTTCAGGCATAAATCGTAGGCTCTAGGCCAAAAAGTACGAGTTCTAGATCTGGGTTTTTTAGGGGTAGATTGTGGAAAAAATTGCCATCTCTAGTGTGACTGGTACCTGTTACCTATGGAAAACACCCTAAAACATATGGAAGTTAGATTTTTTACTGTTTTAGGGCATAAAATGTAAAAAAAAACATTAAGAGACTAAAAATAGCTGAATAAAAACCCTAGTTACTGAAACAGTTGGTCACGTAGGAATCTGAATTACAACAGTGAAGTCGCCCATTTTTCAGGGTAAATGCTTAATGCAAGTGTAAGAAAAAGGCTCACCTTAGATCTGTGTGACAAACAACCCTAACAACTATGATGGTTGCTTAAATTCCTTAGATCTGCAATATATAGTCAAAACAAATGCTACAAAAATCTAGATCTATGTAGTAAAAGCAGTTAAATGGTAAAAAGAAATAAGAGTTTCTCCATGCATCCAATGGACGAGACAAGATATAAACAATTTTATATGTATTATAACACCTGGGAAGGGAACAAAGAATGATGTTACCACTCCCTCTCAATGGGATGGGTTCTTAGTTGTCCTCAATGTTTCAGATCCAAAAGTCTCTCTCTCTCAATGGTGTAGAAAACCCGAAATGTGTTGAACTCGATGGGAGCTCAAGAAGCAAGAAAATAGTAACAACAATGAGAATGATCAAAGCGCGACAATGAAAGTGATCAAGGTGAATAATGAATGGAAAACCCTCTTATTTATAACAAAATATTGAGTTACTCTCGATAATGGCGAATAATAAAATATTATTAACCAATATCTAGATCTAACTGCTTGGAATATTTTCTTATATTTTTATGGAGGGGAAAGGTATTTAAATTGGTTAAATACCTTTATTTAGAAATAATAAACAAACAAATGATTTATTTATCATTTCAAGAATGGGGTAATAAGGAATAATTAACAAATAATGATTTTTTAAATTATTTCTAGGTGGTTTAGTCAAATTTAAGAATGAATAATAACTAAATAATGATTTAATTAATTATTCCTGGAGAAAAATAAGAAAATAATGATTTATCTAATTATTTCTCATAATTGGGTTAAACATGACGAGGAATATAAGTTAAACAGTGGTTTAATTAATAATTCCTAGAGGAAAATCAAATAAATAAGAATTTTTTAATTATTCCTCATGGGTTTCCTATTTGAGCTAGAAATAACTTAATAAAAGAGTTGTATGAATTAAATAATAAACATACTAATGACTTTATTATGGAAAATAATTTTAATAATAATAATAATGACATAGTTAAGAAAAATAAAAATGACAATATTAAGATTATTAATAATGATTCTACCATAGATAATTGTATTAATAATGGCAAAATTAAGAATGAATATTCTTTTGATAATAATTTTAATATTGATAGGATTAAGAATATTAAAAATGACAATATGAATAATATTAATAATGACTTTACTAAAGATAATTACATTAATAATGACAAGATTATGAGTATTAATGAAAATAATAATAATTTTAGTGATGATAATACCAATTCTAATAATAAGTTTGACATCAATAAAAAGTTCTCTAGTAATAAAGTAGTTAATCTCTCGAGCTTCTCCTTTGACTCGTCGGTTTTTAGGCTTCTAGAAAAAGGCTTTATTTTTGCCCTAGCTCCTAGGAAAATTCCGGTTCATGATATTATTTGCGACATTGAATTTGGCATCAGAGACTTACCGGATTTATCCAAGGACATTATAAGGCAGGATTGTGCGGTCATTTTAAGGAAAGCCAAGCCTCCCAAGAGCAACCTCAGTAAGCCTGAATTTGAGGCCTTAAAATCCTTAAATAATAATAAGGATATTGTTGTTCTTAAAGCTGACAAAGGAGGTGTAGCTATAATTATTAATAAAGAGGATTATAGGAAGAAAATGTTAGACCATTTGGAGAATAGTGGAAGCTACAAAAAACTTTCTAGAAATCCCTTGAAAAAGGTCTCAAGAGCTGTTGCTGATGCTATCAAGTCAAGCAGCTCCGTAGGTTCTCTTAGCAAGAAGTTGATTGAAAGCAATCCCCTTACTCTGAGAATCTATGGTCTTCCCAAAATCCATAAGGATGGTGCTCCCCTTTGGCCCATTGTAAACACCATTGGTAGTCCAACTTATCTTCTTGCTAAGTTTTTAGCCTCTAAGCTAAAACCTCTCGTAGGTCGTACTGATTCCTTTGTTAAATATTCTACTTATTTTGTTAATGAATTAAAGGGTGTTAAAATGGGGCCTGAAGATAGGTTTGTTAGTTTTGATGTCGTCTCTCTTTTCACCAATATCCCTATTAAGGAGGCCATCGAAGTCATTAATTAGATCACTGATCCTGACACAGCCTTTTTAGTTGGGATTTGCTTAACTTCTACTTTCTTTAGTTTTGAAGGTGAGTTTTATGAGCAAACCTGTGGTGTTGCTATGGGTTCTCCCCTTTCCCCAATTTTTGCTAATCTCTTTATGGAGGACTTTGAATCCAAGGCACTTTCCTCTGCTCCGCACCAACCTAAGCTTTGGAAGAGGTTTGTAGATGATACTTGTGTTGTCTTGCCTCATGGTAAGGAAGAACTGGATCGTTACTTTGTTCATCTTAATAGTCAATCTTCTTCCATAAAATTTACCATGGATTTTGAGGAGGATGGGAGCCTTCCTTTCCTTGACGTTATTATTTGTAGGAAGGAAGATGGTTCTTTCTCTCATCAGGTTTTTCGTAAGAAAACCCACACTGAGCAATATCTTCGCGCGGATTCTCATCATTTCCCTGCTTAAAAGTTAGGCGTCCTCAACACCTTAGCCACTAGGGCGTTGAGAATCCCTGATGAATCTCACCTTGAGGGAGAAAAGACCCATCTCCTTAATGTTTTTTGTTCTAATGGTTATAGTAAGTCTCAAGGACTTAAAGCTTTTCTTAAAGCAGAGAGAGGTCCCTTAGTTAAAAATAATAATGATCCTAATCAATGGTCCTGCAATGTAAGGCTTCCTTTCATTCAGGGTACCACTGATAGGATTGCTAGGATTCTTAGGAAGCATAATATTTCCACTTCCTTCAAACCCCTTAACACGATTCACAGCTCTCTTAACTCGGTTAAAGATCCGGTTAACCCTAGGGATGGAAAAGGTGTCTACCTTATTCCTTGTTCCTGTGGGACGCCTTACATTGGTGAAACAGGTAGGTCCATTAGCCAAAGGATAGGTGAACATGCAGCTGACATCAGGCATGGTAGGTCCCGCACCTCTGCCCTAGCTGAACGTGTGGAAAAAACTAACCATCATATCTGCATTGAAGAGGCTAAGGTCTTAGCCAGGATTGATCACTTTCATCATCGTAAGTTAAGAGAGGCCCTTGAAATTGAAAAAAGGCCTGTAAATCTCAATAGAGATGACGGTTGGAATATAAGCAGGTGTTGGATTCCTGCCTTATATTCTTAATACAATTTTTATTTTATTTTATTTTATTTTTTATTTTATTTATTTATTCTATATTCTTTTTATTTATTTATTTTTATTTTTATTTTTATTATTTATTTATATATATATTTATTTTATTTATTTATTTATTTATTTTTATTTTATTTGTTTATTTATTTATTTATTTATTTTTATTTTTATTTTTTAGATTTTATTTATTTATTTTTTAATTTTTTAATTTTATTTAATTTTATTTAATTTTATTTTAATTTTATTCTATTTTATTTTTATTTATATATTTATTTATTTTTTAGTTTTTTAATATATTTTTATATTTTATATTTTTTAATTTATACATATGTATATATATTTATTCTTTTATTATTTATTATTTATTTATTTATTGTTATTTGTTTTTTGAATAATCAATTAACAATTTTAATTCAAATAAAATGATTTTTATATTTAAATTAAACTATTAAATTGACCTAGCCGTTACGATGTTTTAATTAAATAATTAAAATTAATAGAACTAACCGTTATGGATTTCAAAGTAAAAATTAGCTGTTATCCTTTTCTACATCTATTTAAACTCAACGTCTGATCTGATCTCTCACCTAGTCCTGATGATGAACCACACTGGTTGGTTCGAAACGCGTCGACTTTGTTCATTGTAATGTGATTATTACCGAAATATTTCTTCATAATTTATCGATGGATCACAGAAACTAGAGATCTTTCAAAATATGGTTTATTAAATTATTTCTTATAGTGAAAGCAATTTTACTATGGTAAAATTGGTCTTACATAGTGCACTTTGATCCATCTAATTGTGAATGGTTAGATGACCAAAAATTGGTGTAACAACATGTACAACCAACATTAATGCATGACCAAAACTCACTTCCCATCAAGTCCAAGGGGTCAACCATGCTCTGACACAACTCTCTAACACCCTCCTCCCACATCTCCCCAAGTAACCGGCCAACTAGGAAAAACACGTGACGAAGAGTTATTATGATTTGATTCAACATCTTAGGTCACCTTAAGGAAGTGGAACCAACACAAAACATCTCCAAAGACCTTGTGCAACCACTATAGGACACTCGTGAGCCATACAGAATGTAGAAAATCCACATAGATTCAATTGATCTTGTAATATGCTAAAACAAAATACTTGAATCTATTCTAGAAATTGTGGAAACCAATTATGATCACAGTCAATTGCATAAACAATAAAGAGAGTGAATTTCAATCAGAAAACACAAAATATGTATCTAGGGAAAGACTCAACTAGAAACCCCACTATATGTATATTGCATTAATTCAAGAATATGAAATGATGCAATGCTTCTCTCAGGCTTGAGAGCTCTCCACACTATCTCTAATTGTCTCACTCTGATGTAAGCAAGTTTGGTCCAATACTTAACCAATTATTTTCCCTTTTCTGATCAGCCTTTCTCACACATTCCCCAGGGAATTGAGCCCCTATCAATTAGGAAATTCCCACTAACTGATTGTGCAATATATCCAAGGCATCCTCATGACCTCATGCATGATCTGTACATTTTTCTAATTATACAACTAATAGTTTAATTCCCTTTAACTCTAATATCAACTGAATCTTCCTTAGAAATGATATGCAACAACTATTTAGAGTGAATTATCAATTATCTGATTGATCACTGCAAGTGAATTACATCATATTTAATTCACTGGACCTCTCACTAGCTCATCCATCAATTCGAACTAGATAAATTGATTTTAACTCAAATAATTAAGTTAAACAATTACAACTCAAATAAAACTGCAATTGGACCCCCTAAAACTTAGGTTGAACTCTCCATGTCTCTAGTTTGACCCCCAACTCAAATTGATTGAGTTAACTGAGTCTTCCCAACTCAGTTAACTCATACAATATGTCATGGGTGTAGAAATTATATGCACTAAGCATGCATATGTCCAAGATCCACCTGACCTCACACTATTTAACTTTATGCAAGATACTGATTCTATTCCACTTGTTAATCTTTTGCGGAAAAATTAATTGCACACACATGTGAGGCATAAACAAAAATATTCAATCGCACATCACACAGTTTTTAACCGGGAAATCCTAAAGCTGAAAACCCCAACTATATATTATGTAACATGGAGATCATATGAAAATATCATACAAGCATACAAATCTTATCACAAGTTCTCAGTACAGTACAATCGTTATACACTATACAGGCCTAATCTTGCAAATCCATGCACCAATCTATGCCACCTGCTAGCCAGCCTCCACTGCGCAATCTCTGCTGAAGAATAGCTTTGAATGAATTCAAATTACTCTTGGATTGACTATGCAATCCTCATTGGTATCTCCACTGTGTGTTTGATGCAATCACCGCATCACTAATAGTCACAACTGATAGTTTATCTTTCCCTTTCACCTATCTCTCCACTGGTCTCCACTGAAACTGCCATGCATTGTAGCTAAATGATGTATTCTTTAGTTGATTAATGAGTTATTATTTATGAATTAATTAACTAATTAATTCACTCGACTCTCACTAGTGTATCAATCAGTTAGACTAGATACAACTAGCTCAACTGAGTCTAACAGAGTTAAACTGAATACAACTCCATAACTACTTCTTCCAACTGTGTCATAACTCTGCCACTTGAGTTCTAATTGAGTCCTTCATGCATTAGCTCCATTAAACCCTTAGGAATAGCATAATTCCTTCTATCGGCTGATGTGCCACATCTGTGCACTGAGCTGAAGTGCTCCAAGAGAATAAGTTGTTGTTTAGAGTCTAATTATTATTAAGAGCTAATAATAATCGACATGCATCTATTTTTAGATTGACGATCTATAAATAGAATTCGCCCAATATTCTAAAAACAGAATTTCATCTATTTTTCCAACTTGACCAACCATCCACAAATAGCATCCTGCAACTTCTGAAATATGATCATCATGTCTAAAAATAGACTTGCGGCAAAATAGCCTGCGGGCCCACTTAGTGAAGGGGACTCTTTTCACTAAGCTCATCATCTTGTTGAATCTCAACACTCCCTCTCAACAAGATAGGGATTATCCTTCACCCTGATCCTGCCTCTACGGTATTCGAATTTTCTCCTGGTGGGCAGCTTCGTTAGAATATTTGCATCCTGATCCTTCGTGTGAATGTACTGAAGCAACGTGATCTTCCGCTGCACACAATATCTGATGTGATGATACCAGATATCAATATGTTTAGATCTATCCTGAAACACAGGATTAACCGAGAATTTAATGCAACTCTGATTATCACAATGAATCACCGTGGGATCTAAATGTGAACCGAACAAACCAACCAGAATCTTCCTCATCCAGATAGCCTCACATGCAGCTAAACTTGCTACCATGTATTCTGCTTTCGCTGAAATGAGTGCCAAATATCTTTGTTTCCTGTTGTACCAAGAAACTACCATAGATCCGATAATGAAAATCCCTCTCGATGTGCTCTTTCTGTGTGTTGGGCTTTGTGCCCAATCTGCATCCGTGAAGCCATGCAACTTCACCTCATCCGTCTGTCTGTACCATAAACCATACTCAGATGTGCCCCTGAGATATCTCAGGACATGCTTTCCCACCTTCCAAAAGAGCTTGGCAGGCTTAACCATCGCTTGTGAAATCTGGTTCACCGCATAGCATATGTTCGGTCTTGTATTAACTAAATACATGAGCGAACCCACCAACTATCGATAAACAGTGGCATCCACTACCTCTGCCGATGTAGCATTCTCTTTCTTCCAATTTCCTGGAAGAGGAGTGTTGATAGGCTTGCAGCCTTGCATGTGAAACTTCTCTAGTATCTCCTGGGCATACTTGCCTTGAGACACAAACAGTTCACCTTCTCGCTGCCATATTTCCAATCCAAGGAAATAATGAAGGAGGTCTAAATCCTTCATCTCAAACTCCTTTACAATATCAGCCTTGCATGAGAGTATCAAATTCTCATCACTTGTTAGTATCAAATCATCAACATAAAGTACAATGATCAAAAGCTTACGCTCAACCACAATTTGGTACAGGTTTGCATCCGCCTCACTCTTGGTGAAGCCAAGTCCAGTGAAATAGCTGTCGATCTGAGTGTACCAAGCACGGGGTGCTTGTTTCAGCCCATATAGCGCTCTTTTGAGCCTGCATACATGTGACTCGTTGCTGAAGATCTCAAATCCTTCAGGTTGCTCAATGTACACCTCTTCCTCAATGATCCCATTAAGGAACACAGTCTTCAAATCCATCTGATGAATGTGCCAACCCATCTGCGCTGAGAGATAAAGGATGGTCCGTATGGAAGAATAATTTGCGATAGGTGTAAAGGTTTCTTCATAGTCAATCCCCTCAATCTTTGAGAAGCCCCAGGCAAAAAAATCTTTCCTTATACTTCTCGATGCTCCCATCAGCAGCTTGATTTACCTTGTAGATCCATCTTGATCCTACAACTGATTTTCCCACCGGCCTTGGAACAATCTCTCAAGCACTGTTTCTGTTAGTATGAATCTTGATTCGAAGTGTACGAAAAAAGACCACTTTAGTTGCACATAACAAACAGCCCTAACAACAAAATATGGCTGCTAATATCTTCAAATCTGTAATTAGTTATTCAAGACAAATGCTGCAAAAATATAAATCTATGCATAAAAATACATAAGTAGTAAAAATAAGGTTTTTCTCCATGCATCCAATAGACAAGACAAGAACAATATTTTTTGAAGATTTTTATATTAATGGCACCTGGGAGGAAAACAAGAAATGTGTTTCCAATTCTCCTCAATGGGATGGGTTCTTGGAAGTCCTTAGCACCTCAGATCTATAATTTCTCTCCCTTGTTGGTGTAGAAAACCCAGACAAACATAGAACTCAAAGGGACCTCACAAAGAAAATAATAGAAAATATGACAATGATAATGGCTCAAAGTCAGACCAAGAGTATAGATCCAGAGTGATCTAAGAGGCAACAAAAGGTGATGAATGGTAGGAAAAACCCTTCTATTTATAACAAAATATTAAGTCATTCTAGATCTTGGTGCATGATTAAAATAATATTAACCAAATCTAGATCCACCTTTTATGGAATATTTTATTATATTTGTTGGAGGGGAAAGGAATTTGACTTGGGTCAAATCCCTTTATTTGTAAATAATAAATAAATAAATGATTTATTTATCATTTTAGGGAAGTGGTTGAATGATAATTAAATAAATAATGATTTATTTAATTATTTATAAATGATTTATTCATATTTAACAAGGAATATTATTTAAATAAGATTTAAATTATTATTCCTATAAAATAATAAGATAAATAAGGATTTATCTAATTAATTTCCTGGTTTTGGGTTAAATATGACCAGGAATAATAATTAAATTACTGTTTAATTAATTATTTCACGAGGAAAACTAAACAAATATAGATTTGTTTAATATTTCCCCTTGGGGTTTCCTTTTTAGACCATAAAAAACCTAATAAATGTGTTTTATTAAGTTATTTTACATAGTGAAAGCAATTTTACTTAAGGTAAAATTGGTCTTACATGGTGTACTTGGGTCCATCTAATGATAATAGGTTAGATGACCAAAAAATGGTGTAATAGATTGCCCCCCAGCGTGTGAGTGTTAGGAGAAAATCATATGACTGAAGTACGTCGTAAGAACTCAATCACCAGACATCAAAAGGGAAGTTAGAGAGAGAAATGTATGGTAGAATAATGTGCTGAAGAACTAGACCCTAAGGAGATGAGACTTACAGGTGTAACAAGTCTCTTTTTATGAATGGGTACCTGTGCTAAAGGCAGCGGGGGAGGCATACCTATGCCCGTCGAGACAAAGTACAAAAGAATAGTGCGCCCAGTAAACAAGGGACCGAACTATAAAGTACATGCTGGCATAAACATGAGCCAGATAAAAGATATAATGACAAATCCCACATACATTTTGTGCCTGGGATAACAGCCAGGACTTATACAATAATATCTAAGTACATGAGAGACAAATACAACCCCAATGCCCCTATAAATGGTGAAGGGCTCACAAAATATGACTGATACATGCAAATCAAAGAGGCGCTGCAAGCGGCTAAGGCCGACATCATCAAATATATGGAGCTGCACTAAAGGCTTTGATGAAGAGGTCATCCGGGCATGTGGGGGGCTACCAGCAAGGCCACCCCCTCATGAGGGTTGAGACATCTCACACACACCCGGGAATCACCGAGATCATCTTCTGCATCACTGAACCATCAAGTATACGGATCTCGATCATGCTGAAAGGAGCTGGAGCTGAGAAATAATCCAGTCAAAGGGAAATAAGGAGTCCTTGGGCCTGATTCGAGGCACCTAACAAGAGTAGAAGTTGGAACCAAGGTACACCGTCCTCTAGACCTATCTTCTGGAATGAATGAGCTGATGTCGACAAAAGGAGGTCCACCATAGGTGAGGCAATAAGGGATCCTCAACTAAGGCATGAGAGAAAACAGTAGAGCGACTGACAGACTGAAACCAATGATGATGATGAAATGGGGGGTATTGAGTAGCGAGTGGACGACTTCCCTTGTTAAATCATAAAGGGCATGGATGATCTGGCAGCAATTGACATAATATCATGAGGGATAGGGGGTAGTGGGACTGAAGGCCATAAGGGGCGACATGAGAGAGGGACCAAGCAAGGAAGGATGGAGGACTATAGTGGGATACAAAGGGACTCGGGATAGACTCCATGAATGCGATGATGACTCAACTCGGATTCTCTAAACAAGGGCGACTCAATGGTGCTGCCACACAGTAAAGGTCCAATGGGGGACCATAAAAACATGAGTACAAGGTGGTAACTCATGACAAAAATCAACATGAACAAGGACAAGTATGGAGGAAAAGTGGTGCCCCAAGTACAAGTGTTGTAAGCAAGGAAATCTGATTTTGAGGAGAGGTGAAGAGACCCTTCTTGGACAAAATGTGTCCTAGTGAAGCATCAAATAACAAAAAACTAACAAATACCCATTTGAGGGCTCTGTGAGAGCTTTCCAACGGTGCAAACGATTTTTCCAATGGAGCTACGGTTTGACCGCAACAGGCGAAAGAAAAATCAATGGTTTCTCTTCTAATAAGGCATTTTCCCTCCAAATTCACTCATTTTCTTGTGTAGCTGTGGTGAATGTGGAGAGGAGAGAAGGCCCTAAATCTTGCAATGATCATAGCGGACAAACCAACCGTTGGAATCGAGATTCGTCAGTTGCAGGTAAAGGGTCTAATCCTATTCTTTCTTTTTGATGGATTGAAAGTTCAGATTAGGGTCCTAAATCTTAGGAACAACCCCTCCTTCATTATCACGGCTGGGTCGCACTTTTTAGGCCAAAAACTATGACCTGGGAAGTAGGTTTTGAGCAAAAAAGTGCGACCTGTCTCAGGATTTGGGAAAAAAGTGCGACTTGTCAGATGGAGGGGGTTTTAGTGCTGCGTTGGGGTTGGGATTTGGGTTCTTGTGGTTGGATACAGTTTTTTCTTTCTATAGACTGACAAAGATGATGTTTTTGTGCAGATATGGCAGATATACAGATCAACTAGAGAGAGAGAGAGACTTGGGTACATTACGGTTGGAGATCCAAGTGGATTAGGGTGTCCATCGTGCCTTGGCTAGGTTTGGTGTTCTAAAGTTTGTGGAGAACCCTCTATTGAGGGATGGAGAGCCCTTGTTGGCCGAAATTGTTAGTTATTGGGATCCAGATCATGAGGTCTTTATAGTGCGGCGGCATAGGATTGAGTTGATAGTCCAGGATCTATATTTCTTGACTAGTCTCCCACCATTAGGGATGGTGGGAAATACACATCCAGTGTTACTGCAGGGGCGTAACATCATGGAGTTTGTAGAGTGTCATTGTCGACCAGGCCTCCAAGTCAAAGGGTCTCGAATACCGATCGAGGACCTAGAGAGATTAGAGACCTGTGCAGTGGCCACAGCGGTGCTGCAGATCCTGGACAACCAGGCACTCCATCACATCACTAGGGGGAAGATGATGATTTTGGAGAAAGTGTTGAGTGGGACCTAATCTGGGTGGGCCCAGATGATGTCAGTGTCGTTGAAATGAAATCTGTTGCTTTGCAAGCAGCAAGTGAACAATGATTATGTGTATGGGACCTTCTTGTGCTCCTTCTTTTTTGAGAAGATCCCGAACTTGCGACCTCGTATACAACTCCCAGATGGGTGCCCGAGAGAGCCCAGGATGCGCCAGTGGGGGTGACTACTGTGCAGAGGAGGAGGAGGGGTGGTTGGATGAGTGTTCCAACCTCAATTCTTTTCCCATTGGGATCATATGTCGTTGTACATAGACGACTATCCCTATAGTGGGATTAGTTATTGTGGGGATATAGACCTACCACTTCTGCTTGGTCGAGTATGGGGACCCGATGGTAAGTGAAAAGTTACTAATATTTTATGTGCATGTTAAAGTTTCTAAATATTATATATGGTCCTGATTCGTGTACTCTTGGTATGCAGATATAGCTCTGGTAAAACCGGCCAGATATATGGGACGACCTGTAGTATTAGGAGCTGCAGGCCATAATGGATCGAGAGTGGCATAGAATGAGGATGCGTACGCCTTTCTGGAGGACATCCATCATAGATGTGAGAGGTTGCTGACCGGTGTTTCAGAGCATGGTTGGCAGGACTTAGACGACCAGTACATAGAGCCATGTATTGGTTTACCCTCAGAATTGCGAGGTGTCATGCGACGCATGGCGATGGCTGGTTAGGGGATGCGTGATCTACAAGCTGCGGGAGCAGAGCCATTAGCTCAGGATCCTCCAGATAGTGATTAGGTGTGGGGGAGGTGGTGCCCCCTAGTGTGTATGTAGGGGCAAGTGGTGCCCCCAGTTTTGAGTTTTGTTTTTGTAACATGCTATGGGTATGTCATATGTATCAAAGTAGATGGACTCTAAAAACATGTTATACGACACATATTATGGATATGCATCATTTTGATGATTTTGAATGTTATTGTCTTGTATGAAATGCATGTGATAAATGCCAATCTAGAACATGGTTTGTAATGCTATCTACATAGTGATTTTGTTCTCGAGGTACATGACTGAAAGTAATGATTTCAAATTCACATATCAAAAGTTTCACTTGTAAATATCATCTAAAAAGGATAGGATTATGCACACGATAGACACCATTTATTTGCATGATAAGAAGCAGGGAATATAAACGAATGTGCAGATGGAGGATGCGATGAGAGAGGGCATCGGCTAAGAGACCACACATTGCATCATATTCGACTTGATTATTGGTGACCGTACCAATGCAGACCCCATTCGAGATAAAAAGTGCATGCAAGGGGGTAAAGATGGCCCAATTTGCCGAGGCTAGATTCTGAGAATAGCTATTTGCACCATCAGCGTAACTGATATAGGGTGTGGATGGGAGGTTCTGCGGAATAGTGTCACAAGACAATAAATGGAAGGGGGAAGAACAATGATGGTAGCGTGAGTGAAAAGTAGACATCAAACGACAATTTCGGGAGGGAGTGGTCTGGGTAGGATGGCTATGACTCATATACCGACTAGAGGGTGGTGTATGAGGGCTACACGAGGTATAGTTGGTGCTCATGCTGCGGAGGTAAAAATAGAGACGGATGGTGTCATCCCATTTGGGGGTGGAAAAGATAAGGTCAGGGGTGGAAAAGGCTTCCAGGAGGTCATCATGATGGGAAAAGAGGGGATGATGAGGGGAATGGAAACCAAATGATGCTACAAAGCTACCTAAATCATCAACATAGGAATAAAGGTTCACATACAGATCGTCACGGGGGATGACGGAATAACAAGTAACTAGATGGTCAAATGATGTTGAGCCCAGGGTGGTCGCTGAAGGTGGGTCGAGCGAAACAATAGGGGAGGATTCAAAGGCAATGTTCCCCAAGGTTATCACATATGATGATAGGTAGAGCATGGCGGTAGAAGGCTCTGTCATATCTACATCAGGAGGGGAATGTCAATGGGACCGAGTAGATCTTCAAGTTGACCTGAAGCATACTGTACAAGTATGGGAGAGGCAGATTGATTTTTTTCAACCTCATACTCTCGAACTACTTCTAAAGAGGTGCGGTAATGCGTCAGTTGGGGACAATGGTGGGAATAATGGCCATGGAAACCACGTAGAGCACAAGGTTTGTTAGTGCGAATAGTCTTTGGGTTCTTGGCTACGAACGAAGAAGGAACAAAGGGTTCAGGGACCTTAGACTCAAGGAACGTGACTTTAACCATGGGTTTAATACAGGGTAATTCGGGACAAGTATGGGTGGCATGACCGACAACATCACATAAGGCGCAAGGCTTTGCGAGCAGAGGAGGGGCAGGGTTAGTCAGGGTGGCCTTGTCTTTGGATGCCTCCTTTCAAGCTTTGCCTTTCTTTCCCGAAGCTATCACAACAGGAGAAGGGTCTTGCTGAGGTGTGGGTGGCACTATAGCAATGGAAGAAGCGAGGGGAACCGATTGAGCTGGTGTTAAAGCAAGGTAGGGTTTGGGGTGACCGAGTGGGGTAGTGGCTAGAGGGTAAAGGTACCAGACGGGAATACCCAGGGTCAGGTTGGGAAGAGAAAGGGTGGCCATGATGGGAAGAAAATAGACTTTGGGAGGGGGAGCAAGGAAAGGTATCTAACCAGTAGGGTAATGACCAAGAGGGATAGCTCCAAGACAGTTGAGGCTTTTTGGAACCGTCCCAGGAGGATAAAGGGGCTCATGGGTACTAGTTGTAGGAGAAGGGCCAAAAAGAGGAGGTTTGGTTGGCTGAGACGAAGGGCTAGGAGTAGGTTGCGGCGGGCGAGGTGGAGGTTGAGGTTGCTGACTAGCCAAAGTGGGCCGCTTAAGGGCATCCTGGGACGATTTTATCATACAAACATTCGAGAAGCTAGGATCAGAGGCAGGGGGAGGAGGAAGACCAGGGAAGGTTCCAAGAAAAGAGGAGTCTTTATAGATGCCAAGAGAGACACTGGTTAAATAATCGACGATTTTCTTATTGGTCACAGAAGATATGGTTGTCTTAGGGGAGGTCTGAGATTTGGGATCATGATACGTCAACTGGTTAATGGTGACTATCTTTCCATTATGATGGAAAAACATCTTGCAGTGGACCGCATATGGGACAGAAGACATGGCACAGGTGTAGCTATGACCCAAAAGAATGTTATAATCAAGAGGGGCATCAATGACTTCAACGTCAAAGAAAACCGTCTTGCCCGCAAGAGTGATAGGACAATTACGGAATAGGCCAATGGGCTAGGAGGCGTGGCCATCCCACACTCGAATGGTGATCGTGGAAGGGGCCAACTCAGGAGATCTAAGTTATTTCCAAACTGAAGTGGACATCATATAGGTGGATGCCCCCTCATCAATGATACACCGAGAAATGTTAGTGTTCCGGATTTTGACTGGGATTTGGAAAGCGACGGAAGCAGGGAGGGGAGGATGTTCTTATTGATGGGCATTCAAAACAATCAATTGGTCATCAACAGGATCTAAAGAACCCATGGTTGATAGTAGAGTCTTCTTTTCAGAAGGGCACAACTGGAGGAGTTCCAGTGTTGAAATGGCAGCAGGATATTGTGCCAAATCATCTACTATTCTATACGAATGAGTAGCTCAACCAGAAGCAGAATTTTGGCGTAATGGTCCCTTAGGAATCTTGGTATGAACCTCAACTTTGGGATGAGGGATATGCAAGGGACCATTGGATGTCGAAAGAGGCTCTGTAGAACCTAAAGAAGGGGACTCGGGGACAGATATAGCAGGAGGCTTGGTGTACTGATGGGACCAAGTTTGAAGGTTAAGGTCGATGGTTAGAGGTTGATCAGAGTTCATCGTGAGGATCTGGTAATTAGAGGAACCAGAAGGGGAAGGTTGAGTGGCCACTTGTCCGTCATGTGGTTGGGTAGCCACAAATCCTTGCTGGGGGAAAGGATTGGTAAACATAGCCGGTTGAGTAGTGGCCACATTTGGGGGAGTAGTAGGGGAAGTATGTTGTCCTCATAATGTGGCTTGAGACTCCCACATCTGTCACATCTGTGGTAAAATGGGACAATCGTGAGTGTAAAGACCGTAAATAATGCAACACGAACAAGGCTTATTTGTACGAATAGGCTTGTCCAGCTTGGGCTGGGTGCCCTGTTGTTGGTTAGCAACGTTAGAGTCAATACCTTGAGGATTGGGTCCATGAGTACCGGGGGAAGATTGGTTTTGATTGCCTTTCCTCTTCCTTTGAGAAGAAGGATGATTATTGACGCCCTGCTATGCAAATACTTGCCTCGGAGGGCCTGGTAGTTATTGTTGCTGGGGTTGAGAAGGCAAGGGAGGTGGAGGTGGAAATGCTGGAGGAGCTGGGGCACCAGGCTATGGATAAGGATAATGGTTAGGTTGGGAAACATTGAGGTAAGCAGGAGGTTGGGAAAAAGGATGAGGCATTCCGTATCTTGGATACATGCTACCTGGAGAGGGAAAATTGTTGGAGGTGCTGGCCCCTCCTAGAGGGAGACCATAGCCCATAGGAGTTTGAGCATATGGATGAGAAAGAGCTCCAACGATACCATCGGCAGAATGAGATGCCCCCGGGGAATTAGCACCACTGAGTCTGGGGAGGTTAGGAATGACGATATAAACATAACCAGACTGAGCATAGATCATATCATATTTCAAGGCTATTTGGAGGGCGGCTTCTTCGGTTTGAGGAAAATGCAATGCGACATCTTTGCCAATGGCAGGTAAGAGAGATCTAAGGAACCAGTCCATGTATACCCGATCTTCGAAGGTAGGAGCTCGACAAAGGCTCTTTCTTCTCCGCCATTTCTGAACATGATCGGATAGGCAGGTCGCAGATGATTGATGGAAAAATGTCAAGAGCTCGGTAGCAGTGTCATATTGGAGAGGGAGCTGGAAATAAGATAAGAAGGCTCGGGAAATGGTTGTAAAGGTGGTATGGGAAGAAAAGGTCTGATCAACATACCACTTAGAAGCTTCACCTGTAAGCGTGCATTGGAACAATCGAAGATGGATAGAATCATCGGTAATGGAATTGGATGAACACCACATGTGAAAAGATCGGATATGGTTGGAGGTATCTTTTGCAGCAAGGCCTTCGAACTTGGTAATGTCAGAGGGAAGCTTGGTTGGCATAGCAGGCCAATCAACATCGTGGCAGATAGGGTCATTGATCAACTAATTGAAATCGAGGAGAATGAGTCCTGCCATGTAAGGGAGCAAGGGGACAACCGAGGTAGTTCCTGTGGTGGTTCTACTAGTAGCATTCCTGGCAGTAGGGCCAAGATTACCGCTAGCGTTAGGCCCTGGACCAAACATAGTGAAGGTGATAGGGGGAGAACCAGAAGTAAAAGGAGAACCCAATGAATCAAAAGAGGAATCGGAGTGCAGACTTGGAGAAGGACTAACTTGACAACGGTGGGAAGGAGTAGGTCGACCAACCAGAAAATAAGGATGAAGGCCAAGAAGTCTCTGGGATATATGCCTTGGGGGTGCAATGGTGACAACACAAACATGGCACAAAGGGAAGAAGAACAACCAACAAGGGCACAGAGGTGTAGAATCAAGTGATTACAATGTCGAAACAAGGGCAGAGATGTGCAGTGTCAATTGATTTTACAATGTTTTAAAGTCTTTTCCTGGAGGTGTTAACCAGGAAATTGTTCGCTTAGGGTGAGTCTGTGGCGTGCGTTAATTTTAATTTTTAAACCCAGACGTTTTGAGAGAAAAAGAAAAAGTGTGTTGCGTAACTAAAAATAAATCTGCAGAGAACAGTATATACTACTGAAATAACAGAAAATTAACAGCTAACAATGCATCAATCTAACCCAAGGAGGTGGGTCTCTCAAAAACTAGTCTAACAGAGGAAAAAATCTAGTCAAAACACACTAAAAATAAGCCAATATATCTAAGGTCAGGAGGGACAGGGATCTAAAGGATAACTTTGCTGAAAATAGGTGTAGAAAATAACAAAGAGACAGAGGCAAGTTTTTTGTGAAAGAGGAGGAAAAAAGTTAAAGGCAGTAGGGAAAAGGAGGTGACCCTAAAGGCAAACCCAAACAAAACTATATGAGGTGATTTGGATGGAAAAATAGCTGATCTAAAAGGGATCTGAAGAGGAGGTATCAGATCTGTAAAAGAAATGGATGAAACTTTGAAAATTTAGATACCTGCAACAGCTAAAACTCTTCCACAAAAAGTAGAGGGTATTGAAGCCCTAGGGGGCTAGATTCCCACTTATTTAAGTAAAACAAAACAAGAAAAGGTCTAAATAGGCGGAGATGGAGACTGGAAAACCCTGGAAGAAGCTTCAAACAAACCTAGAAAACTTTCAGAAAAACTGCAGAAAAATGTGCAGGTCACAAGTTCTGACCTGTTTTCTGTCCAGGACATAGTTTTGAGGTTGAAAGGTGCGTCCTACAGTCGAGGTCACAGGTTTAGGGCCGAAAAGTATGATCTGCAGTTCCGGGGCTCTCGACGACAGATTATAGGAAAAGTTGTCGTCTTAGTTGCGGCTGATGTCTATCACCTGCACAATAGAGCCAAACACACACGGAAGTTAGAAATTTTAATATTTGAGGGTTTTATGGGTGAAAAACAACCTAAAAATATATAATAAAAAAAAGCTGAAGAGAAACCCTAGGGTTTGAAGCAGCTGGATATGAAGGAATATGAAAAACGACAGCAGTCGTAATTGAAAACCCATGTGGAGTCACCAGTTGTTAGTATGAATCTTGATTCGAAGTCTACAAAAAAAAGACCACTTTATTTGCGCATAAAAAACAGCCCTAATAGAAAAATATGGCTACTAATATCTTTAGATCTGCAATTAGTTAATCAAGACAAATGCTGCAAAAATCTAGATCTATGCATTAAAAGACATTAAGCAGTAAAAATAAGGTTTTACTCCATGCATCCAATAGACAAGACAAGAACAATATTTTTTGAAGAATTTTATATTAATGGCACCTGGGAGGAAAAAAAGAAAGGTGTTTCTAATTCTCCTCAATGGGATGAGTTCTTGGAAGTCCTCAGCACTTCAGATCTAGAATTTTTCTCTCTTGTTGGTGTAGAAAACCTAGACAAACATAGAACTCAAAGGGAGCTCACAAAGCAAATAATAGAGAATATGACAATGATAATGGCTCAAAGTCAGACCATGAGTATAGATCTAGAGTGATCTAAGAGGCAAAAAAATGTGATGAATGGTAGGAAAAACCCTTCTATTTATAACAAAATATTAGGTCATTCTAGATCTTGGTGCATGATTAAAATAATATTAACCAAATCTAGATCCACCTTTTATGGAATATTTTATTATATTTGTTGGAGGGGAAAGGAATTTGACTTGGGTCAAATCCCCTTATTTGTAAATAATAAATAAATAAATGATTTATTTATCATTTTAAGGAAGTGGTTGAATGATAATTAAATAAATAATTATTTATTTAGTTATTTATAAATGATTTAGTCATATTTAACAAGGAATATTATTTAAATAATTATTCCTAGAAAATAATAAGATAAATAAGGATTTATCTAATTAATTTCCTTGTTTTGGATTAAATATGACCACGAATAATAATTAAATTACTGTTTAATTAAATATTCCATGAGGAAAACCAAACAAATATAGATTTGTTTAATATTTCCCCTTGGGGTTTTCTGTTTAGACCATAAACAACCTAATAAATTTGTTTTATTAAGTTATTTTACATAGTGAAAGAAATTTTACTTAGGGTAAAATTGGTCTTACATGGTGTACTTGGGTCCATCTAATGATAATAGGTTATATGACCAAAAAATGGTGTAACAGTTTCTGACAATGGAGTCATACTCCTCCACCATGACATCTAGACATGTGCGCTCTTGCGCTGCTTCTTCAAAAGAAGATGGCTATGTCACAATACACTTGCTCATAAGAGCCATGTATCCAGTATATTGGTTAGGTGACTGTCTCTATCTGTGCTGTGATGTAGGGACTCCTACATTCTGTGCCACATCCACCTTCAGTTTCTCAGCTTCTGTGGTATGCTTCCTGCCTTGTCTGATGTTTGGTTCTGCATGAGTGGAATCCTCCACTCCATGAATATCCTCCTGTGGCTGATCCACATCCAGAGGCTCATCTTTAGGAACAATAAGTTCCTCTTCCGCATGCAAGTGTAGCTCCCTCTCAAGCGACAACTTCATGGCTTTCACCTCATTTAATTTTATATCCCGTTACATAATATTCATCTTACTGTTTGGCAAATACACACGATAGTTGTGGGGTGTTTCCGTGTACCCCACAAATATCCCAAATTCTGCAGTCGGCTCTAGCTTCTTCCTGGCATCCTTCATCACATGAATGTAAACAGGTGAGCCAAAAATCTTCAAATGAGAAATATCAGGCTTCTTACCAGTAAAAGCTTCCTCGGGTGTACTCATGCCAAGTACTCTATGAGGACAACGGTTTTGCACATAAACCGCAGTGTTACATGCTTCCGCCCACAAGTGCATCGGTAGGCCCTGATCATGCAGCATCGCTCGTGCACTACCCACGATCGTTCTGTTATTTCTCTCAGCGACCCCATTCTGCTGTGGGTTATGAGGCGCTATGAGTTCTCTTTGAATTCCTTCTTTGCTATAGAAGTCTTTGAATTTTACAGAGATGTATTCACCACCATTATCACTCCTTAGAGCTTTCACCTGCTTCCCTGACACCTTCTCCACCAATGCCTTGAACTCACATAACTTTGAGAACATTTCACTCTTCTTCTGCATGAAGAAGATCCAATATCTACGAGAAAATTCATCAACAAATATCACATAATATCTGTGTCTTGTTGTTCAAGCAACCGAGAATGGTCCACACACGTCTGTGTGAGTTCTCTCCAGGATCACTGAAGCACGGTTCTCATTCTCATGAAAGGTGGTCTTCAAAAACTTACCCATGGTACATCCTTTGCACTGATATGACTGTGCAAGAGTACCCTTGGGAAGTCCAGTAGAAATTTGCTGCAAAATTTTCAAAGCGCCATGGTGAAGATGACCCAATCTTCTGTGCCATAATTCGTCATCATCGTGGCTCACCACTTCATCTTCTTTGCCCATAATATTGCAGTGCAGCCATGCCCCTCCAGCTTCTAGAGATTCTTAATTTGAACCCATATCTTCTTGGTTTGACCCATTGTCTTATGTCGAAGGAAATATTTTCCCTCACTGAAAACAACATCATAAGCCTTGTCTTCCAGCATTGCGACCGATACCAAGTTCTTCTTCAAACTTGGAACATGCATGACATTCTTCAATAAGAATGGATTACCAGACTCCCTCTCAAAGGTAATGGTCCCAATTCCTGTCGCACTGTACCAGCCATCATCGCCCATCTCTATATGCATCTGGAGGTCCTTCTCCTCCAAGTCACTAAAAAACTCTTTGTCTCCCGTCATATGGAAAGACGCACCACTGTCAAGATACCACACTGATCCCATGTAGCCTGAAACCAAGCATGCGATCAAGGAAAAATCCAGATCAAATTTTGAGGCTAAGGCCTCTCCAGCTGCAGATCTAGTAGCCTAGTTATTCTTCTTCTTCTATGGACAGTTAGTGGCGAAATGTCCATGCTCGTGACAGTAAAAACACTTCACTTTGGATAAGTCCTACTTCTTGCCTTTCGCACCAGATTTAGAAGGATTTTTCTTCCCCTTCCATTTCCTTGCTTTGGCAGCCAAAGTGAAATTCTATTCATCTTCATTCTTCGATGAAGATCCATCCCTGGTACCCCGCCTTATCTCCTCTTGCACAAGATCCGACCAAAGTCACTCCCATCCTGGCAATTTCTCCTGTCCATTAACAAAGTCTTCATAGCTATGCCAACTCTTTGCAAGCCCAAGGAAAGCCAAGCTCACCAAGTCTTCTTCATCAACAGTAACCCCCACACTTCCCAGCTCATCCTTGTAGTGGAAAAACTTCGTGAGGTATTTTGGAATACTATCGCCTTTCTCCATTTTTATTTTTCTGAGCTTGTCTTTAAGCGCCAACTTCCTATGGTCACTTCTGCTTTGGAACAAGTCTGTCAATGCCATCCACATTAAGAATGGAGTGGCTTTCCCATGAAGGCTAGACACAATTTTTTCCTTCACACCTTCCAACAGAATTCTCCTCATCTTTGCAATCTTATTTTTCCATGCATCAAGTAATGCAGCATCGCTAGATCCCGGCTTAGGAACATCGCTATCGATGAACTCCTTCAGCCCATTATCCTCCAGCACCACCTCCATCCTGTCCTTTTAGGCTATGTAATTCGAGATCCCATGAAGGGCATACTCCAATCTCAACCCGTTGAAAGACATTTCAATGTATACTTGATTTCTGCACCAAGAATCTTCTGTAGCAAATTCGAATTGTCCACCAGCACAAACTCACTTCACAATTGCAATCTTCAATCAACAATGCTCTGATACCATGTAGAAATTATATGCACTAAGCATGCATATGTACAAGATCCACCTAACCTTAAAATATTTAACTTCATTCAAGATACTGAATCTATTCCACTTGTTAATCTTTTGCGGAAAAATTAATTGCACACACATGTGAAACATAAACAAAAATATTCAATCGCACATAACACAGTTTTTAACCAGGAAAGCCTGAAGCTGAAAACCCCAACTATATATTATGTAACATGGAGATCATATGACAATATCATACAATCATACAAAGCTTATCACAAGCTCTCAGTACAGTACAATCATCATACACTATACAAGCCTAATCTTGCAAATCCATGCACTGATCTATGCCACCTGCTAGCCTGCCTCCACTGCGCACTCTCTACTGAAGAATAGCTCTGAATGAATTCGAATTAATCTTGGATTGACTGCGCAATCTTCATTGGCATCTCCACTATTTGTTTGATGCAATCAATGCATCACCAATAGTCACAATAGATAGTCTATCTTTCCCTTTCACCTATCTCTCCACTGGTCTCCACTAAAACTGCCATGCACTGTAGTTAACTGATTTATTATTCAGTTGATTAATGAGTTATTATTTATGAATTAATTAACTAATTAATTCACTCCACTCTCAATAGTGTATCAATCAGTTAAACTAGATACAACTAGCTCAACTGAGTCTAACTGAGTTAAAATGAATACAACTCCATAACTACTTCTTCCAACTGTGTCATAACTCTGCCACTTGAGTTCTAATTGATTCCTTCATGCATTAGCTCCAGTAAACCCTTAGGAATAGTGTAATTCCTTATGTCAGCTGATGTGCCACATCTGTGCACTGAACTAAAGTGCTCCAAGAGAATAATTTGTTGTTTAGAGTCTAATTATTATTAAGAGCTAATAATAATCGACATGCATCTATTTTTAGATTGACGATCTATAAATAGACTTCGCCCAATATTCTAAAAATAGAATTTCATCTATTTTTCCAACTTGACCAACCATCCACAAATAGCATCCTGCAACTTCTGAAATATGATCATCATGTCTAAAAATAGACTTGTGCCAAAAATAGCCTGCGGGGCCACTTAGTGAAGGTGATTATTTTCAATAAGCTCATAATCTTGTTGAATCTCAACAATGGGATGTGGAATTACAATTTCCTTCTAATTTAATTAAGGGAAGATTAAATTAGATGCCATTTTATATTTTTATTGTTGCAATTTTCAACAATCCCTCTCAACAAGAAAGGAATTCAACTCTATCCCAATTTGATACCTTTGGAATGTTCTGCACGCAACACTTCTCTCTAGTGTTGTTTCTACTGCAACTTTTGAAACTAAAAATCATCCAAACTGAATCAATTGTGATCAATACGATGCATCTGTCAGCAGTGTCTCTAACTACTACTAGCTACTTCATTGTCTACTAAAATATTTGCGATGCTGCTGACTCTCCACTATGCCATCTACACTACTTCCAATGCTTCTTTGTGCTCCCTAGTATCTAACTGTTTCTAGTCTCTGCATCTATCACTTTGACATCTGACTATGTCAACCGCCACTGATCCATCTTGATACTATGTATTGTGGGCCGTCATAACAAGGTAATAATCCATTAGAGAGGAAATCTCAATGGACCCTGCCCAAATTTCTGCACTCTTTGGACTATTGCTTCACATCGCCCCACCTTTCTCTTGGAGGTATGGCTGCATGTGCTCCCTCCGCTCCAAAAATTTCTGAGGCTTCTTTTGAAGCTACATGTTGAGAGGAAATTCATGCTCCCTCTCAACCACTAAGTCTCTAACTTTTTCCTTGCTCCTCAAAGATTTGCATGCATCAGGTACCTCAAGTGCACACAAGTTCTTAACCCACACGCAAATATGTTTCATTGGTCTCATGGCGATGTGTCTAAGTAAAACCTTCCCTTTGCTAAATATCACATATCTAGGCACTCTGGAAACTCAGTTCCACATAGTAATTGTCATGCCATCACAAACTTTTCGAAAAATAAAATAAAATGATTTTAAATCAGGGATATCTCCCTCATCCAAACTCCGATGTAGCTGATTGTTTTTTTAATATGGGTATTTTTTTGCAAGGAATCCATATATTCTCTCTCTCTTTTTTTTTTTTTTTTTGGCACAATTTTTATTAGATATTCTCTACAAACTCGCTTCCCAAAAAATTCCTTCTCTGATACCATGTAGAAAATCCACATACATTCAACTAATCTTGTAATATGCTAAAACAAAATACTTGAATCTATTCTAAAAATTGCAGAAACCAATTGTGATCGCACAATCACATAGACAATAAAGAGAAATAATTTCAATCGCACAACAAAAATATGTATCTGGGGGAAGCCTCAACTGTAAACCACAATATATATATATATATATATATATATATATATATATATATATATATATATATATATTATATATATATATATATATATATATATATATCTATATCTATATCTATATCTATATCTATATAGATATATTTCATTAAGTCAAGGATATGAAACAATACAATGTTTCTCTAAGGATTGAGAGCTCTTTACACTATGTTTGATTGTCTCACTCTGATCTTAGAATACATCCAAGGCATCCTAATGACATCATGCATGACCTGTACAATTCTATGATTATAAAACTAATAGCTTACTTCCCTTTAACTCCAATCTCAATTGAGTCTTCCTTAGAACCAAAACGCAACAACTATTTAGAGTGAATTATCAGTTATCTCATTGATCAATGCATTTGAATTAAATAAAATTTAATTCATGGACCTCTTGCTAGCTCAACCATCGGTTAGAACTAGTTTGTTTTTCACTCAAATAATTATGTTAAACAATTACAACTCAAAATAAACTGCAACTCGATCCCCTAAAACTTAGAGTGAACTCTACATGCCTCCAGTTTGACCCCAAACTTGAATTGACTAAGCTAACTAAGTTTTCCAAATTCAGTTAACTCGTACAAGTTGTCATGTGATTTGGAATTACAATTTCCTGCCAATTTAATTAAGTTGAAATTAAATTAGAATCCATTTTGATGTCATTTTCAATATTTTTTGTTGTCATTTTCAAAACAGAATTTCCAAGTGGATAACCCCTGATACAAACTCACCTTTTAGTGTATCAATACCCTAGTCGCTCGGTTGATATGGGAAAGAGTGTGAATGGAAACCTCCAGTCCCTGGCGCAACATGAGCATGTGTGCGTATGGGGACTTTTCCAAGTAGTTTTGAGCCTGTGAACTTGATTCATGTGCCACTTTTTCAAGCCCATTTCTCAGGTCACTGCCCATAAATCCATGACATTTATAGATCTGAAATATAACGTCGGAATAATGATATAAATGCAATCACTTGAACAAGCACCTGACTAGAACCCTACTGGGCCATGACAGGCATTTCATCAAACATGTCATAAATATGTAATCTATAGTTTTAAACAACATATCTGAGTATAGGGGTCACATACTTATCTGTGATTCATTAAGAAACATCGTTCACTTATCAGAATATTTGAATTATAATTTATTAGTTTATATATTCGTTTATCATTCATTTAGAAATAAAAACATGATGAGATTCATACATCATCACTATCACAATACATGCTTATAACCAAAATAATATAAACAAATTATCAAGGATACATCAACCATAGAATACACATATAGACAAGTATATTTCTCATGAAATATCAAGGAGAAATTACCTCATATTAATGTATGAAAATTCCAATGAGGTTTGGGACTTCCATGAACCATCTAACCATAGATTGGTTGGACCAAATATTTCTTTCATCAATCACCCCATGCCATATTCTAGGCATGAATGCGGGACTCAAACCAAAAGAACCAACCAGGGACTCCCGAGGATAAACAACCTCACCCTCAACAATAGAAAAAAAATTTACTGCAATCCTCACCATATCACTAAGCCAAACAATAAACATGTAATACTAGGCTTTACCATGAATTCCACCAAATCACTAGGCCAAAACAATCATGGATTCCACAATATTTATCCACCTACATTGTGTGGAATTTTCCTGTATCCTAGTCTTTATGCTTTAGCACAATCCACACTAGATCACTAGGCCCTAATCGAGACTCCACCCTCTAGACTTTACCTTATATCCCATCCAGGGATTCTTTGGCTTGATGGAGAGAACCCACCCCTAGGATTTATCGTATACCCCACCATTCACTGGTTGAGGATTCATACACCCACTGTTATGCGTAATTATGGATTACGGATAAAACATTATTCCCTAAATGTGGTGTGCATTTAGAACAACAGATTAAATATTTTGCAACTACTTTTCCTAACATTAAATAGACACAAAGAATAATTAAGAAACTTACTTGGAGTCCAAGCACTTCCAAATATCCTTTTGTCACTCTTGTTATAGCTTCAAATCCAAGCTAGATCGCCAAAATATTTCCTGGAAGAATGAACACTAAACGACAAAGAGATTTCAATATACATATGGCTATTCAATTTATCCAGTTAAATCAATGAAACATGAAACATATACATCAAATAAGAACTCATAATATGAAAGAGAGAAACTTATACAGATACATATGTGGGAAACTAAGCAACAATATTTATTAATGGATAGAAGGGGAGGTTACAACCAACGATTGATTTGATGTCACCAACTCCAGCATCATTCCAGCCTCATCATAAGGAACATCTCTCCACCAACATATCACTCAAATCAAACCCTCAATTGAGATTCCAACAACATTTCTCTACTAAATTTCTTCATTCTCAAGTGCTAGGATATGTACTCAATATATAGATGAGCTTAATGTAGATTCAAAATCAACGACTTTCTAATAATAGGCAAGACATGTTTCTCAGCTTAGAGGTGTTGAATGGGCACATGGATTTGAAGTTTGACACATATTACGCACTCTTCTATAAGGCACTAGCCATGTGGAGATACAAGAACAATGATAATTTTGCTCCCAATTGACCAATGCACCCTTGAGTGTTAGGAAGTTCTTTGCAGAAAACCCTCAAATGGAGGTGCCTGCATATGGAAAGAAGTTAGCCCCTTGAGAGACTGTGTTGGTGAGCTCATAGGTGATATAACAATGTACTTCAAATCTTGAAAACCTTGCAATGGAAGTCATGGATGATTTGTCTTTGTTTTTTGTCTTAGGGCATGTAGCAACTGAAATGATAGGGGATGATAGACCCTATTCATTGGTTTTAGGGATGATGTCCAATTAACCAGGTCATTGGGAATGGTGCCTAAATTGACCTATAACAATATTTTTTGGATGAGATGCTTTAAAATGTGATGGGCCGAAGCTGAAGTGGAGTGGAAAACTACATCAATATTAAAATACATTACATCATGATATATCCTCTTAATCATGAATTTTTGAGGGAAGGCATTCCCATGCTCAACACATAAACTATCTAATAACATGTACATAGTGCAAAAAGTCATCTACATTAGAATGTTGCTCAATACAGACATTCTTACAGATATAGGCCCATGTTTGGATGACGATATGTATGTAAGGTCACCATACATATGATGTGAACAACAATCCTAAAATCACAGCCTGGATGGATGAAACTGGATCCGAGGTCTTCTCATCTCGTTTACTCGATCATTCGGGTACAATTATAGCCATGCGAATATATGATTTGTAGTCGAACATGGTAAGACATTGTTTTATTACCAGCCAATGATGTGAGATGTTAACAAACGCGAGAGAACCACCATTGATGTCAATGACCCTCAAGGTACTGCAATATATTTCTTAAGCCATGAATAGATGATTTGATTTCGAACGCCAAACAACATATTTCGGTCAAAAGTATGGAAGTGAGGATCTTGTCAATGCTGTAACAAGCTGCATGGTACTGGAATATAGTGTTTCTAAGTGAACTTCCTGGATAATGATTTGTCGTTGACAGGAAGTCACTTTATTGTGAAAAAAGAGTTACTGATTTCAGAGACAAGGGTATTACTTGATATAGAAATTTTCAGGGATGACTGTCATGAGAATGAAGGTTTATGAGTATTGCAGAAGGATGATTATTCATTGGATGACTTCTCTTGTACATATAAACGATATTGAGATGAGTTGGTAGAGTTGACCCAAAAACGAAGTGAAGGTATGATGAGCCATAGGTATGAATGAACCGTCAATAAGATTACCCAACCCAAACAGTCACGGTGATGGAGTGAAGTGTCATGTTCAAGAGGGACCTGCTACTATAAAAAGTTTTTTTCACTTTTCCAAATTTTCCTCTGTCATTTTTCAACCAGTACTTCTTTACTGTTTAACAAGATTGCGGAGGATAACATATTCTTGATCTATAATTCAACCCTTCAGGCGAATAATGTATCACTATTTAATAATATAACAAGTCTAGCGATGAATGAAACTCAATTGTTGCCATTATCAACAAGCCCGTCACTATTTTATGTTTTAACAAGCCTAACGACAGTGACATTCCAGTCCTTTTTCATATTTAGAGAGTTTGAAAAAGTGGATGAAAAAAACTCCATAAGTACCTTTTCGTAAAGTTGTTGCTCAGGTCCGAAATAGTGAAAAATAATATCTGAGAGAACCTCCTAACCATGTTCGACTAAGGTATTCCTTTTCGTAAATAATATATCTCAGTCTGGAAAAGGGTTAAACTTATACTAAGTAGATATCAATTAATTTACTTTTACAAGCTCGAAAAGACAAGTGCTTAGTAATATTTTAACATTATCGAAGTCTGAAAAGAGCTGAAATAAGACTCCAAGGGTTCCTTTTTCGTTGTTATAGAAGCTCGAAAAAGAGATAAAAGTGTGCTTCAAGTCATTTTTCATTTTTAACAAAGCTCAAAAAATAAGGATAAAAATATGCTTTGTGGTCAAATCATTCTTTGAAATAAATCTGCACGCATTAGGGGAATTTTGAGGTATACAATGGGCCTCCTAAGGAAATTATAAAATAATAGTGGAAATAATAAAATAAGATTAGATTACATCATCAAATTTTGGAGGGAAAAAATAAAAGTAAAAAGAATAAAAAATAATAAAACAATATTTTCAACTCATATTTTCAACTTATCTCCCTAATTTTTTACTCAAATTCTGAACAGGAGTACTCATTGGATGCAAAATTTAATTCCTCATCCAATGATTACCCATGTTGCATACTTTCGATCGACCCTGCTACACGAAAAATGAGAAATACATGAAAAACGTGATTCAAATCACGTTTTTCATGTATTTCTCTTTTTTCATGTAGCAGGGTCCATCAAAAGTATGAAACATGGGTACTCATTAGACGATGAAATAAATTTTGCATCCAACGAGTACTCTCACTCGAAATTTGAGTAAAAAGACAGGAAGATAAGCTGAAAATACATGTTGAAAAAGTAGCTTTATTATTTTATTATTTTTATTATTTTTACTTTTTTACTCCAAAAAAGGTGAATCATTCCCCATGGTTGACATCATCATCTTGAATCCTATTGGTTTTTATAAATTTTATTTTGGTTGTACATTTTTCTTAGGAGGCCCATTTTAGACCTCAAAATTCCCCTAATATACTAATCCGCTCATCAGTTGTAAAACCTATTTAGAACAACATCAAATGGATTAAAAATACCTGTTTCATGATAAAAATAGAAAAAAACCATAGTCATAGCAATAAATATGATTTGAAAATAATTAAATGACTAATAAAAAGAGTTTTACTATTCATTTTTATCATTCGAAAGTTACCATTTGCATTTTGGAGCTTTAAACCTGTTTTTGTCGTTGAACTTCAGTCGTTGATTGAGATCATTACTATGGATGGTTTTCATCACCGTTTGATCGAGGTTGGTTCCATGAACCCTCTCTTTCTTTCAGTAGTCAATTCATTTCCTTTTATTGAATTTTTTAGGGATTTGGGCCCCTTAGGGTAAATTATTTTTCAAAAGAGGGCAACGCACCCTTGAGCATCGAAAACTGTGTCTTGGAGAACGTAAATTGAAGCCTAGGTACATATGCAATGCATTGTCCCTTGTTCAAGACTGCGTTAGGTGCAATTATCATTTTTTATTATTGCAATGTACCCAAAATTTTCCTAATTTTTTGCATGAAAATGAGTCTAATGGGTCTTATGGTTAGGTTTCAGGATTCTATCAGACTAGACTGACGATTAATTGGAGGGAAATAAAGCATGAAGAACAAAATATGGTTTCCCTAAATGATCCAGGTACAGTAAGAGCCCTAAGATATTGTTGGTTGTTAAAGTACTTCCTCTAGTCAGGGATGAGGCAAAAAATAGAACTCTTGGAGTTCTTAGTTCGAGCATGGGATCCAGCTATTAAGGTATTTCACATTAGGAACAAAATGGTTTCTATTTCAGTGGAGGATGTATACTTTCTTACCAGCCTGATGAGGAGAGGCTTGCCTATTTCCCTCCCAGGGTCTACTCTTGGAGGAGAGACTGTGAGAGATTATGTTTTGTAGTATTGCTATCCAGTGGCAGAGCCAAGCAATGATGGAAAAATAAACATCTGTGATGTTCAATATTTTCCTTTGAGAATCATTCTTTTCATGATCACAAAATTTTCTAGCATTGTTACACTACATGTAGCGAATAGATCATATATGTATTACGCGTTAGAGTGCAAGGAGCCAACAGTCTTCAACTGGTTTGAAGTTGTACTTTCTCACATAAAAGAACAACCGAACAAAGAAAAGGGACGAAGGAAGAAAAAATTTAGTTATGGTTCAATCCTCATTTCATTTTCCTTAGAGAGGATTCCACTGATGCAGCCTCAACACGTGACACTAGGTGTGTCTAACCCTAGAGATCCGAGGATGCAGAGATGGCTAGCACTAATGGCTAGGCATGCAGGCAAATTTTCCATTGTGTTATCAACTGTGTCCTTCGCCTGGTTCAGGCGGTAGGTTGTCACCATCGATGAGTATGCATATGCAGGCATCGATTTCCGAGGAGATCTATAATTAGCTTTACCAGAAGGTGCTCAGTGGGTGCAATAGGTAAGAATGCTTTGACCATGTTATTTTATTTTTCTAAGGTTTATACAATGTTTTTGTATTTTGATGTTTTCCCAAGACTAAACTAAAATTTTAATGTAATTCATCTGTTGGTCGAGTTCAACTAGTGGAGGAACCAGAGCATGGAGTGGATGAGCCAGTAGAGAGGGTTTTCGGGAGAGCATACCTTATGATCTAGCCATGGCTGAGACTTTGTTTGAGCTTCCGCATCACATAGAGGGATTGACCTTCGGGATTCTAGATTTCTAGATCGAAGAGTTACCCATGTGACTGTAGCGCCACATTATAGGTGTTCCTAACTGCTGGATGCGGTTACTGCATAGGATAGTTAGATCTATAGCATGTTACCATGAGCATCACTAGTTTACTTTTGACATGTTGCATACATTTTGAGGTTAGATGACCAATGTATCTTAGGCACAATTTTTTGTCAAAAAACCTATAACTATCTATCTATTTGATTTCAGTGTTTTCCTATGTTTATTGCTTAATCCTATTCAATTATGTGAATGTTTTCTTTACATGTGTTGCAAATTTCTATCTAAAACTTGATTAGCCAAGGAATCATTCAATGTGTTCAAATTTCTGGAAATGTGTTGATATTGAATAAAATCAAAGTGTCTTTCCAAAAGTCAAACTCTTAGGAACAAACGATATAGTGTTGGATTTATAACAGTATAAACAGTAGTAAGTTGTAATACCACAATTTGTGAGCCTAACCTCATGATGATGAAGTTAATACCAAATGAAATGGCATCAGAGAGAATTTCGATCAACGCGCTATACTCAGTGATATTTTTTATTGATTTACCAATTAAAATCCATTGAAAGCTCACTAACTTGTCGTTTGGAGTGAAAATGGCCCACACTGTAGAGGATAGATTCTGAATACTATGACTAGCACCATCAACATATCCAACAAATGGTTCCAAAGATTCAGACATCTGCGATGAAATGTGAAGAAGATTATTAACGCTAGGAAAACCCTAAAAAACAAACTAAGATAGTGAATGAAAATCAACAACATATATATATACAATATAATACAAAAAATCACTACGCTCATGATTAAGCATAGTAACGTTTCAGATACAACCCATTTCTGGGTTGCACCAACGGAGTTCCATCGTAATCCACCAACTCATAGGCACTCTTAGCAAGAACTCTTTTGACAATATAGGGGTCATGCCATAATGGCTCAAATTTCCCTGTACCTATTACATCAACTTCTTGATTATAAATAAGGACCAAGTTTCCCTCTGAGAAAATGCGAGGCTGGGCATTTTTGTTGTATTGCACCATTATAAGTCTCTTATGTGCTTCATTGGCCAATTGGGCTTCACGACATGTTTCATCAAGATGGATGAGGTTAAAAAGACACACTTATTCTTATGAGGTTTCAGGTAACAAGTCGATTGCGAGTTTTAACGACGGTATTTCACATTGGATTGGTAAGATAGCTTCCAAAACATACACCAATTGAAAGGGGGTGAATCTGGTTGCGTTTCTCACCCAGGTTCGGTATGCCCACAAGGATGAGTACAGGATCAAATGCTAGTTTATTTTATGAACTCCTATCATTTGTTGAAGCATACATTTAAGAATATTGTTGATAGTCTCAACTTGTCCATTTAATTGTGGATAATAAGGAGTAGAATTATCATGTGACAATCCTAACTTTGTAGTCAATTCATTCATCATGTGGTTGCGAAAATGCTTCCCATGATCTGTAACTATAGCCTGTGGGATCCCAAGCCGTGCAATAACATGATTAAAGAAAAAAAATGCAGTTGTTTGTTCTGTGTTGTTGAATGTAGGCATTGCTTCAACGCATTTGGTAAATTAGTCTACTGTGACAATAATATAACCATGCCCCCCAGATGAACAAGGGTTATAGGTCATGAAGTCAATACCCCATTTCAAAAATGGTCCCACAGAGACAACAAGATGCATTGGCACTGGCGGTTTGCGGATTTTACGATCAAATATCCGGCACGCATGAGAACTTCTGACCGGGAGAATGAAGTCACGAAATATGGTAGGCCAAAATTAACTAGCGCAGAGTATCTTTTGTGCGGTAGTGTATCTAGACAAGTGTCCATCACAAGCCCCATCATGAAAATAATTTAAAACCTTTTCGGCCTCCTCATAAGTGAGGCACCTTCTTAAAATTGTATCAACACCATGACGATAAAGTGTATCGTCGATAGTCAAATAATATTTTTCTTGGTATCAAATACGTTGTTGGTCAGAGTGAGAGGTATTAGGCCGAAAATTTTGAGTCTAGAGATAAATGATAAAATCTCCATACCAAGGATCAGATGATCTAATCATAAATAGAGTCTCGTTAGGAATAGATGGTTCTAACATAGTAGCATTACTCTTAGAGGGAAGGTCACAGAGAAGCTTAGCCAAAAATAAAGACTTCTTTAACTTGGATTGGATGAATTCCAAATCAAATTCCTGCAAAATGACAATCCATTTTGAATACTTTCCCCCCAGCAATTGACATGATAAGATATAATTCATGGGGTTGCAATCTGAAATGAGAATGGTCTTTCGAAACAGGATATAGTGGTGAAATATTTAGACAGCTTGAATAGCTGCCAAGGCAAGATTTTCTATGGATGAATACTTAACTTACATATCATTGAGATTACGACTCAAATAATAGATCGGATGTTCTATCCCATTTTCCACTTGGACCAATACCATAGCAGTGGTCGTATCAGCCGCGATGATATATAAGAAATAATCACTTTGATAATTGGGGGGATACATTAACGACGCCCAGACAAGACTATCCTTGACAACATCAAAAGAAGCTTGTGCAACTTGGTCCAAATGGAAGGGAACCCATTTTTTCAAGAGCCGAGTAAATCCTTTATCCATTTCGACATAGTTGGGTATGAACCTCCTTAGGAATTTATCCTTTCCTTGAAGTTTTAGTATCTGAAGTAAATTTGATGTTGTAGGAAAATCAAGAATGGCCTGAACCTTCAATGGGTCGATTCCAATTCCTTGTTTTGAGATGACAAATCCAAGAAAATGACCAGAACCAACACAAAACACAAATTTGTGTGGATTGAGGCATATTTTGTAGTATCGACATCGTAAGAAGATGGCTCTCAAATGCACCAGTAATCAATACAATTTCATGAATTCATGGGTAAATTGTCTAGATAGCATTGAACAATGTGCTTGATGTCAATGAAAGCATAATCCACTGCTCTCTGAAAAGTTTCCCCAATGTTATTTAAACCTAACGGTAGTTTCCTATAAGAAAATGTGCCCCAAGGACAGATGAATGTTGTCTTATATTAATCCTCTGGGCAGATATCGATTTGATTGTATCTAGAAAATCCATCCATGAACGAAAATATTCCACATCCAGCACAATCTTCAATAATTTGGTTGATAAAGGGAGTAGGATAGTTGTCTTTTGGACAAGAAAGATTAACATCCCGATAATCGACACACACTCTAATGGTTCCTTGTTTTTTAATGACAGGAATGATGTTTTTAACCCACTCAATTAGCAGAATAGGGTAAATGAAACTAGCACGCAAAAGTTTCTTAACTTCTACTTTAATGGCAACGACCTTCTTCGGATGAACAGGACGAAGATGTTGACGCACCGGCTTGATATCAGGATAAATATTAATAGTGTATTCAACAATTCTAGTATCTATGCCTGGTTTTTAGGTCCTTGTATTACTAGTTTAGTCCCTTATTGTTATTAGTGTAAACCCTTATTGTTATTGTTGTACCCCTGTAACCTTAATATTGTTATTATTGTGCCCTTACATTATTATTGTTAGGTCATTTAGGATTATATTGTGGCCCCATGGACTCCTACATATAGAAGGAGGTTTTGGTCATTTGTATCATCCAAGAATTGTTCATTTATGTAATTTATTGGAGGTTGACCCCTCGAAGTGGCTGATTTCTAAGGCGTTGATCCCTCTTTTATTCTATTTTTGGAGCTAGTTTCACAACATTTGGTATCATAGTTTTGGATTCTAGGGTTTCGCTCCTCCAAAAAATTCATCGTGGAATTATCACTATCAAATTTTTTCTACAAAGGTTCAAAAGCTAAAAATTTTAGAGCACGAAGCTGAAATCCTAAGGAAAATTTTCACAACATTTCAAAGCTTGGTTCACAATATTTTCAAAGATACGATTTGTGGAAGTTAGGGATTTTTTTAGGATCCTGAATTTAACCTAAACAGGGCATCGCAGAATTTGTGCTATAAATATTTTTCTACAAGGTTTCAGAAGCCGAAATTTTCACAGAGCGAAGTTGAAATCTAGAGGAACGTTGTGGGAAAATTTTGAGAGATTGATTTGCATTATTTTTGGAGGTAGGATCTGTGGAAGTTAGGGATTTTTAAAGCTCCTGAATTTCATCTCAAAGAGGCAATCGTGGGAAAATATTCATAGTTGTCTCTCTGAACATAGGATTAGAACTCTATAAGGAGTGGTAGAAAGTGCACGGACTGTAGTTTCATGTCTATAAATTTCAGAGCCGAAGGAGGAAATAGTGACACGTGGAAAGTCATACAATTTTTCTCTACTGAACCATGCCATAATTAGGTCATTGTGGGAGATTGGACATAACTTTTCTTGAAGAATAAAAATTAGGTCAGAACTGTGGCATTCGAAAGAGGATTCAGAGGGCTACCTCAGGGCCAAAATTGAGATATTGAAGATCCAAATTCACAGAGATAATTCAATTTCAATGTCGAGCTCCTCAAAAGAAAGAAAAAGGTGTGTATTTTTTTTCGAATTACATAAGTCTCATTTGAAAAAATTAGTTTGAATTTATTCCAAGGGAATATTGAAGAATAGAGATCAATATTGGGTTCTAAAATGCCCCCTACAAAGAATTCAACACCCATTAATATTTCAGAAGGCTCTACTATGACTCATTAAGATGAAGAAATGCAACATGAGATGTCAAAATTGCAAGAACAAGTGCACCTATCGCAAATAGAAACAAAAAATAAAATGAAAGTTTTGAAGAAAGGCATGGAAACTAAGATGGATGGTTTGAAGAAATGTGTGTAAGCTAAGATGAATGGTTTGGAAGCTAATATGGAGGGCACAAAAGTTGACATGGAAGCTAAGCTGGATGACATGAAAGCTAAGATCGATGAAAAAATAGAAAACACAAAGAATGATCTAAAAGTAGACATCGAAGGTTTGGCAAAGTTGATACAATAAATTTTTCCTAATGGCGAAAAGATAGTAGAGGAAACTCATGATAAGAACAAAATAAATGTTAATCGTGATTTCATAAACTCTAACGTTGGATGGAAGAACCACCATATTCCAAAGATGGATATGAGGAAGTTTTATGGCAAGGATCTTGTAACATGGATACTACAGATGGAGCAATATTTTGATCTCAATAATGTCCAAAACACACAAAAGGTACGCATTGCAACTTTACATTTAGAAAAAAACAAATTTTTATGGTATTGATGGCTTTGATCCCATAAAAAAATTGTCACTTGGTCAATTTTTATTGAGGAAATGGTAGCAGATTATGAGGATACAAAAAGCAACACCTTCTTTAGCCAATTGATAAATATCAAACAAAAGGGTTCAGTGGTGGAGCACATTGAGGAGTTCCAAAAATTGAATATAAGGGTAACTGATATTTCAAAGGAACATGGGATTGATTTCTTCATAGGGACTTTAAAGGATAACATCCAACATGAAGTTCATGTTTGGGAACCTGATTCATTAAAGAAGGCATTTAGGTTGGCAAGAAAAATTGAATGTGAAATTATGGTGACAAGGAAGCCTACCACTCATATCTATAAAGATGGAAGTATTCCTACTCCTAGACTTCCACAACCTACAAGGTTGACACCAAAATAATTGGAAGAAAAAAGAGAAAAAGGGCTTTGCTACAGTTCTGATAGAAAATAAACTAAAGGCCATAAGTGTGCTGAGAAGAAATTATTTTGCATAGATTATGAAGAGGAAGAATAAAATGAAAAACAATCTTCAAAAAAAGAGGATATACATTAGGAACCAACCCTAGAAGAGGAAGAAATGTGTCTGACCATATTGTGTAATGCATTGGCAGGAATTACCACTCCTCAAACTCTCAAGATAGAAGGACATATCAAGAAGAAAAAGGTAATAGTGTTGATTAATTCAAGTAGTACCCATAATTTTATTCATTGTAAGGTAGCCAAGGAATTGAATTGTTTCCTATACCCAGCACCAGAATGTCAAGTTATGGTTGCAAATGGAGGAACTATAAATTGCTCTGGAAAATGCCATAATATCAAGCTAACCATGGGGGAATATGTATTGACTAGTCCAATGCTTGCCATTCCTATGGGAGGTGCTGATGTTGTACTAGGAGTACAATGGTTACAATCTTTGGGGACGGTAGCTTTTAATTTTCAAGAACTTTTCTTCAAATTTTTTTCAGAAGGAAAGGAAGTCGAATTACGGGGTATTGAAGGGAAGCCAGGAAGGATAATAAGCTCTAATGGCATGACAAAGCTTCTAAAGAAAGAACAACGAGGCGTAATTGCACAATTATGCTCGCTAGAAGTTCCAACATCAAAATCATCTATTTCTGCAGATCTCCAACAAGTCTTGGACAATCATTCCAAGGTGTTTGAAACTCCCAAAGGACTCCCACCTATTCATGATCATGATCATGCTATTCATTTGATTCCAGGAAGTGTTCCTCCAAACATCAGCCCTTATAGATATCCTTACTTCCAAAAGAGCGAAATTGAACGTATGATTGCAGAAATGTTAGAGGCGGGTATAATTCAACCTAGTCAAAGTTCTTTCTCTGCTCCTGTAGTATTGGTACACAAGAAGGATGGATCATGGCACATGTGTCGAGATTATAGGGAGCTCAATAAGCTCACCATTAAAGATAAATTTCCCATTCTTGTGATTGATGAATTATTGGATGAATTACATGGAGCAATTTATTTTACCAAGTTGGATCTTCGTTCAGGATATCATCAAATTAGAATGAAGACTGAAGATATTCCAAAAACAGCATTTCGAACTCATGAGGGTCATTATGAATTTTGGTCATGCCTTTTGGCCTTACCAATGCACCTTCTACATTTCAAGGGTTGATGAATTCCATTTTCAAACCCTTCCTTAGAAAATTTGTGCTAGTATTTTTTGATGATATACTAATCTACAACAGGTCTTGGAAGGATTATGTTCAACATGTTGACAGGGTGCTCAAACTATTGGAGGAGAAATAATTATATGCAAAAACATCCAAATGTTTCTTTGGAGTACAAGAGGTGGAATATCTGGGTCATATTGTATCTCACGAGGGTGTTAAGGTAGACCCTAAAAAAATTAAAGCCATTAAGGAATGGAAAGTTCCCACAAACATAAAGCAATTGCGAGGATTTCTCGAGTTAACAGGGTATTATCGCAATTTTGTTAAGAACTATGGGAGAATAGCAGCACCTCTAACAACATTATTGAATAAAGATGCATTTTCATGGACTCCTAAAGCAACTAAGGCCTTTGAACATCTTAAAGAGGCAATTTTCCTAGCACCGGTCTTAGCTACGCTAGACTTCACAAAAACCTTTATTGTGGAATGTGATGCCTCAAGAAATGGAATTGGTGTTGTGTTAATGCAAGAAGGAAGACAAATTTCTTTTGAAGGTCGTACAATCAAAGGAAAGTATTTACAGAAAGCTATTTATGAGAAGGAAATGTTAGCAATACTACATGCACTAAAGAAATGGTGACCTTACCTAATGGGAAGACACTTTAAGGTAAAAATTGATCATGATAGTCTTAAACACTTTTTGGAACAAAGAATATCTTCATAAGAGTAGCAAAAATGGGTCACAAAGATGTTGGGTTATGACTTTGAAATGATCTAAAAAAAAGGGAAGGTATATGTTGTTGCAGTTGCACTCTCAAGAAAGAATGAAGAGGTGGAATAATTTCTTTGTGCCATTTATATTATCCAACCAAATTGGATAACCGAAGCAAGGGATGAATGGAAGAAGGATGAAGAAGTGTGGACACTCATTCAAAAGTTGCAGCAAGATCCTCGTACATCTGATACATTTAGTTGGAAAAATGATTCCTTATGGTACAAATATCGCTTATATATTTGTAAGAATTCCCAACTAAAACAAAAGATTCTTTTGGAATTGCACACTTCTCCTTTAGGAGGACACATAGTATTTTTTAAAATTTACCACAGGGTGAATAAATTTTTTTTTTGGGATGGCCTTAAATCTGATATTCAAAAGTTTGTGGCACAATGTTTGGTTTTCCAGCAAAATAAAGTTGAGACGATTAAGACCTCGATCTTCTACAACCTTTATCCATTCCAAGAAAACGTTGGGAGGATATTTCAATGGATTTTATCACAGGTTTACCTATGTTCGAAGGAAAGAATGTCATCATGGTGGTAGTTGATAGACTTACCAAGTATGCACACTTTTGTGCATTATCTCATCCATTTAAAGCAAGTACATTTTCTACTACATTTATTGACATAATTCAAAAGCTACATGGAAACCCAAGATTATTGTGAGCGACAAAGATCCCATTTTTACTAGAAATTTTTGGACGGAGTTATTTTCTTGTTTGGGTACTCAATTCGATCATAGCTCATCTTATCATCCTCAATCCGATGATCAAACTGAGATAGTGAATAAATGTTTGGAAGGATATCTTCGTTGTTTTGTATCTTATAAACAAACACAATGGGTCAAGTGGTTACCTCTGACTAAATGGTGGTATAACACTTCCTTCCACACTACAGCAAAAATGACCCCATTTATGGCACTTTATGGATATCATCCACCATCCATCACATCATCTTTAAGAGAAAATTATAAGGTTTGAGCAGTGCAAGATCACATCGAGCATCTACAAGAAGTTCTCCAAATCTTAAAAGATAACCTAAATTTGGCACAAAATCGAATGAAAAAACAGGAAAATCAACATCGCAGTGACAGAAGTTTTGATGTAGGAGAGTGGGTATTTTTACGGCTACAACCATACAAAATAATGTCCCTCAAGCAAGCTAAGAGGAAAATAAATTATCTCCAATGTACTATGGTCCTTACAAGGTGTTTCAAAATATTGGTACTATGGTATACAAATTGGAGCTTCCTGCTTCTTCGCGAGTGTATCTAGTTTTCCATGTTTCATGCTTAAAGAAGGTTATAGGTGAAAATATTCCAGTTCAAACAATATTGCCAAAAATTGACGACTAAGGAAAAATCATATTGGAACCTGAAGCGGTCACTAAAACAAGAAATCAATAGCTACGGAATCGATCAATTTCAGAGTATGTCATCAAGTGGAAGAACTTACCCATTGAAGATTCTACATGGGAGGATGATAATTTTATACAGAAGCACCCAAAGCTACTCAAGCGTTGAGGAAAACACTTTTTTGAAGGAGAGGGGCATGTTAGGTCCCTATATTACTAGTTTAGTTTCTTACTGTTATTAGTGTTGTTGATCAGCAGTTGTCATTGATGTCAACCCAAGCTACTAGTATCTATCTGCCAAGGGTTGAAGAGGCAATGTTGGGAGGTCTACGATCATCATTAGGTGGTTGTGTCAAAGTTGGGGTTATGGTATAGTATATCTTCTTCTTCTACATCATTCTATATCATTGTAAAGTGGACCATTTTCCCTGGTACGGGAGTCCATTCTTCTTTTATTCTTCTATAGGGTGGTAGGGTGGTGCTAGGGTGACTTGTAGCTCATTGGGTGTTTGGGCATCTATTTAGTTGACTACTAAAGAATCTCAGGTGTTGGAGTGTCAATCCAGTGGGAGCTGGAGAAGAATGATTTTCTAGATTCTAGGAAGTTGGAACTTTATTTTCAATTGGAGTTGAATATTAAAGAATTATTAGAAAAGAATTGGGTGGTTTTTGTCCCGGAGTGGGTTTCCACCTTAAAAACAATGTGCATTTGTGTTCCTCTTGTTTTCTGCTATCATTGTAAAAAAACTGATAATAATTGAAGATTAACTAATGCTCTAATTGAAAGGAATACTGAGTCACCCCCCCTCTCAATATTTCCAACAATTAGTATTAGAGCTTGGTTCCTTCAATAACAGTTTAATAGATGGAAGGAGGTCATGGAGCATACCAAAAATGGTGTACCTCTATTCAATGAAAATAATTATGCACTCTGGAAAGGAAGAATGGAGGTCTATCTCTTGGTGCAAGGTTACGAAGTATGGGACACTGTTCAAAATGGATTTACATCAACTACGGATGAACAAGGTAAGATGATGCAAAAGAAAAGAATATTATTATCAATGGACTTATTGAATCTTCTATCATAAGGTGTTGGGTTGTAAAACTGCCAAAAATGTATGGGACAAGCTTGAGAATATATATGTAGGTGACTCAAATGTCAAAGAAGCAAAGCTTCAAATATATAGAGAAAAAATTGAGCAAATTAGAATGAAAGAAGGTTGCAACATTGTTGCATACTTCCAATACGTTGATGAAATAACCAATACTCTGGAAGGATTGGGAGAACCAGTTGATGAGAAGACTATTATACGAAAGATTCTTATAACGTTACCAGGGAGATTCAACCCAAAGGTATCGGTCTTAGAATACAGTGCAAATATTGACAAACTCAGCAAAGAGGAATTACATGGAGTTCTCATAGCATATGAAATGAGACTTGATGAAGAAGAGGGTACTTCACATCTAGAGACTGCGTTCGTTGCATCTAAGAAAACCAATAAGGATAAACAACCTCTAATTGAAAAGACATGCACCTGCAAGTGTGAAGAAAAGGGAGATGATGAAGAAGGTCTTTCAAATGAAGAATATGCTTACTTCACGAGAAAACTAAAAATTGGTAAGGGAAAATTCAAAGGTAAACTTCCATTGATATGTTTCAGCTGTAATGAGGTTGGGCATTTTGCAGAAAAATTTCCAAACAGAAGTAATGGAAACTCAAAAGGAAAGAAAGGCTTTAAGAAATTCAACAAGAAAGGATCCAAAAGGAACTTTCTCTCTAAAGAAGATAGCTCATCATTCGACGAAGACAATGACAGTGAAGAAGAAGCCAATGAGAGAGTATTGTTTATGGCCAAGCACAATAAACCCAAGCATAATAAACAAGAGGTATCAAACAACGAAGAAGAAGGATGGACCATAGATGAATTTTATGAGGAAGCAATCAAGCTTATAAAAGATCTCAAGGCGGAGAAGATCTGTTCCAAAACTCTTGAAGAACAAGTTCAAGGTCTCAAAATTGAATTTGAAGAACACAAATACATTGAAGAGTCACTTCAAAAGAATTTGGAAGAAAGAAACCAAGAAAGGGAAGAATTAGCAGCCGAAGTAGTCTCGTTGTGTTAGGAAGTGAAGAAAGGAAAAACTATCCAAAACTATGCCAACAGCTCAAGGGCATTGGAAGAAATCATCAACAATCAACGATCTTAAATCGAAAAAACTGGCATCGGTTACAAAGAAGAAGAAGTAGGACCTTCTACAACAAAATACAATGAACCTATGAGATCTGACATGAATGTAGACTTCATTAGACAAGATTCGCAAGAACAACCTTGGAAGAAAATTCCTCAACAAAAATTTCCATCCAGGTACCAACATATTTTTTATGGCTACTGTTGTTCATGTGGGAAATTTGGTCATAAAGTTGTAGAATGTCGCATGTACCATAGGAACAAATACAATTCCTGGAGATCTATCAAATATGAACCTCCCAGGGCTCAACGAAACATCAATAGATTTGAACATTTAAGAAATAATATTGAATGTTACAAATGTCCAAACTTTGGACACATAGCCAAAGACTGAAGACTTGAAAATCCTCCAGAAGAATCTTCGAAGCCACAGAACGAAAAAACATGGAAGAAGAAGAAGAATGATAATTGTGCTCTCGCTTTCAAGGCTCAAAAGAACAAAGATGTTTGGTATGTTGATAGCGGTTGCTCAAAGCATATGATTGGAGATAGAAATAAATTTGTATCTCTGAAAGAGAAGAAGGATGGAATCGTGTCCTTTGGAAATGATGGATCTTCAAATGTTATAGGATCAGGTACTATCACTCTCGGAAGCACAGATTCTCTAGCCAAGAATGTTCTATTGGTTGAAAACATGAATCACAATCTGTTCAGTGTTGGAAAAATGTGTGATCAAGGACACACAATACTATTCAACTCCATGAAATGTTAAATCAAGAAAGGTGTGTATGGTGAAATTGTGGCTACAGCAAGTCGAGCTCCAAATGACATATATGTTTTGTATGAAGCACTAAAGCATGTCTAATAGCTAAAGAGGATGATACAATAATTCGTAGCAGTGATGATCGACTAAGTAAGAATTTTTCTACAAAGGTGCAAAGTGATTTCGAGATGTCTTTACTTGGTGAGATGACATACTTCTTAGGGCTTCAAATATCTCAGCAAGAGAAAGGAATATTTATATGTCAAGCCAAGTACATCAAGGAAATGCTCAAGAAATTTAAAATGGAAGATTGCAAACCCATCCTTACGCCAATGGTAACAGGTTGCAAATTGAGCATAGACAACTCATCTAAGGATGTGGATCAAAGGTTGTACAGATATATGATTATTAGTCTTCTATATGTAACAGCCTCCTGACTAGATGTTATGCAAGCAGTTGGACAAGTAGCAAGATTTGAAGCAGCACCAAAAGAATCACATATTAAATATTCAACAGCATTGGAATATCTTGGCAAGAAGCTTGGGATTCTCCTAAGTTCTCATTAGATTTTCCTTTTTCAGAATAGAAAGGGGAAGTGGAAGTAGATTACAAGTCTGTAGGACGGTTGTGTGTCAGGGGGAGTGGAAGTGTGTATAGGTCTGCAAGATGGTTGCATTTTAGGGGGAGTTACCCTTTTCCATTGATGTCAAAGGGGGAGAGAATGTTGAAGGAAGAGGTGTCATGATCACAGGGGGAGTACTTGTGTTTCCATCAATTCCAAAGGGGGAGATTGTTGATCAGCGATTGTCATTGATGTCAACCCAAGCAGCACCAAGGGCTAACCCAATATTGCATGGGAATTTTTACCTATCAAATTAATATATTTTGGGTCAATAATTATTTTGATGTTTTATACTTGTCGATATGTTTCCGTTGATATATGGCACGCCATGTAATTCTTCACGGTTTGAGAGATATTCATGTTTGAATTTTGTACCCCTAGTTAGTGGGCTAAAACCCCATGGGGTTGGGCCATGGGTCATTGAAAAGTCATAATTAATATTTTTCTAAGCTCCTAAAATCCCTCCCACGTTCAATTTTTGAAGCACCTCTCAACTTAAGCATTTATATAAATTGTGATCCTCATTTTCTCCTTAGGCAAGGGATTCGGCTATATAAAACAAGTCATCGTGCAATTTTCACTCTAAATTTTTTTCTACGAAGGTTCAGAAGCTGAAATTTTTATGAGGTGAAGCTGAAATCCAGAGGAAGTTTCAATAAAAATTTAAGATCAAGGTGCGCAATATTTTTGGAGATATGATCTGTGGAAGTCAAGGTTTTTGCAAGCTCATGAAATTCATCTCAAATAAGTGACCTTGGTAAAATAATCATAACTCTCTCTTTGAGTATCGGATTGGAATTACATAAAAAGTGGAAAATAGTGCATAGTATTTCATTTTAGCTCTATCAATTTTAGAGCCAATTGAAGAAACAGTGACACATGGCATGCCATACAAGTGCGCTCTGCTAAAACAGTCCATAATTAGGGCATTGTGAGAGATTGGGCATAACTCTCTCTTGAAGAATCCAAATTGGGTCAGACCTATGGAATTGGAAAGAAGACTCAAATTACTACTACAGGACTGAAAATCAGATGTTGAGGATCTGAAATAACAGAGATACACCAGATTCAATATCGAGCTCCTAGAAGGCAAGAAAAAGCTATATCATGTGTTGTCAAGGGTTGCAAAGGACCAGACTTTCTATGGCAGCAAAGCAAAGCAAGGTGCAGCAGAGGGTAGCATGACAAGAGCAGAAACCAAGGTGCATAACAACATCAAGAATTTCATCATTTGAAGTCTTCAAGTGGGCAGCACTGCATACAATCATTGTAAAGGTATCATTGTACTTAGTCATTGTAAATACATTATTGTACAAATTGTACTAGTATCTATCTGCCAAGGGTTGAAGAGGCAGTGTTGGGAGGTCTACGATCATCATTAGGTGGTTGTGTCAAAATTGGGGTTATGGTATAGTATATCTTCTTATTCTACATCATTCTATATCATTGTAAAGTGGACCATTTTCCCTGGTACGTTAGTCCATTCTTCTTTTATTCTTTTATAGGGTGGTAGGGTGGTGCTAGGGTGAGTTGTAACTCATTGGCTGTTAGGGCATCCATTCAGTTGACTACTAAAGAATCTCGGGTGTTGGAGCATCCATCCAGTGGGAGCTGGAGAAGAATGCTTTTCTATATTCTAGGAAGTTGGAGCTTTATTTTAAATTGGAGTTGAATATTAAATAATTATTAGAAAAGAATCAGGTGGTTTTTTTCCTGGAGTGGGTTTCCACCTTAAAAACGATGTGCATTTGTGTTCCTATTTTTTGCTGCTATCATTGTACAAACACTGATAATAATTGAAGATTAACTAATTCTCTAATTGAAAGGAATACTGATTCACCCCCCCCCCCCCCCTCTCAGTATTTCCAACAAGTGTAGCCCCATTATTTTTATTGTTGTACCCCTGTAACCCAAATATTGTTATTATTGTGCCCTTACGTTATTATTGTTAGGTCGGCTAAGATTATATTGTGGCCCCATGGACTCCTATATATAGAAGGAGGTTTTGGTCATTTTTATTATCCATGAATTGTTCATTTATGTAATGTATTGGAGGTTTCCCCCTCGAAGTGGTTGATTTCTAAGGTTTTGATCTCTCTTTTCTTCTATTTTTGGAGATGGTTTCACAACACTAGTATTTCCTTGTAAGACCAAGAAAATACATCATGGAATTCATGAATGAGAGTGTGATGTGTTTTGAGTTCTGATGGAGAACAAGATACGATGATGTGAATATTTTTTGTGATGCCAGGCTTGTTCAAAATATCAATAGAAATGGTTTCTTCAATATTTGACAAATTTTGCTCGGAATCAATTGCATTAATAGGTAAAGAATTTAAAAATAATTTTTTTATTGAAGGGTGATATAGTTCACTAAGATTATTTTCTTCATAATCATGAAGATGGGAACGATGATGATAATATTTCCATGGTTCTCCTTCTGACATCATGGTTTCCAAAATATTCTCATTTTTCAAGAAAGTTGAGGGAAAAGGATCAAATGGAGTACCAAAATCTAAGGAACGATCAACCCAAACAGCCGGCGACGCTGATTTTGGATTTTCCACCCAAGTTAGATAGATTGATTGTTATGCCAGCTCAATAGGGCTAGGCAACAGAAACTCATCCAACGTAACACTTTAAGAGTCACCCATACTCTTCCTTATGCCAAATGGAGTGGAAGAGATAATGTAGAAGGTCTCTATACTTGCAATTTCTGTCGATGTCGCAGGCGGCGGTAATGCAAAGGCTCCCATGAGATTGGAATACTTTAAGAGTCCTACACTAATGCTCTGAAGTGCCAGTTGGGGTGCGTGAATGAACGGGACACTTCCAGTTACCTGTGAAGCGAAGGCAAAGAAGGAAAGTTGATTGATGACTGTGATGGTACCTTTATATGGAAAGGAAATCACTCTAAAACATGTAGAAACAACTGCAGTCATAGCATATACCCATGGACTTCCAAGTATAATATTGTAATCAAGGGGTCCGTTAACAACCTCGACATCAAAATTTATTGTTTTTCCCCATAGTACTACATGCAAGTTATTGATAATACCGCAAGGCTTATATTTACATCCGTCAAAAGCCTTCAATGTCGTTGATGATTGAGATAGGTGTGGAGAGCCAAGTGACTTCCAATAGTTTAGAGTCATAATGCACATAGATGCTCCCTTATCAATAATAGTACGATGAAAAAGGTGATTGAGAACATTTAATTGTATAGACAATGCCAATTCTACTAGTAATTGTGGCACATAGTCCGTATGATTAAAGACGACAAGATTAGAATCAGCTGGATCAATTCCACCAATAGCTGACAATAAAGTTTGTTTCTGGGAGGGACAATTTTGTAATACCTCAAGAGATGACATAGCTGAAGGGGATTGAGCCAAATCTTCAACTATATTATAGTTTTGGGCAGCCCTTGCTCAAGGATTATATCTCGATTTATGAACGACTCCCTTCGGTGGCTTGATTGCCAATTCAAGAATAGCTGTAGGTGGTACCAATTTCGTAAGCATATTTGGGGTCGAGGTAGTAGGTTGATCAGTGGATTGAATACCGTAATATTTTTTACGTGTTGACACCAAATTTTTTTTTTAAGGGTTTGTGACATGATAGCATAAGCACTTGGGAACTAGAAGCTGTATCTATAGCAACCAAATTTGTGTCCGGATTCAGAAACAGATCTTTCAACACAACTGATGCATGTGAAGTCTTAACTATTTTTGAGACTTCATCAGAGTGAGGAAAAACCTGAACAAATTGTTCCTCATTATAGATTATGCATGGATATCGAGGTTTCCTATTTCTGGACTTGATCAGATGATCTTTCCTACGAGTTAGAATTTTTCTTTTTCTTAGATTTCCCTTTTTTCTTACTTCCGGCTTGTTATCACTCAGGTTTTCCTTGAAGTTGTAAGAAAAGGAAAGTATACCCGAGGTAACCACAAACCAACCTTCAGATGCAGAATCTAGCCAATCTGCAGCCAGAGAGGGCTCTCTCTTTATAATTTATCTTTGTTCTTAGAAGGTTTTAGGCTAGTTATAGATCCAAGAGTTTGTTTGAAAAATGGTGGAATCCACAAACTAAGGGCAAGGTTGAAAGTTTTCAGTCCATTGGGCTATGGAGTCAAAGGATGGCTTTACTGGATTTCTATTCTACACACAAGATGGCTTTACAGGGAAAGATAGCTAGACAGAGAACAATCCTTAAAATTTAGAGTGGATGGGATGATTTTGAAGGGATGAAAGGCAGCTAAGAATCTTTCACCATGTTCAAAAGAAAGAAATGATATGACTACAAACAAAGAGCAATGAAGAATTCTTTATTATGGTAATCAACAATGTTTAAATTAGCAAAGCAAGAGCATTTAAGAATTCATGCTTATAACCAATTTAGAGGAAAACATTAAGAACAATCACATCTGAAATCAGAGTACAATTAAGTAAATTCTGATTCAATCCTTTATGTAAATTATTCAGAGATGGACATGATGATATTATAAACTGATATAAAACTTAAGACAAAAGGTAGAAAGACTTATTGAACTGCAGTCCAACACATGAATCCTGCAAAAAGTCCTGAGCTTCAAATCGTCATCCAGTAAGCCACGAATAAATTTCTCCAAAATGCTTTTATTCTGAAAATCTCAATGTTACAGCAAAGTAATAGAATCCACCCTCAATACTCTCTTTGAGGGTTTATTTATACAAGAAATAATTGAAAATATCTTACACTAACCTAGCCAATAATCTAGGGTGACTAAGGAGTAATTTACAAATAAACAGGAGACAAATGGTCTCGTAGATAGAATAATAAGTAACTGCTGATGTGCTGTTTCCTCATTTTGCTGATGTGCTGGAGGTAAGTGCTGAAATAGGGCTCGGTGCTGCCCCTTGGAGTAATTTCTTTGCTTGTTTGATACTCTTTGTCTTTACGGATACTCTTTAACCTGTTCAACTGATACTCTTTCATCTGTGCTCATTTTTATCTTTCACATAATAGTAAAAAGATAAAATTCTCATCCTGAAGATAATTTTCATAGAATTTCCAGTAGGTCATTCCACCATTGATCTTCTGGTATCATAGTCCTTTTAAGTTTTCTCAATGTCTCATCGGCCTCTGTGAGTTTGTAAAAAGTGGGCTCATTAGGAAACAAATACTTTATTTCATGTTCAAGATGAAATAAATTCTTCAACCTGTCATAGAGATTTCTCCTTGTTGGCAACGTTGTTTCTGGCAAACTGATAGAACAAGCAGTTGTATTTTGAGCATGGATATCTATTTTCTTAACATAGGTTTCCAAGTCCATTATCTGGTCTTCTGAGAGCATAGGACTGGGTAACCCACTGTCCAACAAAACTTGAAATTTTTCTCTGAAAGCATTAATATCAGCCAAAATATCTGAACACTTCCTTTCTAAATTCTGCATAAAAGTTCTTTTGATGAAAACTCTTTTTATCATCAAAATAGTGCCGGTTCTGTCTTCAATTCCTAGTACTGCAAGCTGTTGCTTCGTTCAGGTGTTCAAAAATTGAATAAGTTGATTGGCCTGCTCGGGTCTACCTCTTAATTCATCTCTTGTTCTATTTATTTCTTCCTGAGCTACTTTAATCAAGTCATTTTGTTCAAAAATTGCTTGAATAGAGGGCCAAATACTTTTTATTAACTCAATTATATTACCCCAAAGAATTTCATTTATTTCCTTCAAAGGCTTTCTTAATGAAAGATATTTTTCTAAAGCCTTTACTAATCTGTCCAATCTTTTAATTTCCCTTGTATTATCAGCAACTGTCTTCTTAGATGTATCATACTTCTACTCCAAATTTGCTAATTGTAACTTTGTGGTTTGAAGTTCTGTGACTCTTAATTGTAAGCTTTCCATTTGTTTTGTCAATTCATCAGAACTTAAACCAGAAGTGTTTACCTGCGCTGGCTCTGTTTGTTGATTTGTTGTTGTGGTACATGTAGTTGTAGTAGCTTCTGTGATGGATGCCTGCTTGATAGCTTCCTTTTCCTGTAAAGCTTGTTCCAATTCCTTCTCGGTTTCACTTAGTTGCTCAGTCACCTTTAAGAGCAACTCCATTACCTCTTCTTGTGAATTCCCCTTCAAAACTTCTTGGGTCTGGGCGTGCCTTGAGGTTGGCAATTTCAGCTGCTTTCTCAGTGCAGCTATGTCATCATCTTTCTTCTTTATTAGTGCCTCGATGCTTTTAATATCTTTGGGGTTGTGACCCAAGCTGATGATTATGTCTTCTAGAGACTTTATTCTGTTATCTTTGGCCTGAGAAGAGGCCTTTTCAATTTGCAATTGGGCGCTTGTGTTATTTAAAGAATCTTGCAGCGTTATGGCTGCCATGGCCTGATTAGTAAGAGTGGAATACACCATTTCCCCAGTTTGTTTATGCAGCTCTATCTGGTCCAAAGGATGAATGTCCTTTGCCAGAACCTCAAAATTTGTTCTAATGTAATCAGCTGCGGTCATGGGTTTTGGCACCTTTGACTTGAAGTGGCTCATTATCATTTTGCCTTGTGAAATGTCAAATGCTGACATTAACCTTTCCTGATTATGTGGAGCCATTTTCAAATATTTATCATATACCTTCATTCTTAATGGATCATTCTTTGCCTTTATATTGATGAAGGTTCTCTTTATATCCCCTGTGTCTGTTTTTGGTGGCCTGAAAGAGGATACCTCAATACTTAACTGCTTTTGCAAAGCTTTTCCTTTCTGTCCTGTGTTTGTTTCACTAACTGTGCTAGTTAGTTGACTGTCTTCCCTTCCATCATCAAATATTTCATCAATGATTTCCACATCTAGAAGTGGATCTAGTTTATGCTTTTTGGCTTGATGTATTCCTGAGGACTCTTTAGGAGGAGTAGTATCTGGAACCTGCCTTTTCTTTCCTATTTCCATATAGGATGGAGTTTGTAATTCTGAAACTTTAGGATGTTTTACCTGAGTGGGAGAAACTTGTGATTGATCAGGTGCTCTGGAGGTTTGAGGTTTTTCTGCCATGACTAAAGTCTCAATCACCTGTATTTCAGGTTCCTTTCCTTTGCCCTTTGATTCTGCTGCAACTGATAAACTGCCTTCCTGTAATCTCTGCTGTGGATTTGCTGCTGAAGAAGTGCCAATGTGAGGTACCTACACTTGATCACAAGATTCTAGGTCATATTTCTTCTCAATATCTTTCATAATTTTATTCATTTTGTCTTCTTCACTTTCCTCCTCAACTAGTGTCCCTTCAACCCATTCATCTTGGTTAGCATATTGTTCTATATCAAGAATCCTGTGGTGAATATATGGGGATGACTTGTTCTTCATTATTTTTTCACAAATAAAACCAAATGGATCATAAGGAACCCAACGGAAAGTTCTTTGGAACTTGCAATGGCTTTGTAGTATACTTTCTGCTTCTCGCTCGGCCTCCCTAGAGTTGCAGATGAAAGGACCTAATTGACTTTTGATCCTTAGTTGGGCTTTCTTCTTCACACTACAAAAATGGATCACATCTGAATTATTCATTTGCCTGAAATATTCCAAGGCAAAAATTCTCATGGGTACATATCTTGGCAACTTGAATGGATGTAATTCACATCCATAGATTCTGATGACTGAATGGTTTTGATATAAATACCAATCTCCAACTTTATCAGTCCTTGAAAGTTGCAAGGTCTTCTTGATTTCATTACTGAGCCTTGGAGGAGGGATTCCTGTCAACAAGGTAGTTGCAGGATATACAAAAAGATCTATGAACTCAGTATAGGAATATGGAGAATTATAGGAAGAATGAATTATGGGAGACCAAAATATAACTGACCTAGGGTTTCCCTTGGCATCAAGCTTTTTAACAGGGAAAGGGAACTTTTCTGATTGATAAAAGATAATGAGATGATAAATAATTGAGGAATATTTAAAAACTTTCTCATCATCTAGCCTCATGAACTGATCATGGATCTTATTGGCTATGAAGGAGGCAAAGTCATATTTAACTTCAGGAGGTTGCCCAGGAGTAAAGATAGACAACAAAACCAGGGTTATCTCATCAACATATTCACTGGTGTTGAAACCCAAGATGAAAGATATCATATTTAGGATGAGCCTTCCCAATTTATTGAAATAATAAAAACCATAGGGAGGAGGTCCCTTAGGTTGATGTTCAGGCAACATAAAATTCTGGCACATGGACTCCAATTTTTCTGGGGTCAATTTGTTAGACTTTTCAATCAATTCTTCCATAGACAAAGGTGCTAGTTCTTGGTCTGGTTCAAAATGTAGCATTGCATTGATAGCCTGGGGAGTAATGGGGAAAAGAACACTCTGGTCAGGGGATATTACAGCTCTCTGAGTGGGATCATAGTTAGAATGGCAATAGTGGATAATTTCTGGGAAAGTAATGACTGATGGGATGAGATATCTCGGGAGATTGGATTCCCACAACCCAATGACATCTTGCCCCTTCGAGTAATCGTCTCTGCAGCGGAAATAACTCAGAAGGGGGCTTTCATCAAAATGCAAGTCTTTAATCTGAAAATCTTTATCTACTAAAGGCAAATATTCTAACTCTCTGTGGGGGGCATTCAATGGAGTCACATTCAGGGCTACCGGGGCTTCCATTTTGGTTCTTGTGGATTCAAAACGGAAGTTTCTAGGTTTTCTTCACAGGTCAGGCGCGATTTCAATTGTAATGAGGGAAATTGGCACAATTGCAGGTTCGGGGGAACAATTCACAGTTTTAAACCTCAGAGAATGATCTCAGTGATAAGATTTAATCACTAATCCGGTGGAAAACAAGGAAAACAGACTTTCTTTTGAAGTTCGAAGCGCTATAGGATAAATCACTGTTCTTGGAGGAAAGCTGGCTTTTAACAGGTATCAGGCGGTAGCAGGAGGATGCTTGAACATAGGTCTGGCGAAATTCTGGAGCGAAATTGAACAGAACAATAGATTTTAGTGGAAATTTGAAATTCGTAGCGGAAGGCGCAGTCGCGTTCAAATGATGAAAATGACATAAAAACACGAAAATTTGTTTTATTTCCAAAGTCGAAAAGGGATTTTTATTTTTTCGAGGAATGACGTCACTTTAGTACGGGCTGACGTGTGGTGGGGGCCGGGTGGTAAGTGGTTAGTCCCCGCACCGCTTATTGGCAAAGGTGGTTTTTAATGCGAGGGCAGCGATTCCATTGGAGTATTGACACGTGGATGGAAGACTAGTCAAATACCACCAGGCCCCCGCACGTTAATGCTCTGACATTGGATGGCTAGCAGAATGAGTATTAGCCTTAGATTTGTGGAGGGGCGATCCAACGGTTGAAAGGACAGAGAGATAGTGGGGAGGTTATCACGTGGGCCTGACATAATTAGCATTTAATTAATCATCCCGGGTGGCACATGATTGGTGGAGGAAAGGTTATTAATTAGTCCTGATAACTAATTAATCCCATAATTATAATGGAAATAGGGGTCGCGGCGGGGTTTCTTTGGGTGGGATGCCAAGTGGATGGGCCACGGTGGCATGAGGATCTTTCCGAAGTTTTGGTTTTAAAAATAAAACTTCAGGTTTATTCTTTTTGTATTAAACATATATATCATATGTTTAAAGATTTTCTCATATATGTTTTTTTATTATATGATAAATTAACCGATATAATTAATTTACCATAGGGGCGGGAGTATTATATAACGATATATTTAACCAAAGGGCTTGTATAGTGGGTTTTTATTTGAATGCACGGGGAAATAAATACTTTGGCTAAACTTTATAATAGAGGGGTTTTTGGATATTTATATAAAAGGAGTTATATATTCATGATAGGGCATTTCACTAGGGATTTAGTAAATAGAGTTAAATGTTAATATGACAAAGGGACCAAGACAACTCAAAATACTTTGCACATCTAAGAAAGTGACAATTTCTGAAGTAAATTACAATATATCATCTTCAACACTTAAACTTAGAATAGTAAGTTATTTTGAGGGATTTTTATGGAAGTTTGCATGATTTTCCTAAGCAAAATGGGATTTTACTTAGGAAAACATTGAAAGTGAATGATAATGGATAACTTCAAGTACTTAGGTCTTTTTGATCATCAGGCCGAGGGTCCGGTCCCTCCAAAAGTCAAGGAAATGCCTTGAGCTCCTTTGATTTCCAAATACCTTAGCACTTTGGGAAAATTAGTAAAAACTTAGGGGAAAAGTGATGTGGGAAGTTAATGATTTTGACTTTGCTTTTTGTGAATTCTTTAGTGCATTTTCTGATTGAGTACTTGTGATGAAGGTAAAATATTAAACATATTCAGCACCATCATTCATCACATAAAACTTTGCAACACCATCTACCTACCCTATCTACTTGACACTACCATTTTCTCTTCTTTATTAGGGTGCATTTAGACTTGCAAACCCTTATCAACATTTTTTCTTTTTACAAGGAAAATCTATCTAATTCTACCCTTATCACATCCAAGGGCTCAGATTAAACTGTTGAGCACCTTTTAATAACTCTACCTATCTACTTATCTGCCAAGATTAAACTGTTTGATCAGATATTTATTCTCTATTCTATAACATGAAATTGAAATATGAATAAGTCAAGTTTAAACAGTTTTACCCTTCATAAATTGTGGCAAAAGTTTGACAAGCTGCACACAATTGCTTATTTACAAAAAATGAAATAGTAGTGGCATTTGGATTTGCACACTTTCCTTGGTCTATTTTTGTTTGGGGTTCATTTCTTTCACTTTTTTGACCATTTTATTTTTCTTACCCTTTGATTTTCTTTTAGGGTATACCCTCTTTACATTTTTAAATTTTTCAATTTTTTGGTTTTTTTTAAGAATATGGAACACCTTTGCTCAAGAAAAAAGGTTTGAACATATTCCATAGTTCAATCCAGACAATCATGAAAAATGACACCTATTGGTATAGGAGTCTAACACGGCTCCTTCTCAATTTTTCCTTTGTCAAATGACACAACATTAATTTCGGAAGAAGGTGAAATATTAGATGCAGTAGTATGATGTGTGATTGCAGTACCAATCAAACCATATCTGGCATGAGATTCCTTTATTTGAGGAGGAACAGTAAAATTATATCGCGGCGCGGCGTCAGGAATTTTTTCATAGAGCGTGCTAGACTGAGGATAAATCAAGTCTAAATATTGGGCACGAGCAATAACCTTCTCTTCAGTGACGACACCAACCTTAGCTACATCCTCAGTTATAAATGGTAATAGGTACTTAATGAACCACTCAGCAAGGAGCTGATTAGGAACAAATGTCTTAACCATTCTACGACGATGACGCCACATGAATATGATAAAAAATGTGAGCAACATTAGTCTGTTTAAAATTGTTCAAGAGTTTCATTCTAGTTTCATATCATATGGGTAACTGGAAGTGAGTCAAAAAGATAGTAGCTAGGGTAGTGAAATTATCAAAAGAAGCTCTAAGTAACTCAATGTATCATTTTGCAACCGGACCAGTGAGCGTATGCTGGAAAAGACGTAACCAAAAAGAGTCATCATTAAGGGAGTTTGATGAAAACCATGAATGATAAGTCATAACATGAGTCGATGGGTCTTCCCCAGGGTTTCCATTGAACTTAGGAATATTTGAGGGTAATATATGGGGTATCATCGATCATCAGGGAGCATAGTTGATAGGATCATTGGTGAGATGATTTAAATTTGGTAACTCTAAAGTTGCAACAAAGGGCGAATGTCGATTAAGGTCAGGTTGAGCACAACCAGGGTATGATGGAATTGCTTGGGCAACAGGACTTTGAGCACTAGCATAAGGAATATGTTGTTGGTAACCCAGATAGGGGTTGCTTTGATAGGAAAACGCTTGAGGATTCTGTTGACCAAAACCTGGATATGATGTTGAAATGAAGGTTGAGGAATTTGCACCTGAGGCTACCAAGTGGTCTGTCCACCAATTTTATAACCCAAATTAGGATAAATTGGATTAAGTTGAGGATAGGTATAACTTGGTTGGGGCTCTGACATCCCATAATATGGTAATCCAGCTTGTGAATAAATGATTCCAGGTACAGGTTATTGTAAATTAGCCGAAGGAGTTGGAGTATGAGGGCCCAATACTTAAGGGTGTTGAGTTGAAGGACCCACCTGAAACGATGGTTGTACAACATTTTGATTCTATAAAAGGGTTAAAGATGTATTAACAAGTGGAATTGATGTGCGTGCAACAGGTTGAACTGGTTAATACAAGTGTACAATATTTTGTGGTTGGATAGGCAAGGTGGGCTACCATTGAAAAACATTCATTTCAACATTAGGTTGACCAAAAAATGACGGAGTACTATCAAAGTGGGTGACCAAAGGTTTCCCCCCAGCATGAGGAGGGTAATAAGATGGAAAATATTGTTCTCCAAATGCAGGTAGTTCAGTTGATATGGTACTAGAAGGAATAGACCCAGAAGGACCAGCTTGATATTGCCCTGAGGATGTGTATAAAGAATCAAGCCATTCAGTACTCACTATAGGTTTACTAGTTAGAATACCAGACGATGACATTGGTGAATTCCATGGGTTTAAAGATGCACCAGAGAAAATTCTAGATAAAGATTTATAACCTGATGGGACCAAAGGGCCATCATGAAAATATGACTTTGGTGAAGTTGTGAACATCAACGAGGTAGCGAGAGCAGCTGCTGATGCAATCGGAATAGATGGTCCAACCGAAGATGTTGGTTTAGACATGGTTACTTGACCAAATGTGTACCCTTTTGAATCGAAAAGAATTTAATAGGAAAAGGATCAACAAAAGAAGAGGATGGTGATTGAGGAAAAGACTCGTATAGGTAAATATCCTCTCTAAAATGGGTTGGTGTTAAAGGTTTCTCATCTTGTGGGATTTCTTCAATCAAAATTAAACCAGGTGGAAGGATTTCACTGTCAGGCCCAAAGTATATTTCAGGAGGTTGAATGTGCAATATGGGAGACTCAATGGCTACAAATGATCGTAAGGTGATCGATACAGGAAAAAATTTCGGTCATTCGACTTTGGGATGCAGATGTTCTGGAAAATAACAAACAGGATTTGGATCAACTTCTAGTTGAACAACGTTGGGTTTAGGAGGTATGGTCTCACTGATTGGATGGATTATGACCACAGGTAGCTGTGAGGACTCCGTCTCGACAACAGTAGACGAACTAGGGTGTGTAGAAACAACTTGTTCTGACTCTGGCATATCGAAAGATGATGCTTCACCAGAGGTACTAATGGTACTAGTTTCGGTAGATCAATGTCGCCTTCGCCGCCCAGAAGAGGCTTCTGGTGATAAAGGTGGTGTTAATACAAGTCTACGCGAATGACAGGGAAAGGGATTTTCTTCTTCCACGATGACTGATTTATTTTATGACAAAAATAAATAAACAAAATAAAAGGGTTATGGTAGGCAAAAGGTTTACCAAGAAACTATGAACTGCAGAATACCTCCTGGTGAAACAATAATTACGGGAAGGAAATCTCCCCGAATGTTGTGTTTGGTGTATCACAATTTACAAGGCAAACCAGTCAGTTCACTATGGATGGATAGAAACCTAAATTTTTCCTCCCAAATATACTCGAAGGTACGTGGAGGCCCAAGTCCGTATTAGCGTTGTTTGATGTGAAACTGCACAGTGAGAGCACCCCTTTATATTTTCATACTGTAACACCACCCGATATACCCGAAAGTACGTGGACGAGATACGATATACTTACGTATGTGGAGTGAGGTATCACATTAGGAATGTATCGCAGACAATTAACGACAGCTACTATGTTTTACGACGTCGGAACACGTCTCTAGCCTAGACCTTCTAAATGTTATCGTTATGGTTCCAATGCTTTCTTAGGTAAATTGATGTAAATTTTAAGTTTATCATGTTTATCAATTTTCCTTTCAAGGTTCACCATGATGATGTAATGGAAATTCCTAAAATGCAAACTAAAATGATAAGAAAACTTTTCACTTTAGGTTTTTCAATGAAAATATTAGCTACTAAAGGGAAAGAGCAATCAGTTTTGAGAGCAAACAACAAAGAGCACAAACTAATATGCAACTTTCCTAATTTTTCGTATGCAAAACACACAATCCACTATATGAAAATGCAGGTTTTTATTTTTAGTCCCCTTAATATGAATGCAAAAAGGAAACTAAATGCATCAAATCAATAAAAAAAATGCCTTATTATTTGAGAAACGATGAATTGAACAACAATTTCTCTTTTAGGAAAAATGAAGAATGGAACTACAATTTCTTCTATAGGAAATGAAGAATGTAATGAAAATTTCCTTTACAAAAGAAAATGGATCTGATTCGGAAATAAAAATACTTTGAAATTGATTTTCCAATGATAAAGAAAAACACTTTTAAAAAGACATGGAACAAACTTTCTTTTCAAAGGAGGAAGATTCAGGTAAATTCATTGCTCTCTATGAGGCATCAGATAGTTGAAAACACAGCAAAAAAAAGTCTGAAAGAAATGGAAATGAAAAATTCAAAGGGAATTTGGTTGGATTAGGGGTGAACGCAGTCTCTAATGGGAGACAGTGCATTGCAAAGCACCCTTGAGTGGGAGATAGTGCTATGCAAAGCACTGTGTCTTGACCAATAGTGCTTTGGGCACAGTAGAGAACAAAAAAATCAGACTATTGACACACTTCTAATGAAATTCTTAGTTTCAAAAGTCTAATCTTTAGGAGCAGACGCTACTAGGTAGATAAACAGAGGCAAAATACACCAAGGATGAAGGTAAACTCCCCAGTGGAGTCACCAATTTTATATGCGGAATTATGGATTACGGATAAAACATTCTTCCCTAAATGTGGCGCGCATTTAGAAAATAGATTAAATACTCTCCAACTACTTTTCCTAACAGTAAATAGACACACAAAATAGATTAAGAAACTTACTTGGAGTCCAAGCGCTTCCAAATCTCCTTCTATCGCTCTTGTTGTAGCTTCAAATCCAAGCTATATCACCAAAATATTTCATGCAAGAATAAACACTAAACAAAAAATAGATTGCAATATACATGTGGCTATTCAAATTATTCAGTTAAACCAATGAAACATGAAACATATACATCAGATAATAACTCATAATATGAAAGAGAGAAGCTTATACATATACATATGTGGGAAATTAAGAAAAAATCTTTATTAATGGATAGAAGGGGATGTTACAACCAGTGATGGATTTGATGTCACCAACTCTAACATCATCCCAGCCTCATCACAATGAACATCTCTCCAGGAACATATCACTCAAATCAAACCCTCAATTGAGATTCGAACAACATTTCTCTACTAAATTTCTTCCTTCTCAAGCACTAGTATATGTGCTCAATATAAAGATGAGCTCAAGGTAATTTCACAATCAATGAATTTCTAATAATAGGAAATACATGTTTCCCATCTCAGAGGTGTTGAATAGACACACAGATTCAAAGTTTGACACATATGCACTCTTCTAGAAGGAACTGGCCATGTGGAGATTCCAGAACAATGAGAATTTCGCTCCCAATTTACCAATGCACCCTTGAGTGTCAAGAAGTGCTTTGCAGAGCACCCTTGAATGGAGGTGCCTGCATATGCAAAGTAGTTATCCCATTGTGAATAATTTGGTGAGCTCATAGGTGATATAACAATGTACTCCAAATCTTTGAAACCTTGCAATGGAAGTCATGGATGATTTGTCTTTGTTATTTGTCTTAGGGCATGTAGCAACTGAAATTATAGGGGATGATATACCATATTCATTAGTTCTGGGGATGATGTCCAATTAACCAGGTCATTGGGAATGGTGCCCAAACTGACCTGTAACACACACCGAGGCAACACAAAATCTGGCTTTAGCACAACCCATGGTCTATTTCAGGGGTTACTAGGCCATGTGTTCTTTCATTAGAGATCTACCTCACTCAGCTTTGAATCCATTCGGAAATCTAGCTCAACCAAAACATGAGAACCCCATCACATCATGACCATCTGAAAATGGAAAGTTTTGGCTGAAAAGCACTTTCACACTTAAAAAACCCATACCCATGACAACATGAGAACCAAAAACACAAATTCGACACCATGTATGCCAAATATAGAAAGGAAATCACTCATGCAAATCATTCCCTACAAAGAATATCGTTGTACCTACTTGATCCTTCTCTACCTTTGTTGATCTTTTCCCCCTCTTTAATTTCTTTTCGTTTCTTGATCGAAAACTGAAATGCTCCAAAACAAATCTGAGTATCCAAGAGTGAGAGAGAGAGAGAGAATAGAGAGAGAGCTCCAAAACTAAACTGACAAAAGGTACCAACTGATCCTCAAAAGAATTTTTATCAATTAGGCCTCTATTTTCTTCATTTTCCCTTATTTTCCTTCATTTTCCTCCTCGCATGAAACCTATGACCTTTCAACTTCCTTTTCTCCTAATTTCCATTATTTTCATAAATAAAATGCCGATTAATGCCACTTTCCTTTCCAAATCATTTTCCATTTCCTTTTCCAACTTCCTTAGCCATAATAAACCAATTGAACACCCACACTAGGATGCCTTGCCCAACATTTAGCTCAGAATAAGTGTCCCAATAATCTTGGTTATTATTTTTCCTTTATTAAATTTTATTACATGGAATTTTCACCAAGGTCGTTACGGAAAATAAAACATACTTCCCATGGAGCTTTATAACATAGCTCGATGCAATATCTACAATGATCACCCTGTTGAGAGGAAAACCAACATGAAAACATAACAACATGAAAACTATAATGACATGACACCAAACCGCTTATTTTATATTTATAACACAGCTCATGGCGGTATTTACATCCATATACATATGTACATATACAAAAACATCACACCAAAATGTATGCCAAAACATATACCAAAACATTGTACCAAAACTGCTTCGAGTATTCCTACGCCCACCGAGGCAACAAAAAATCCAGCTTGACCACAACCCATGGTTTAGTTCAGGCGTTACTAGGCCATGTATTCTTTCATTATATATCCACCTCACTTAGCTTCGAATCCATCTGGAAATCCAACTCAACCAAAACATGAGAACCCCATCACATCATGATTACCTAGAAATGGAAAGGTTAGGCAGAAAAACTTTTTCACACTTGGAAAAACCCATGCCCATGACAACACAAGAACCAAAAACACAATTGCAACACCATGCATGCCAAATATAGCAAGGAAATCACACATGCAAATCGATCCCTGCAAAGAATCTAGTTGTAGTTACTTAATCTTTCTCTTCCTTTCTTGATCTTTGCCTCCTCTTTGCCTTCTTTTCCCTTCTTGATCCAAAGTTGAAATTCTCCAAGAAAACTCTATGTGTTAAAGAGTGAGAGAGAGAGATAATAGAGAGAGAGATCCAAAAATGAATTAACAAAAGGTACCAATTGATCCTCATAAGCCTTTCTATGAATTAGGCCTCTATTTTCTTTATTTTCCATTATTTTCCTTCATCTTGCTCCTCACATGCAACCTGTGACCTTTCACCTTCCTTTTCTCCTAATTTCCATTATTTTCATAAATAAATTTCCAATTAATGTCACTTGACTTTCAAAAGCCTTTTCTATTTCCTTTGCCAATTTAATTTAGCCATAATAAACCTAATGAACACCCACACTAGGATGTCTCACCCAACATTCAACTTGGAGTAAGTGTCCCAATAACCATGGTTATTATTTTTCCTTTATTAAATTTTATTACATGAAATTTTCACCAAAGTTGTTACAATGATTATGGTCAATTTAAATGCAACCAAGCATGAAAGACATAGATATGAAAAATTTGTAACACATTACAAAATTTTGAAAATTTTAAAGTAAATAGGAAGACAATGAGTATATTTTTATAGTTCTTTAGTAACAAATAAGAATAGTTGGTCGCATATTTCAATATTTTATATACATAAATATGTATTATTTAGTGTTTCTTTATAACTTAGTATTATATGCATTTAATTTGTAATCTATTTTAGTTAGTAATTAAATTGAGAAAAATTACAATAAGTTTACCAAACAAAACTATGACTTTCCTATCTAAATGTATGAGTTTTATTTATAACAAAGCATGAGAGAACTTCACGGGGATGTTCCGATTTAGACGAACTATAAATTATATCCCTATAGTTCATAGTTCCACGGGGATCATATTTATAGTTTGGTGGAGAATATTTACATATATTTATGTATAGAGATAAAATATATGGGAAGAAATTTTAATTAAATTTTAATATTAATATTTTTTTATGAATATGAATTACAATGTATATTTTATTTTATTTTATTGGAAAAGAAATTTAGAGTGAGGTTATTAGTATTAGGCTAGCTTACAAGTATATTCATTTAAGAGTTTATAAGACTTAAAACCAATATAAAAATATTCATAAACATGAAGCTATTAATTAAAGTTTATTATGTCACTAGAGGATTTAAACCTATAAGTGGGAAAGATAACAACCATTACACTCAATCACATGAAAATAACCACAATTACCATTATGATTCTTTATTATAAATCACAAATTAATTTAATATTAGTTAACAAAATAAATAATAATAATATATAATTTAAATTGTTTTATTAAATTTTATATTTTATTCAACCATAAGTAGCTTATCTTTTAAACATTACATCTAATAATGCACACTAAGTGATGGCTTTGTAGAGAGTCAGTGAGGGAAACCAATATTTCCAAGGTTATAGAGCCATTAATACATTATAAGGACAATCTTGGCAGAAGGACGGAGACATCATCTTTCAAGGTCAACTTGTGTAGATAATTTCTCTGGAAAAGAGTTTCCAACTAACAAGAAATGAGTTGATGTCTCTTTATGTATTCACATTCATCATCCATAATTTCTCTGGAAAAGAGTTTCCAATTAACAAGAAATGAGTTGATGTCTCTTTACGTATTCACATTCATCATCCATATGATCCACCATGTGCATGATGGATCTGAGATTCGAATTTTCCCACCGATATAGATTCCCGCTCAATCTATTTTTACTTTGGCCGTGTTTACTCCGTGACTGGTAGTGTTGGATATAATCAAATTTATATCATTAGTATCGCGGAAATTTGTATTATCACCAACATATTCATGCCATGGACTCTGAAAACCAATGAAAATTATGGTGTGCCCTGAGTTTTGTTTAATACATGGGGAGAATTCACCATGAACCTCTTTAACTCTATCATGACTTCGATATCTCACAACGCATTGTAGAGAGAATGGGACAACTATTGTGAAACCAGCTCCACAAATAGAAATTCTAGCCTCAAAATTGCATTAAGATGGGAAAAAAACCCACTTTTCACTTTATATTAGGGCTTAGCCCCTTTCGGCCAGCCCCCTTCAAACCACTTACCCATATGCCCGCACCCAGGACCAAGGGCTTAAGCCCCAGGCACTAATCACAATCACAAAGTTTTGGGCGAGTGCGTTTCTTTGTTAAACCAAATTTCCCGATGCGATTGAAGTCTAGTATAAAAGCCCTATGCCGCGATCTCCACCATTGATCCATATAGATCCGACGGCTTGGTGCTGATCGCATCGCGCCATCGCATCGCATTTCCTCCTCTTTTTTCCTAGGTTGCGAACCCTCTGATGGCCCTCTCCACCATCGATCCATGATATGATACAACAGTCCAGCGCATATCGTTGCACACCCCGTCACCCCTCTCCATCTCCCTCCGATTGAATAAGGGTCGTTGGTCTGGTCCCCGGATCCAACGTCCAGTGCTCAGTCGCGCCCCCACTTCCGATCGCAATCGGAACTTTCACCGTGCTACTCCTTTGTCCCCCCAATTGCGATCTCCCGATCGAATCCCGGCCATCCATCCATTCAGAATCAATGGCCCAGATCTCATCGCTCCCCACCTATCTTCCCTCGCCGATTTAATCTCCGTTGTTGATTTCCTACACGATCCAACGGTTGGCACTTAATCGCACCATCGCTCCAATCGCAATCGCAAGTGTTAATGTGTCACCCTGTTGCCTCCCCCGATTGCGATCCCCCCGATCTAATCATAGTCGTCCATTCATCCGAGATCAACGGCCCATATTGAATCGCCCTCTGCCCATGCTGGGTCCCACATCAAGCCCTGTCTCATATGTTTTACATGCTTTTCCTTTGTTTTTCGTTCCAAATCCCGAACCTTTGTTTTGCATAAATATTATATCATCGCGCCAACATTAAAACTTTAGTGTTTTTACATTAAATATTCTCGGCATTTATCCACCGTTTCCATCACATCCACAGCGTTGCCTCTGTTGCGCCACCATTCCTCCACAGGCCTCCACAACATTTCTCCGCCACTGCCCAGAGTTCAATGGCAAGCTTATTTCATTGTGCAGGGATCACAGAGAGGCCATCATAGCAACCAAATGAAGCAACAGAGACGGATTTGAGGGATTTAAGTCCGTAATTGAAGATTTAATGTACTAATCCTGTGTTCAAAGGATTAAAGTGAAGTTTGAAGACCAAAGAGCGCACCAACATGTCATATCAGCGCTACATATCAACAGAACGTATTCTCTCAGAAGTACGCCTTCCTACAACATCCTCCATGCCCCCTCGAGCCCAAGAAAGTTAAAGACACTGACAGAAGCTTCTTAAATACTGTCAGGACTGCAGTTATGGAAGCATGGAGACCTGAAGACCTTTTAGTCACCTTACTAGTTCCAAAAAGCTAGCACAGAGGGCCTTACAACCAAAAGGACTTCACGAAACATCCGAGGTCAAATCCGAACCGACAGAAATCTCTGAACCAGTTTACAGAGTACAGTGCAGAGCTATTAAGCAGAGTGGGATTGGACTCTTCCACCACTCTGTCTTAATGGATCCATTTAATTTGTATCTACTCCTGCTATTATTCATTCTCCTATAAGAATTCCTAAGAACATATTGTAGAGGTTGTTGTTCGGCTGCTGCCGTTGCTGTTAGAGGGATTCATTTTGACTGTTAGAACAGTCTTGGGAAGGAGTAGCAGAGTAGTTTGTATTATAGTAGGCTGGGAGAAGAAATTCTGGACTGTATTAGCCATTGAGCTTAGTGTATGTGACTGGTTTGCATCAATTAATCAAGAAAATTTCACAGGATCCTAGTCTATTACTATTGGTGATGTTTTCTCTAACATTGTTTACTACATTTTTCATGCTGTTCATTGGTCTTCTGGCTTGCATCAGAAATATGGCATAGGATTTACCCTTGTTAGGTACCCTATGTCTCTTCTCTCCTTGCCTTAAATTTTTTTTGCTAAATGTGTTATCTAAGGGTTGATTTCAGTTAATTTAACCAGTGTAGTGGATGTCATTTCCTGCTAGCTGATGTATGAATTAAATGAATCTGTTCTTAGATGTTCTTGTTGGGTTTAAGCTGGAAGATTTGGGAACAGTGGGGATTAGAGTTAGCCTTGTCCACTAGGATCCTTGTGCGACCAACTAGCCTTTCTAAGATCTCTCTGTTAAAATTATCTCTGTTTTCCCTTGGAGCATGCTAAAGCTGACCTGGAGTTAAATGACCTCTGGTCCGATCTATAAGCTGCCCCTTTGTCCCTCCTTTGAGAGTTTCCTATGAGTATGCCCAAGCAGGTCCAGAGTTAAATGACCTCTGACCTAATCTATAGACAAAAAATAGGTTTCTTTCCTTCTTTCACGTTCAATCCTTAATGTCCCATCCCACCATCTATTTAAAAATATCCTTTAGTGTAGATGACTTGCCCTCTAAAAGCCTGAGCTAGTTGTTGCAAATAATTCCCTTTCATGACTCCATAGCCCAATGGATGGCACTTTCTTGACCTATCCTCTTTGCTGAAACATCCTACTACTTTGTTCCTTTTCTCCCATTACCTTCTCATTCTATGATCTCATGACCAACCTAGCAACTCACCAACCAAATCATTTAAAACCCCCCTTTTGTGCTTCATAACTAGCCTAACATCTCATTTAAACTTTCAAAGATATATCATTATTTGTTTAATTGGAGAGATCCCTCTCCGAGTCTAGGAGGGCTAGATCCTAGGGCCCCAAAGTGGTTTGATGTTGTCTTATCTTTTGGTATTGCCAAATCTGCCAAAACATAGGAACCCCGACATAATGGTGACTCCATTGGGGATAAGTCCAAAAGATGGATTTGGTAAATCACTGTGGTGGACGGTAAAATTGTAAATCATCCACCTGGTGACTCCACAATTCCTGAATGATTAAAAGACTCCACTGGTGATCAGTAGGCCACTGATTATCTATGTGTTCACAAGACTCCACTGGGAGACCATGTCGCAGTACAACATCATCCATGCCGAAGACCAAGTCACTTGACTAATGGAAGACCCTAAACGGTTTGCAGAAATGTATCCAGATGTTACAGTAGTGTGTCGTGATACAATTTCTAGTGACTTGGTAGATTTGAAGGTGGAGGACCTTCCAGGGGTTATACCTCTCAGCTCGAAATCCATACCCTTGCTCAGGAAAATCTTCTTAGAAGTGGTGGTTGAAAGGTATGAAGCTGAGATTGAAATTTTGAACTCACAAGAGAAATCATGTCAGTTCAGAGACCCGAGAGCCTTTTTGGAAAGTTTCCCTCCTCTTGAAAAAGAAGAAATTCCACTGCTTTTTGATGTGCAAGAAGAAGATGAATGGGCTTTCGAAAGCCACTTTGAGGATGCAATGGAAGAAGCAGTAATCAAAGCTGCCCAGGATGAAGACATCCTACCAATCATGGAAGGCCTAAAAGAAAAACTTGTACATCATGTGTTCATTGATCCTGTGGCAGAACACATGGGGCCCTGATCAGTCCAATTTCTCTGGCATTTATCCTTAGCACAGGCCAGATTCATCAGGAGTGGTCACTACTAATGGTGACCTCAGTTTTGAAGAACTACATGCAGAGCATCCTGTGGTTATCTCTGGCAGGCAGTCAATGCTCATATCCCTTTTTTCTACTGCTTGACTGGTTGCATTGGCATTTTTGTATCACCTAGAACATCAGAGATTACCAAGTAGAGCAGGGTAGGTAGGGAAGAGCTCAATAAAGCTCAGTCTATGAGCATGTATTTAGTTATTTTTAATTTCTGTAAAGTCCAGCAAGTTAGACAGTCTAATCCTGCCTTGATTGTTTTCAATTTCTGTCTTAGAATATAGAGAAGAAATCTGCTGGACAGTTTAATCCCAGCAGATGTTAGATTAGTTAGAGAAACATGTGAAGCCAACAGTCTAATCTGGTCTCATGGAGTAATAAGTGTATACGTAGAATAGGTTTTATTTTCCTGCTTATAAAAAATTGATGATGTAAAGGGTCTGCAAGTCCAAATGCACCCAGAAGAGAAAATGTTAGAACTATAGTGTGGGTAGGTAGTGGTTTGGGAGAGTTTTACTGTTGATATGATGTCTTCATGATTTGTGGTAGCTAATCCAAGAAAGAAAGGGATGGGTCAAGTACCAGGCATATGGCCTACACCAAAGATCACTTTCTGAATTCTTGACTCCTTCAAGAAGAAGCCATCTCCATGTGGAGGCACTGTTAGCCCCCCTATAAATTTTTTGACAAGAAAAAAGGGGGCTAAAATGTTTTTGAGCCTTCAAGGAATGCATTTCCCCTGAAAACACATCATCCTTGAAGCCTCCTTGTGCCTTTTGTCCTTTTATAAAATCCCCTCTGCTGATTCCCATTATAAAGCCTCTCTGTTTGTGAAGAAATGCCCAAAGTCCTCCTTTTCCCTCTTATTTCATTCCCTCTAAGCCTTTGTTTTCATCCTCTTTCCTTCCCCTTCAAATTCCACCCATACCCCTCGTTTGATCCATTTTCCATTTTTTCCCTTTTATCGTTCCTCTTTCTGGCCTCAAAATTGCATTAAAATGGGCAAAAAACCCACTTTTCACTTTATATTAGGGCTTAGCCCCTTTCAGCCAGCCCCCTTCAAACCACTTCCCCATATGCCCGCACCCAGGACCAAGTGCTTAAGCCCCAGGTGCTAATCGCAATCGCAAAGTTTCGGGCGAGCACGTTTCTTTGTTAAACCAAATTTCCCGATGCGATTGAAGTTTGGTCTGAAAGCCCCGTGCTGCGATCTCCGCCGTTGATCCATACAGATCCAACGGCTTGGTGCTGATTGTATCACGCCATCACATCGCGTTTCCTACTCCGTGTTCCCCGATTGTGAACCCTCTGATGGCCCTCTCCACCGTCAATCCATGATATGATCCAATGGTCCAGCGCTAATCGCTGCGCTCCCTATCGCCCCTCTCCATCTCCCTCTGATTGAATGAGGGACATTAATCTGGTCCCCGGATCCAACAGCCAACGCTCAGTCGCGCTCCCACTTCCGATCACAATCGGAACTTTCACCGTGCCACTCCTTTTCCCCCCCAATTGCGATCTCCCGATCGAATCCCAGCCGTCCATCCATTCGAAATCAATGGCCCAGATCTCATCGCTCCCCGCCTATCTTCCCCTGCCAATTTAATCTCCATATTTGATCTCCTGCGCGATCCAACGGTCGGCGCTTAATCGCACCATCTCTCCAATCGCAATCAGAAGTTTTAATGCGTCACCCCGCTGCCTCCCCCGATTGCGATCCCCCCAATCTGATCATAGCTGTCCATTCATCTCAGATCAATGGCCCATATTGAATTGGCCTCAGCCCATGCTGGGTCCCACATCAAGCCCCGTCTCATATGTTTTACGTGCTTTTCCTTTGTTTTTCATTCCAAAGCCTAAACCTTTGTTCTGCATAAATATTATATCATCGCGCCCACATTAAAACTTTAGTGTTTTTACATTAAAGATTCTCGACATTTATCCACCATTTCCATCGCATCCATAGCGTTGCCTTTGTTGCACCATCATTCCTCCACAGGCCTCCACAACATTTCTCCACCACTGCCCAGCGTTCAATGGTAGGCTTATTTCATTGTGCAGGGATCACAGAGAGGCCATCATAGCAACCAAAAGAAGCAGCAGAGACGGATTTGAGGGATTTAAGTCCGTAATTGAAGATTTAATGTACTAATCCCGTGTTTAAAGGATTAAAGTGAATTTTTAAGACCAAAGAGCGCACCAGCATGTCATATCAGCGCTACATATCAACAGAACGTATTCTCTCATAAGTACGCCTTCCTACAACGTCCTCCATGCCCCCTCGAGCCCAGGAAAGTTAAAGACACTGACAGAAGCTTCTTAAAGACTGTCAGGACTGAATTTATGGAGGCATGGAGACCTGAAGACCTTTCAGTCACCTTACTTGTTTCAGAAAGCTAGCACAGAGGGCCTTACAGCCAGAAGGACTTCACGAAACATCCGAGGTCAAATCCGACCCGACAAAAATCTCTGAACCAGTTTACAGAGTACAGTGCAGAGCTATTAAACAGAGTGGGCTCAGACTCTTCCACCACTCTATCTTAATGGATCCATTTAATTTTTATCTACTCCTGCTATTATTCATTCTCGTATAAGAATTCCCGAGAACATATTGTAGAGGTTGTTGTTCGGCTGTTGTCGTTGCTGTTAGAGGGATTCATTTTGACTGTTAGAACAGTCTTGGGAAGGATTAGCACAGTAGTTTGTATTGTAGTAGGTTGGGAGGAGAAATTCTGGACTGTATTAGCCATTGAGCTCAATGTATGTGGCTGGTTTTCATCAATTAATTAAGAAAATTTCACAAGATCCTGGTCTATTACTATTGGTGATGTTTTCTCTAACATTGTTTACTACATTTTTCATGATGTTCATTGGTCTTCTGGCTTGCATCAGAAATATGGCATAGGATTTACCCTTGTTAGGTACCCTATGTCTCTGTTCTCCTTGCCTTAAATGTTTTCTGCTAAATGTGTTATCTAAGGGTTGATTTCAGTTAATTTAACCAGTGTAGTGGATGTCATTGCCTGCTAGCTGATGTATGAATTAAATGAATCTGTTCTTAGATGTTCTTGTTGGGTTTAAGCTGGAAGATTTTGGAACACTGGGGATTAGAGTTAGCCCTATCCACTAGGATCCTTGTGCGACCAGCTAGCCTTTCTAAGATCTCTCTGTTAAAATTATCTCTATTTTCCCTTGGAGCATGGTAAAGCTGACCTGGAGTTAAATGACCTCTGGTCCGATCTATAAGCTACCCCTTTGTCCCTCCTTTGAGAGTTGCCTATGAGTATGCCCAAGAAGGTTTGAAGTTAAATGACCTCTGACCTGATCTATAGACAGAAATTAGGTTGCTTTCCTTCTTTCACTTTCAATCCTTAATGTCCCATCCCACCATCTATCTAAAAAGATCATTTAGTGTAGATGACTTTCCCTTTGAAAGGTTGAGCTAGTTGTTGAAATTAATTCCCTTTCATGACTCCATAGCCCAATGGATGGCACTTTCTTGACCTATCCTCTTTGCTGAAACATCCTACTGCTTTGTTCATTTTCTCCCATTACCTTCTCAGTCTATGATCTCATGACCAACCTAGAAACTCACCAACCAAATCATTTAAAACCCCCCTTTTGTGCTTCATAACTAGCCTAACATCTCATTTAAACTTTCAAAGATATATCATTCTTTGTTTAATTGGAGAGATCCCTATCCGGCTCCAGGAGAGCTAGATCCTAGAGCCCCAAAGTGGTTTGATGTTGTCTTATCTTTTGTTTTTTCCAAATCTGCCAAAACATAGGAACCCCAACATGTTATATGTTTATTTACCGATTCTCGCAATTTAGTTATTCTTATGCTTTGTAGAATTGCAATTCAATTCATTAATTTCAAGTGTGGTGTGTTACAATTTCCTTTTCAATCAGGTTGAATTTATCATTAATTTCCTTTACTGCTCAGTGATGTTTTTCAATTTATTAGATTTATTTCAGCCTGGTTAAGTAGTTGTTATTCAATTCTGCACATTGTTATTTCTTAAAGTTTTTCCATTGCAAGTGTGAATGTATGGTTTTTTGTTCAATTCTGAAGGTTGTTATTAATTGAATTATAGATAATTCCATTGCAAAATTTCAATATGCAATTGCTATTCAATTTATTAAGTATTCCTTTTCTATTGTTGTTCAATTCATTAAGCTTGTTGTTCGATTAAAAAAGTTCTTTAATTTTAGTATTTGAGTGTTTACTTTCTACATAAGTTCAAACTAGAATTTCCTCCTTTGATATTTATTAAGTATTCCTTTTCTATTGTTGTTCAATTCATTAAGCTTGTTGTTCGATTAAAAAAGTTCTTTAATTTTAGTATTTGAGTGTTTACTTTCTACATAAGTTCAAACTAGAATTTCCTCCTTTGATTGATTTAAAGTATTCCATAGCTTACTTTTGAATTGAATGATTGAAATTCGAGAATCAGACAACATTTCTTGCAACGATTTAGATTAGTTAACCTTTGATTTCACTCGCATATACTTTACTTGCACTCTTGAAATAAACAGACTTGCCCTGGGTTGATGATTAATGTGAAGGAATAAGGTTACCTTTAAAAGTAATATTTTTGAACCAAAAATGAGCTTGATAAAAGTGCATTAGTTTAGTCTCAGAGATTTGAAATTCTGGTAGACCATTTGCAGCCTACTGTTGAAAAATTAGAAAATTTTTAGCCTGTTATTTGTATTCCAACTGCTACTCCTTTTTCCCTTGTTTTTCCAGCATCTAATGCTTCATTTTATTCACCTCCTATAGAACCATTTTTCAACACATTTTATACTTTTTTTTTCCACACATATCCTACTATAGCAGCTTCCCAAATCACTATTTTATCGTCTTATGTTCCCAGTACCACAACTAGTTATACCTTTTCTTAGACAACACCAATGACAACTAGTTCTCCCAACTCAACTGCATGATATGCCTAAAACAAATGTCCAGAAGCTTCCCCATTATGATGTTATAGGGGAGAATACAGCTGAGAAACATGTGGATAAGGTGAATGATTTTGTGGATTTGGAGGAAGTGGACCACAAAGATTTTAAAATGAGATTGTTTGCTCAAATTTTCTCCGGTGAGGTTTGTTAGTGTCGGTATCTTCATCCCTCCGTCAGTGATCAAATTTCTCTTGTTGCATTGCATATTAGGTGTCTCATTCATTCAGCTACATTCCATTAGGAGCATGGATCATCTGATGGTAGTGGCTTGTTGCTCATGTCCCTCATGTCCTTTATCCACTGGCCTATTTCTGTTAATTAAAATCATTTGCAGTCACTTTTGGTCTCATAGTTTGCAAAGAGTCATTTTTAAAGTGTTAGTGTCATTAGGTCTAGGGTTTCATTAATGAGATATTCAGAATGCTCAATAATGGTCAGCAGGCACATGAGGAAGTTTGAAATAAGGTTTCAGTGCTAAAAATCTCATCATCATATGCTTAATAATGTTTTTTCTTCAAAACTATGTTTTGAAGAAAAATAGAGTATTTCATCTTTATGTATAAATAAATGTAATTTTAAGTTTTCTTAGTTGTAATAATAATTTCACTGGAAACCCTAGTCGCCTTTTTCAAAGCTCCAGCCAATCCATTCCCTGCAGGATAAAAAAAAATCTCATCATTCAATCAAAAAGCCAAAATGAAGCAAAACAGAGTTTTTTTTTAAAAAGTGTTAAAATTTGAAACATTGCAAAGTGGGTTTTTTTGAAATCAAGAATTAAAAACCTTGGCATATAAAACATTTTCATCTTTCCAAAGCTCATTTGTATGCCAAGAGGACGGGAGTGAGTAAAGGAGAAATCGTGAGGAGCGAAGGAAGCATTTGAAGGTAGACTTGTGCAAATTTCCCTGCGCGACGCATTGGCTGGGAGAGACGCATTGGGTTGGCCCCCACTGTGTTAAAATTGCTCTTGCGTGACACATTGAAACTTCGCGATGCACTGGGTTTGTTGCACGACGCATAGGGCCGCAAGCAATTTCATTGCCATTCCTTCCAAGATTTCAAATCGGCTCAGTCCCTCTTTGTTCAAGTAAGTCAAGTAAACTCTCCATTGCCAATGAACATGGTCTTGTGTTATTTATGAGGATTTAATACAAGAAAATTTAAACCCTATTTTCTTGTTCAAAGGATTGTTTCCTTACAGTTTACAAATTTATTTTGTGCCTATCACTCCTATTTCCCCACCTTGTATTCCCTCATCACTGTTATTTTTGTTCCATCTCCCTATTCCCTCATATCCTTAAATCACTCATTTCCCATCCCATGTCCATTATCCCACATCCCAATTATAAATTTCCCAAACCCCAATGATATCCTAAAAAACCTAATGGATGTCCCTTAACTCTTTGATTGATAGATTTCACTTGGAAATATCCCATCATCTTCCCTACCCTCTCCCTCCATATTCCCTTCCATATTATTACATATTTGGCAACAAAACCAAAGACACCAAAATCCTCATATTCATCCAAAACAACCTAGACTTTGGAAATCATGGAGAGAGATACTTCTTATGACCGAGACAGTGACTCCACAACTAAATTGCATGCACCTAGAATACCTCACAAGAGTGGAAGACATGTGAGGGAGGAGCCCACTTCGTTGGCTGAGCTGCAGGCTTGTCCACTTGCTATGGCATGTTTTCAACAACAGTCTTGTTATCAATTTTGTGAAATGGTTGCTAGGGTCCACCACCATCAAGAGCTGGCCCGATTGTTTGTGTTGCATTTACATGATAACCAAGTCACCCTTGCAGGTGTGACATTCACTTTAACACCTGAAACTATCTCTCAAGAAACCGAAATTCCAAATGTTGGAGAACAATGGAACAAAAGGCAGCAAGTTGACAGGGTACACTATGAGCCATATATCAAGCCTAGTTTTGTGAGACAACTCAGCAGAGTTTTTCCCTTCTGGTTCCTAAAGGATTCATATGCTCCTCTGCTGAAACTTATTATCAAATATTTCAGTTGTGAAGGCCGGTTTTCACGTCTTTATGCCTATCATATCAAGTTGCTGATGCATTTCACCAGGGTGAGGATGATGAACCTCCCTTATTTCATGTGCCGGAATATTGAGAAGATGACCACTCTCATGCAAAGGAAAACTCCTGAGCAGTAGTATAGTAGTATCTATCACTTTGCACTCATCAAAATTTTGGTTACGCATCAGCTCGGCTTGCAGGGTATTTCATGGGAGGATTTCATTTCTAATGATTTCTTCACAGCTTCTCAGGTACCTTCAGAGGCTTTTCATGAGGCAGGTGAACCTTCATATCAACATGAAGGTCATGAAATACAGACCACTAGTATGTCGGTGTTTGTCACTTATCAGAGAGGCATTAGAGGGTTATTTGCAGCAACCAGGCGAGTATTATCTCCGCCCGGGGTGGAAGGGGTCTCGCTTCCTTCGTCATAAGTATAGGTACAGGACAAGGGTAAGAGGCCAATACATGATGAGGGGCCTTCTGGAGGCTAGGATAAAGATTTCATACTCATTGATGATGAGTTGGGCTCTCCTAGCTCAAAGCTGAGAGAGGTTGTTCAGGAGCAGAAGGCGGAAATAAACACTTTGTCCGTCAAGTTTCAAAGAGCCCAATGGATAATCAATTACCTTGAGCAGAGAAATAAATAGTTAGAAGATCAGAAAACTATCATGGAGTTGCAAAATATACGTGAGAACCAGCAAGCCGCCAAAAGGAGCCAAACCGAGATGACATCCATTGAGCAAGAGATTGATGTTGATCACGAAACTTGGCTTGAAAGGGTCAATATTAATTTGGAGAAGCTTTTGGAGAAGACCAAGAAGGAAAATAACATGTTGAGGCACATGGCGAATCATTATTGGGCAAGAAATCATGTTTGCAAAGCATGAATCAAGATCCTGAAGGCTAAGTTGAAGAGGGCATTAAAGCGTCACAAAAGGCAAGATAGACTTTAGATTTTGGCCGAGGCTTCCTTGGCCCAGCATAGTACATGATGGAGGACACTCAGCCCAAATTTCAAGAAATTTGGGACACATTTTGCAAATTTTGATTTTTTTGGCCTAAACATAGATTTTTCAGCTCAACGCATCGTGCCACTTGGCGCATGCTTATGATTGGGAGCTCCTCTTGGGAAAAAATTTACATTTCTGGATTTTTCATGAAAATGTATGCATGCATACCCATGGACAAGATATTTTGATAGGTTTTTGGCTTCCAGAAGGGTCAAAAACACCCTAAAAATGACCTTTCTGCCCCTTTTTGGACACACAGGAAGCAGTGTTGGGAAAACTCATTTTTGGAGGGGAAAATGGAAACCAAATTTAGAAATTCCACTTGTGTTGGAAATTATACAGGTAGACCTTTCCAACAAGCCCACTTGGAGCCAATTTTGACATCGGGAAGGCCTTCAAAATCAGCTCCAAACTGGCACGACGCATAGAGAAATCAGGTGCGGCGCATTGGGGATTTTGGCTCATTTTTTACTCAGTAACTCTGTTTTTCGCCTAGTTTTGGCTAGTTTTACTTTCTTACTTCCAAATGTAAAACTCTTGATGTAATTTGATGTAATTTGATAGGTTTTGATGTAATTTTTTCAAATTTTTACTCATGGAAGTAGATTCATCCATCAAAAGGTGAATTTCAACTGAATGAATCAGTTTCCTATCTTATAGAGGCAAGTTGTTCCACTGCCTATTTTCTATTTCTTAGTTTATATATTGTTGAAACAGCTCCTAGACTTGTGATCTCGACCCCTAGAGTCTGGGGATGAGTTATGCTTGTCTATATCTTGTATTTTTTCAGTCATTTGCCTGGTTGGACACTTGGGATTGCTTTGAGCTTCATTGTACATTTCATCTCTGCAGTTTGGCAAAGGAATAGACCAGGTTTTGCAGCACTCCTTGGGATTCATGTGGCTCTTTTTTCTGATGATGTGTTTCTCTTTGTTAATGTAATTTTACTGGTGCTTTATGTGCATCATCTTCCCTCTTATTTCTTCTTAAGTTAAACAAACAAGGATAAAGGTGGAATTCACTAGATTTGCAGTGCTCTACCTTGATTTTTGTTTAATTTTCTATGTTTTCAACTGTCTGAAGAGGATTCTTTAAAGTCTCTTTCCCTCTTCAACTCCTCTCCGGCCTGAGCTATCCATTTCATTCAAAATTGAAGCATCAAAACAGTTGCCTACCTTGCCCCATTTAGATCCCTACAAAACTACTCATTTCCCAGACCCAAAATCTGCCCTTCCCTTTGATCCAAAAAACACCCTCAAAATCAAACAAAACTCTTATACATATATACCTAGCCTAAAATCATCCTTTATTCAATTCATCTCAAACCTCACTGATTATTTTTGCTGAGATTGACAAGGAGAGAGCCCTCTCCCAATCTAGTAGGGCTAGCTACCAGATTAAGCATGGTTTGATGTTACCCTAGACTCTGCCTTCCTCGGCCTAAGGTAGATTTAGGCCATAACAAGGTTAATAAGTGGTTTAGAAGTTCTCGTCCCATATATTTTTCCAACTATCAAAATTTGGAGGATTCTTTTCTTGCAAGATGGGGAGAGAAGAAGAACCCCTTACAAATCCTTGTTGAGTATGATAGTTTGGAAAGGTAGCTTGGTGAAATAGTCCAGGATTTCTCTATAATATATAGTAAATTTTATAATTCCATCCCTGCAGACATAAAGCCTCCTCCTAGACTTGATTTTCTCCTTTATCTTGATGATTTTGACCCTGATATGGCCTATCAACTTAGAGAAATAAATATAGAAACACTTGAAAACATGAAAAGAAATGCATTCAATGTGGAGGCCAATTTATTGGAAAATTAATCCAAAATGAAGACATAGAGAAGAGTGACTATAAAAGAAGAGCCTGCTACTTCTTATGATGAAAAGTTAAAGACCTTGGTTAAGAAAATGGTAAACATTATGGAGATTATGACTTTGACTTATCGAGCTGTTGTTAGAGAACCTCAAGTGGGTCCACAGACTTGAAATCCAAATTTTCAAAGGCAACCACCAGTACAAATCAAGCAAAGGGAGAATAAGGGACTAGAGTAGTCAGAACATCAAGTAAGACCACCTTTCCAATAATATGTTTCCCAAGAACAAGATGAAGAAGATGATCAATTGTCGGAGGATCAAATACATTTCTTTGGCGACATGAAGAAAAATTTGTATTTGACCAAAGAAGATCAAGAACAATAGCAATTTGAGAATTTTGTAACAGAATAAAAAGAATTGTTTCTTGCTCAGTCCCAAAATGACATGTTTATGGTTGAATCTGAGTATTATAGAATAGGGTATCAAAATTCCATCATGCAAGTTCAAAAATAGTATAATCTAAGAAGAAAAAATGTAGGCAACAACACAAAAATAAGGAAGTAGCAACCAGGAGCACAACAAATAAGGAAGTAACAACCAACAACATAACAAAGAAATATGTGGAAGTTATTAATGTAAATAAATATGTCCCAAGTAGTAGTGGTGAAAAGAAATAACCTCCCATCACCATTTTGCAAAGGAGAGAGGATCCATTTAAGGACATTTCAAATAAGAAAGATGTTGTTCATAAGGAGGCAAAAAAACCACCAAGTCCTTTTAAGCTTGAGACTAAGCTTGCCAAGTTGAAAATCTCCATTCCCCTCGGTGAATTGCTCAAGAATGATCAATATAGAACTCAAATTTTAAAGGCGCTTAGAGTTGAAAAAAATTTTGATACTGTCAACATAGTTGATGACCATCAAACTATCATTTTCAGGCCAAAAATTGATGACAAAGGGTAGGATTGGTATGTGCATCCTTTTTATTCTAGCTTCAATGTACATGATCAAATATTACAAAATGCTATGTTATATTTCCAAGCCTCACACAACTTGATGCCGAAAGTGATTATGGAGATGTTGGGGCTTGACATCACCAGACCTTACAAGGACTTGTAGTCTTTCGATTCCAGCAAAGTGAAGTATTGCCTGGGATTGATCAAGGATTTAGCAGTCTCCTTAACTCATATTCCTTCCAAATGTATGGTGATGGACATTGTTGTAGCAGACATACCTCCCAGATTTGGCATGCTTCTTTTTATATCATGGATGGTAAAGCCAGATGGTACAATACAAACTAATATGTCTTACATCATCATATCAGTCTTTGGTGGTTAGAAAAGGAGGTTGTACAGAGAACCACTCATGCAATATATGATCAATAGCAAGGAGGTGCCTACAAATGATCTGGTATACTCTATTCATTCAGATTTATATTATTTTGTTTGATTTAATTATGGTTGTCTTGATAAAGAGGAAACAAATTCAAATTTTATAACAAAAATAAAAGAGGAGGAAAATGTGAAGCATAACAACAATTAAATTGAAGAACGTGATAACAAAATAGTGCATGAAAAATCTAAAAATTTGAAGGTTGAAGTAAGTGAAAAAGATGAGAAAAAAGAACACATTGGGACCATGCATTTTGATGGGGTAATGAGCATAGAAGGTACTGGTGCTGGTTAAGGGACATTCAGCCTGGAGGTCGGAAAGACCAAGTTGTTTTCATATAAATTATTTTTCATTGTACCAAAAATGTGGTAGAGTATGAATCAGTCCTTTTGGTGTTGCGAGACGTGAAGAAATCAGGAGCCAAAAGGATATTTGTCTATGGGGATTCAGAGTTAGTTTTCAAGAAATTTAAAGGTGAGTACCAAATGAAACATCCTCAAATGTGTGGTTATCGTAATGATTTCCTAGATTACTTGCAAAAATTTTATGAATATAATTTTTCAATTGTTCCTAGAAGAGAGAATATTGTTGCAAATGCATTGGCTACATCGGCCTCTGACTTTGAAATTTCTAGCAGTATTAGAGGCAGGTACAAGGTGGAAGTAAAATACATGCATGTAGTTCTGGATAACATGAAGTATTGGAAAGTCTTTGAAAATCACAAGAAGTTAGAAAAATTCTTGTTGATGAAGGAGGAATTTTCCAAAATGAGGTTGGAAAAGGACTTCGAATGGGAAGATGTTGATAAGGAGAGCTTTATAAATCAGATGAAAGAGGAACTGGAAAAGAAGGGGATAGAATTGAAAGTGTTTCAATTGAAGGATAATTTCATTCCAAGAGGTCTAGTACCTTTGGAGGATATTTTTTATCATAATGATGTGACCAAAAGGCCAAATTTGGTGCATACCAGGGACATATTGGAAGAATGAAACATACATACAATAGATAAACCAAATATGATAAATTTTTCCAATAATTTTAGTTCGGAAATGAAGCATAAATATTTGGATTTGTTAAGAGAATTTTCTGAGGTATTTTCCTGGGGATACAAAGACCTGAAGGTATATGATAAGAACATCATTCAACACATGATACCAATCAAGGAGGATCAAAGTCCATTCAAAAAGAAGTTGCAGACAAAAATTTTGGTCCTGCTACCTTTGATCAACAAGGAGGTAAGAAAATTACTTGATGTCGGCATTATATTAACTCTCAAATTTTATAATTTCCTATATAAATTAGTACCGGTCAGGAAAAGGACAAGAGAAATAAAATTGTACATGGATTTTAGAAATTTGAAGAGGGTGTCAGTCAATGAAAACTATCCATTTCCAAAAATGGATCATATCCTTCAGAAAGTGGTGGGTGCAAGGAGAATGTCAATGCTGGATGGTTTTTCAGGGTATAACCAGATTTTGATTCACCCAGAAGACCAAGATAAGACTGCATTCACTGCACTATGGGTAACCTTCAAATATGCCAATATTCCCTTTATTTTGATGAATAAAGGAGTGACATTTCAACAAGCTATGGATATAGATTTTGCAGAAGAGAAGGTCAAATTTCTAGTGATATATCTTGATGATATCACTTTCTATTCATAGACAGATGAGGATCATTTACAAAACTTGAGGGAAGTTTTCTAGAAGTGCAGAAAATATGGCATTTCATTGAATAAAAAAAAATGCGTTTGGATTGGAGGAAGGTAAGTTTTTAGGCCATATAATTTCCAAAGACGACATTAAGATTGATCCGAGTAGAATTTCAGCCATTCAGAAAATGGATATCCATATAAGTAAGAATAATATGTAGTATTTTATTGGCAGGATAAAATTTTTAAGGATTTTTATTCCCAATCTGGCAGAAATTTGAAGGAAATTACAGACATGTTAAAGAAGGTCATCAAAGTGAAATGGAATGAAGAAAGCATAAAATATTTAAATGAACTTAAATCTGTATTGTCTCATGCCCCTATACTTTTCATTCTAGATTACACACATGAGTTTATAATTTTTTTTCTTTGCTTTAGAGCATAATATTGTTGTTTTTTTAATGCAGAAAAATTAGCAAGGAGTGGAACAACCAATTTCATTTTTTAGCAGAACTCTCATAGATGTTCTTATAAAATATGACATTATGAAAAAACAAGAATTTTTCCTTGTGAAGGTTTTGGAATATTTTCGAGTTTATATTTTGGATTCACATATTGTTGCTTATGTACCAAAAGTTGCAGTCAAAGATATACTTACTAAGAGTGATCCAGATGGAAGGAGGGGTAAGTGGATTGCCTCCATACTTGAGTATGACATAGAAATTAAACCCAAAAGGCTGATTAAAGGACAAGGATTAGCTAGGATGATGGTTGAATCAAATATTTAGTCACTTCAAGTTAATTTCTTGGCTACCCTAGCGGAAGAAGATGACTCAAGTTCAACTCAACAAGTTATAAAAAAATTGTTGCCTCCCCATGGTATGTTGATATTCTGTATGTTTTGCAACACCTACAAGCACCTCCAAGTTTTCCCAAAACAAAAGCTTGTTTTCTCAAGTTGAAAAAAGTAAAAGTTTTCATTATAGATCATTTTTGGTACTGGAAGGATCCCGATGAAATGTTGTTAAATTATCTATTGGAAGATGAAGCTCAAAGGAAAATGGAGGAGTTTCACAAAGAGGACCGTGGTGGGAATTGTTTTTGGAAGAACACAACAAACAAAATCCTAAGGGATGAATTTTATTGGTCGAATTTGTTTGTTGATGTGTATAAGAATGTTGTTAGTTGTCGATAATGTAAAATATTTGAAGGAAGAAATTTCTCCTGCTGCCCCTGAAACCCATAGCAGTTGAGTCACCATTTCAGAAATGGAGACTCGATTTTATCGGTGAAATTATTCCTACTTCATCTAGAAAACACAAATGGATATTGATAATCACTGATTATTTCATGAAGTGGATCGAGGCAGTTCCAACCAAACAAGTTACATACATGGTGATTATTTAGTTCTTGGAAGTAAATATTTTTTCCAGGTTTGGTTGCCCACAAAAAAATTTCACAGACAATGTTGTTGCATTTAGATCAAAGATTTATGTCATAAGTAAACATTTTTTTAGGCCACTCCATAGCCTGTTACCCTCAGGGGAATGGCTTAGCCCAATCATCCAATAAGAGCATGGTTAAAATTATTAATAAAATGTTGGAATATAACAAGAGAAGTTGGCATAAGAAATTGGTACATGCATTGTGGGCAGACTGAGTGAGCACCAAAAAGTTAATAGCCATGTCTCCATTTCAATAGGTTATGGAAGATATGAAATATTTCCTTCCTCATTGGGAGTTTTGGTTATGAATTTATTGCAGGAAGATGAGGCATAGCCTAATGATATGCAAATAATAATTAGTCAAATGATCCAACCTCAACAATAAAGAGAAGACATGTCGAGGAGCACACAATTGATACAAGACTGAATAAAAAAAAATTTATGACAGAAGGGCTAAAGTAGCTGATTTTTAAATTGGAGATTTTTTATTGAAGTAGAATGCTAGAAATGAAGAAAAGGGGAAGCACGAAAAATTTAAAATTTTGTGGAATGGACCCTTTAATATTTTTTCATTCCATTGGAAAAAATATTATTTGGTTGAATATTTGTTCAATGAGCTAGTTGGAGCAGGGTCTGTGAATGGCAGGTTACTGAAACATTTTCTTGCTTGATGTGATAGTTGATTCACCATTTCATTTCATATATCATTTTATTTTTTAATACTGCAAGTGTGGGTAGTCGATGTTGGGATTTCAAGCCTGAAGTGAAGGACCTAATATCCCAACATTTTGCTGCCACAAATAAGTCAATCAATTGAGTAGGTCCAGTCAATCAGTAATTAAATTTTCAATCTATCAGTCATACTTTCAGTTTTCAGTTGAATCCATTCCCCAATTGTTCGAATAGGCTACTATTCTGTGGTTTTTGTTCTTGGCACCTCTCTAGGAGGTTGTAATCCCCATTGGAACCAATGTTAGTGTCAGTAGTTTTCATTACCGAATGTCTTTCGTATTATTTAATTTTTATTTTTATTTAAATAAGTCAAACTTATAATAACTTCCATTGTCATAAGTTTGAATGTCATTGTTTGAAATTTCCATGAGTTTATTCATTAAGTGGTTCAGTTGAAGCATGAAATAATATCGAGTCATTGGGAGTCATGGTCATTTTTGAACAATCGTATGTGCCAGTTATGTGTCTATAAAATTTTTTTCATTTGATTCCATTATAGTTAAAGTTTTGGTGCTAAGGAAAATGGTATTTTAAAGGTACCCTACCTTTTATTCCCTCTTCTAATCTACCCTTGCTTCCCTAATTCCATAACCCACATCTCTGATTACTCATTCATAAATTCCCTTTCTTACCGCGCATTATTAGTTACATGACTTTAATTTTCCCCATCCCATCCTAAATATATTCCCTCAAAAGACCATAATTACACCTTATACATGACATAACCCATATCGCCCCACTATCTAAGTGACATATCCACCCTAATATTCTAATAATTTCCCATGCACAAATCATCATATCATCCTAGATGGAGCACATTATGACATAATACTAAAAGACAAAACATGTGCTAATTCAAATCAAACGAGATGACCACCACAATTCCTCCACATTTTCTACAAGCTCAGTTTAAGCTGGGTAATTATCAAGGTTGAAGAACAAGGATCGATTCATAGCTAAGAGAGCATAATTACCACTATCACAAAACCATTGATGTGCAATGGTGTTACCTATCCATCGCTGCACAAAGTGTTATGCAGTCACTGCACAACATCTCTCGAAAGCTAAGCAGTCTTGACACAACTCATTTTTCACATTTTTGTTAATACTAAGGTAGAAGACTTAATACACAGTCCTTATTTTTTCAATGAGTCTAATTCAAAGGTTAGCTAAGTCTTGTTAGTCCCCTATTTATAGTTCGATGCACATGCACCGTGCCACACATATTTTATTTCAAAAATTGGAATTAGGGTTTATAAATGAATGGTGTTTCTTGTCATATGATGAGATGGTCTAGGTAAAGGCTTGTAGGTTCGCTTAATTTCACGATTGTCATTAAATATGTTAGTACACCCTCTTCTTCATTGCACAACGTGTTTGTAAATCACATCCTTTTATCGTTGTTTTCCAAACACAATTATTTATTTTATTACTGTTGTCCACGTAACCTACCACGAAATCCCAAGAGAGATTGCCCTGTGTACAAAGATAGTTGGCTCCCACTGCAAGTAAAAAGGGAGGGAAAATTGTATGAATGGAGCCAAAAATCTATACTTACTCAACTCTAATCGAGAAATTAGGGTAGTGTTAAAGCCCCGAAAATCGGGTCTACAACAAGGGGGATACCCACCCGGTCCGGACCTTGGTTAGCAACTCCTTTTCCATTTGGTATAGTGGGTCTGAATGGGGATATGGGACCAGTTTCCCAATATGTGTGTGTGTGTGTTGAGAATTGATATTTCCTTTCTAAAAGTTCCTAAGTGAAATGCTTTTATTCTAACTCTAATCTAATAACATGCAATTGTATTCTAATAAATAGAAATATCTAATTCTACACTAACCTGGGATGTAATCTTTCCATTATTCAATCTAAAATGATTTCAAATAACAATTGGTAATAAAGATCATTCAACTGTTATGAGAAAAGAATTCAATGGAGATAAACCACTTCGTATAAAAAGTTAGATGAAATAGTTGTGAAAAACATATTGCATAATAAGCTACTCATATATTAAGCATAAATAAATAGCTATCACCATACATAAATGCCAAATGATAACTCAAAAATTCATGCATCAATATGTAAACAACTGAACATGAATATCACTTTAACACAAAGGCAGAAATAGTTAAGAGATAAAAGTACCATTTATAACTAGTTCTACTCATGAGCTTCAAGCAATAATGATTTATCTCTTCTTAATCAAACATCCACTAAGAGTACAAAAGTGCAACATTTGTAGTAGATATTAAATGCAGATATCAATAAATCTTGTTCCATTCATTCATCAAAACCTCCTCGGGGGGTGCAAAAGTGCATGTTCTAAGGATAAGTTTTTGAAAAATTTCAGGACCCTTCTCTAAATGCATGAGAAGGGTTTAAATACTACTAACTAAATCTAAAAATAATTTATTACAAAAATTTAGGATACAGTTTAAATGACCATCCTCATTTCAGGAAAAAATAAAGCAAAATTAATACTAACACTGAATCTAAAATTAAAACTAACAACTAGCTATTTGTGTATCTGTTCCTTGAAATCGCAAGAGTTCAGCATTTGTTTGAGAAGAGTCGACTAGCCGACTTCTGACTTTAACTGTCCTGTGAAAATGGAATCGGCAAGAGCTGGCGCCATCTTCTAGGCAGAATTGATGATACATTTGAGAGTCATGCACTGGCTGTATGGTTTTACCAAATATGCCTAGTAAGAATCCCAATTCAACTTAGTTAATCTTTTTATTGATTCTGCCTTTTCTTGAGCCTTCTGTCTCCAACCTGTCTGTAGTTGTTGTACTTTCGGTAGATACCCTGGAGTGGTTTCTGAGATCATATTTTCCCTATGCAAATTTTCATTTATGTAGTAAATAACATTGTTTGTTGTTGTGGCTGCTTCTTCTGCTGCTTACTCTGCTTTCCTGATTTGTGCATCCCACTTGTTAAAGAGGATTTCTTTGTGATTGTCGTTGATTATTGGTGCGCCTGCTCTTTTCCCCTCCTCTATTTCTTTCCAAACAAAATATTTGGTAACTCTTTTATCAATTAAAACGTAATCATGTCGTAAGTCTACGACTTGATTTGTGATTTTATCACTTATTTCACAATAAGAGTTCCATTGTGATATTCTTTAGCACAATGCTTCTTGTTGCTGCAGTAGTTTATAATTTAAGGAAATGGATTCTGTGATGAATTATGTAAGCTTAGGATCATCCTTGTGCATCTCTTGCATAACCTGTAACTGTTTTTCTCTTTCAACCAAACTGTTCTGGTACCCTATCTGCATTTGTTGGAAGTCCTGCTGTAATCTTTCAAGCTGTTTCTATGCTTCGTTGTTGGGGTTGGCTTGTTGCAGCTGTTGCTGGAAAACCTATATTTGATCTTATTTCTCTTTCAGTAGTTGTTGTACCTCAGATGCTTTATCAATGGTCGCATAGGCATATGCTCCTGCGATTTGAGATAATTTGGTGAGATTTTTAGTGGGATCGGTGATAGGATCTTGCCATAGGATGTCTAATTGCTCTGCATTATGAGAGAGCACATTTTCTAATTTATTTTTATTTCTTTTTCTTCTCACTACTGCCTTGTGTTGTGGACTATAAAATACATCAAGAGGAGGAATTTCCTCTATTTTGAGCATAAGTTCAGAGGATGGGGTAATGGGAATATGTTCCATTTATGAGACATTGCTAATTTTTACTGTGACTATAACTTTTGTTGCCCATACATTACTCATAGGTGTCTTTGTGCTCTGTCCTTCAATATTGATTAAATCATTGAATGTCTCTCATTCTTTATCTAGCCCGGTTCTGACTGATGGTGGTTGGACGATGAGAGGTAGAGGATCTAGCTGTGGAGAGGTCAAAACCTATTGATGTGGGAGTTCCTTTGACTGGGCAGTATCCCTTGATGTCCCTTCACTTTTATCATGGTCACTTTCAGACCTCTTAGAGTGTTCTGAAGCTTCTCTCCTGGACTTAGATTTAGATTTGTCTATGCCTGAACTTCCACTGAGACTAATACTGGGAGTTGGTTCCCTTATGGGTTCCAAGCGTAATTTATCCAAAGGGATATTAGCTAACCTCCTTTCCCTATATATCTTGAACTCTTGAAATTATGTTGGAGGAAATCGCATCTAGGCCGAATGTAGAGACTCTTTAAGTGTACCTTTCTGTTGGAACATGTCATCAAAAAGATCATCTTATTTAGAAAACACCTTTATTTTGACTACAATAGTGAAATTTTTAGCAATATCATAAGGGTCGAACAGTCTTCCTGGAAATTTGAACAATCGTAGACATGTTATGTTCTTTACTTCTTTGAATGCATGGCCTACATCAAATAGTGAAAAGGCCCCATAGGCCACAGGAAATTGTGGCCAAATAGCCTTCTTTTTTTCCTTCAAATCTTTAGTCAAACCTCTTTCTCTACAGGTTTGATAAGCAATTTCTCGTGCCATGAGTTTATCAGGAACATATAAAGGTAAGACATGAGGGGAAGTAAGACTTCCAAATACCCTGACATATGTAAACAGTTCTTCTCTAAACCATCTCGTGACAGGGAGAATATCTACCTCTACTTCGGGAGAAAATCTTGGAGCGTCTTTATCATATAACATTTTTTACAGGGGCAACATGATTCCATGACAAATCTTGTAAAAGTATGGAGTGAACTTGGAATCCCACAATTCTTTATGATAAATATGAATGGGTAAGGGGTCTTGAGTCGTCCATTTCCAACCCATTAAAGGAAACTTGGAAATATAACAGATTGCATCCATCACATATGCAGATAAGTAGAAAGGGGGATAAATTCTCTGATAAATAGTTCTTTTAGACCGATAATTTAAAATGGATGTGGCTAAGTTGTTAGATAATATCTTAGCCCAATCCACAACAGTAGCATTAATGGCAGCATTCAATAATGGTAGCCATTCAGATGAAAATTTATTAATGTCCGACTTCCCAAAAATTCTATAGAGCATAGCAGCAGCAAATAAATACGAGGAGGTGAGAGAACCAGTACTATACATCCCATGTTTATCCTTTTTTAGTGGTTCGTCCCTCATTAACTATTCCTTGGTGCATTATGCCAGGTCTTCATTTTCTTTAGCAAAATTCTCCATGAAATGTTTGTTATAAGTCGCTTGTGGCTCTGGTAAATGATACATGAGTCTCAAATCTTGTGGAGTGAATGAGCCAATGAGTCCTTGACCCTGAGTCTTAAATTGTCTGTTTGTGATGTCAGCACTGTCCAGTACACATTTAACCATGTCCGTGTATGGAATAATTTTGGGCCTCGCCGCTATTCGGTGCAAGAACGAGCAAGCTAGCTCTGTAATAGATGTCTCAGAAGACCCATGTGAGCCTGCAGTAGCTGTAACCTCCATCATTTTGGGATTCTCTTCCTCAAGTAGACTGTACATGCCTTCCCAAGTAGTAATACCAGCATATTTATTACAGGCGGTGTTTGTATACAAGGGCGTCATTTCTTTGTCTTCAGAACTCGGAGCTTTGCCTTTCTTTCCCATAATATCCTGAATACTACTTTGCATATTTTTCTGTTCTTCGTTCCTGCGGTTTACAAATGAGGTGAGAATAATGATAAGAAAAAGGTGATGGGAAAGCTTTAAATGCTGAAGACATATAAAATATACCACCTTACGTGAAATGGCTCTTCGATCAGAACAAAACCATATTTCATTAATAATTGGCAATTAACATTAAAGCGCATAACTAGGTCTCGGTTTATGGAAAAAAAACTTTTTCGTACAATGAGCCCTAAACAATATCGCAAATCACAGTATCGTAGATCGCAATCTCGTGGAATTGCAATATCACAATACCGCAATATCACTGGAGCGTTAATGTGTTTTCTGTGAAATGCAATTTACGATATGTGCCATCGCATATCGGCAGTTTGAGGTTTTCCAGCGTAAGTGATATTTGATGCATGCGATGCAATGAATGTTTTTAGTGCATAGTTTCGCATCGCGATCTCGCAATCTTAGAATTCCGCTTGTAAGGAGGTATCCATTACCGTTTTTGCGATGCGATATTTCTTAAGGAATGATTTTATCCTACCTTATCATAAAACTTAAGCCTTTTTAGATTTTTCAAGGTGTATTCTCCTAAGTTTATGATAGTAAGTTTGATTGAAAAAGGAAATACAAGCACTAATTGATTTTTAAAAAATTTTGACTAAGGGTCCCCACTTATTTAGTATTAGTGATAATACTAAATAAGAAGGGGGGTTATTGCTGGCCACAACAATTGGCGATTCACTTGGAAGAACTAGTTATCTCTGTTTTTCTTTTGAATTTTCTAAACTTCCAAAACAGAAATTTTTTCATAAAATCAAACTTTATTATAGAAAGACAAAGTACATCATGCTTTTATCTATCAATGATATTTCGTTTCTTCTATATTTAACTTTGATTGTTTACTTCCTCAAGCTAGTCCTTGTATCTACATCAGTCACTACTTTGTTTATAAAGATAAAAACAAAGGCTTCTCTGTAAATCAGTTTTAAATATGCTCATTTGTCGTAGGTAGAGCCTCTGCTACCAACAGGCGTTTATAGCCTCGATAGGGTTACCTGTTACCCAGCAATGATCCTGTATCCTAAGAGAAATATACAATTTTGAAAGAGAAATCCATATCCACACTTATTTCTTTCATTTTATTTTTACCCTTAAAGAACAATGTCTTGGTTTGGTAGCCAATTTATGACAGTGCCATTCAATTGATTTATAACTTTGCTGAACAAGTTGGCTCGTGATGAGACCACTTGTCTTTTGATTGCAACAATATTGAGTCATTGCTCTGTTGTGGCATGCAATATTGGAAAAGTTAGCAAGCTATAATATCTATGATCATGATAAGTTGGCCCGTGATGAGACCTCTTACTCTTTAAGTTAAAGTATATCATTGGATTAATCCCTGAACATTGTAATTTCCTAGGTGGGGAGGAAGTCATTGTTTCCTTAAGATAGCTCTGGAAGACAATGGTAGAGTTTTTGGAAAGAGCTTTTCTACAGAGAATATTCGTTTTGTTATTGATACCTTTTATTGGACTGATATAAAACAACTTCCCACTAAAGGTCGTTTTTTATCAAAATTTACAAGGTTGAAACTAGTATCATTTCTAGGCCTAGAGCCTTTAACTGTATCTTTCAATAATAATGATCAATTTTCTAGAAGAATTATTTTTATACAAATGAAAAAAAAAACAAAATCTAAAAGATAATTTGTATCTTTTTCATGAATTCCAAATGTAACCATTTACAACTGGTTTTATTATGAAAATAAAGAAAACTAATCTACAAAAATAGGAGAATGATATCCTATGGAAAACATTTTTTGAGGATCTGTCCGTTAACAGGTAAAGACTCTCATTTTCCTGTTAAATCCTGTAACATAAAGGTAGATGGACCTATGAATTTTGCAATTTGGAAAGGGCTAAGCCACATTCCTTGAAATTTCATATCTTTCCCTTTTTCCTCATGACCCTTGTCCCATTTTAAAACTAGATCTGCCATCTGAAAGTCCTTTCTGGATATCATGTTTGAATCAAAAGAAGCTTTTACTAATGCTTGGTGATGAGCATGAGTTATTTTGGCCTGTTCTCATTGCTCTTCTAGCTTAATTATTTCCAGATGCCTTAGTTGTAAGGAAGAAGTCGGTGCTTCATCAATATATTGAACTAAGGCCAAAGAGAGAATTGCTAGATGAGTTGGAAGAACCACTTCTTTCCCATAAACTAAATTAAAGGGAGAAGTGCCAATGGAGGCTTTCTGCGTTATTCGATCTGCCCATAAAGCATATATTAAAGACTTATGCCAATTTTTGTGATTTTGATCAATGGTTCGCTTAATGATTATGATTAAGTTTTTATTTGTAGATTCAGCTAACCCATTTCCTTTTGGGTAATAATTGGCAGAGTATTTAATTTTGAAACCCCTTTTGAGTGCAAATTCAGTCATAGCATTACCAGAAAAATACGATGCATTATCAAATATTAAAGCAGAAGGTAAACCAACCCTGATTATTATGAACTGATCTCTGAACTCGATGATATGCTTGGCATTAGCTGTCTTGAGAGGAACTGCTTCTACCCATTTAGTAAAATAATTTGTTTCTGTAAGGATATACCTATGTTGTTTAGAAGAGTGAGGAACGATCTCACCTATTATTTCCAATCCCCATTGATCAAAAGGCTGCTCAATGTTGACTGGTTGCAGCGGAAATGATGGTTTCTTTTATTTCCCAGCAGTGGTTTGACAAACTTTACATTTCCTTACGTAGCTATGTGAGTATTTGAATAATGTGGGCCAGTAATAGCCTGCGTGGAGGATTTTATGTGCAGTAGCTTCTCCAGCATAATGTCCGCCTGTTGGCCCATTGTGGAGTTCATGCAAGACTTTTTCAGCTGCATATTTCTCAAGACATCTAAGGAGAACAGAATCATAATTCATTCTAAAAAGAACATCATTCACGCGCTGATATTGTTTAACCTTCAACCTTAGAGCTCTTTTCTTGGTGTAATCGAGATTTGGAGGAGCATATCCATTCTTTAGATAAAATATGATATCAGCATATAATGATTCAACATCGTTTAGGCTTACCTCATACATTTGTATCTCTGTAGATGGTATTTTGGAAATAAGCGATGCTCCAGCTAGCATTTTTCAAAATCCTTGACCTTTTACAATACTTGCTAGTTTGATTTCTATGTCATATTCTTGTAAGACGGTACCCCAATTGGCTCTTTTCTCACCCACATATTTCTGTACTAAGAGATTTATTACTACTGGAAATGGTACTATGATTTTTGTATGGGTTTTAAGTAGAAAGGGTGTGAAATATTTAATTGCTTTGAAAATAGCATAAGCTTGTTTCTCTCCATCTGAATAATTTAACTCAACCCCCTGTAAATTTTAACTGAGAAAAGAAATTGGGGCTTCTGCCTTGTCTTGATTTGCTTCAGTGAGTATCGCAGCATATGATCTATCAGAGGCAAATGTATATAAAATAAAAGGATCGAAAAAATTTGGAGGTGCTAAAGATGGAGCGTTAACAATTACTTTTTTGATCAGATTGAATGCCTCATATTCGTCTTGGACCCATTTAAAGTTTGAGTTCTTTTTAATCATTGCTTGTAAAGGAGATACAACCCTTGAAAAATTTGGCACAAATCTCTTTACAAAATTAATCTGGCCAAGGAAAGATTGCATAGCTTTCTTGTTGTGAGGTAGGGGTATTTCGGAAATCTCCTTGATTTTGTCAGGATCAATATGAATTCCAGATTTTGATACTATGAATCCAAGAAGTTTACCTTCACTTAATGAAAAAAAATATTTTTTCGGGTTAAGTGAAATTCCATACCTTTGAAAACGTTGGAAGATCTGTTTTAAATCTCTAAGTTGATTTCCTTGTTTCTTGGAATATACAGTTATATCATCCAAGTAAATTACCACTGATTTGTTAACTAATCCCTTGAATGCGATGTCCATGGCTCTCTGAAATGTGGCACTAGCGTTGATCAGACCAAAGGGCATCTTTTGATATGCGTAAGTGCCCCATTTGGTTCTGAATGTGGTTTTCAATTGATCATCAGGATGGACCAACACTTGGTTGTAACCAGAGAAACCATCTAAGAAGGAGATTAATTCTGATCCTGCGACTGCCTGCAGTATTTTCTCCATGGGAGGCAAAGGAAAATTATCTTTTTGGTAGGCTTTGTTAAGATTTCTAAAGTCAATTCAAATTCTAATGTCTCCGTTCTTCTTTCTAATGGGAACCATATTGGAAACCCATTTAGAATGTCGAACGGGAAAAATTATTTTGGATTTCAATAACTTATTGAGTTCAGATTTGATCTAATTTTCTAAATTGGGATGGATATTTCTCAGCTTTTACTGGACAGGTTTTTCATCGTTTATCATTGGGATAGTATGTTGGATGATAGAGGTGTCATAAGTTTTGAGTTCATCGTAGTTCCAAGCAAAGACACTTTTGTATTGTTTCAAAAGACGAACATACGCTAATTTTTCTTGAGGAGCTAGGCCATGGCCTAGGTTGATATTCTATGATTTGGTATCATTTCCTATATTTGCTAATTCATAGTTCAAAGTTGAACTTTGCAGTTTTGAATTGGTAGATCTTTTGAATCGATCTTTCAAATCATAAAGGTCTTCTAACTTGACTACTGACTTTGGCATAGAATTATTAGTGCTATCTTGTTGCAATTGTCTGTCATGTTGGTCCTCATCAATTATCTGATTGGTGTAAGATCCTTCAGATGTGAGGAAGATTACAATATCAGGATCATCGTTGAAAATTCTCCAATTGGTAATGTTATCAGGAATCGAGGGTCTAAAGATTAATTCGATTGAAAATCGATCAGAACTATAGTCTTCTGAAGGAATGAGCTTGGAAGCTACGTTAGCTAGGAGGTCTGCACTAGCATTCTGAAGTCTGGGGATTGATGAAATATTAAATGCTATAAAGTGTTCAGTCAGATCTTGAACTAAATATTGGTAATGCTTTAAATTCCCTAATAAACAATGTATAGTATTGCGTACCTATTTGATTACAATTTCAAAATATCTGAAAACTTATAGATATTTGATATCTAATCCAATTGCTTTGTATAATCCTTGGACTAAAGCCTCGTATTCTGTGGTATTATTGGTGCAATCAAACTCGAGTCTACAATTTAGCATATTTTTTTTTCCCTCTGGACTAATTAACATGCATCCTGCTCCTTCTCCTTCGTTAGACTTAGAACCGTCAAAAAATAACTTCCAAAATAAAGATTTATTTACAGGAGCATCTATAAAATTAATACATTTAGAACTATCTGTTTGAGAAAAAAATTCTACTTGAGATAAAACATAATGTTCTAAGTAAGGTGAAGCATGAGCATTAAAATTTCCTAAGAAAGAATCAACTGAGTAGTTGCCAATGATATTATTGTTGTATGCTACCGGTTCATTTTCTCCTTCCAGTTCTATTACTATGTATTTCTGATGTCTTTCTCACTCAACCTTTATCTGATTTGGTTTACCATTGTAAGGGAGCCACATGTGCAACCAATCAGTTGCAAAATATCCGTGAAGTTTTTCTGACCAATCTCTGCTAAGAATTAAGCCATAAAATTCTGGAATATCTGCAACTAAAATGTCGATAACTTGACATACCTTTGGATTAGATGACAGCCTTATGGTAACCTGACTTAATTTTCCGATCACTTCAACATGCGATCGATCTAGCTGAACTATGCGCATAGCATATTTTTGCGGTTGAACATTTAACTTTGCACATATTGATTTTCGTAAAATATTAGATGAAGCTCCAGAATCCACTAAGCAATTATGCAAATTTTTATTGAAAACTTCATAAGTAAGAAGAAATGGGGGAGTATGAGATGTCGACCTTCCTCCAATTAAAGCGATATCATTTGGATAAACTTTATTAATCACATAAGTTGGAGGTCTTCCCATTTCATGGGAAGCTTGAGAGATTACAACGGTGGGCAGAGGTTTTTCTGGTACAACATGCAATTCTTTCAAAAGTACCTTTTGTTGGTGTTTTAAATTGCTCAATTCATAAAAAGTGATGTTAGCCCTAGTCTTCTTCATGTCTTCTATGATATTATACTCCATTTCATCCGAAACGATCATCATTTTAGATGGAGTTGATGAATCTGTTTGGACTGGGCTGGTTTGAGTCCCTTTAGATGTCGTTTTCTTGGCTACGACTTTATCCTTAGTCATTGAGCTTGCGCTCTTTGGCTTAGGAGTAGGTTGAGGAGGATCAATTTGATTTCTACTTCGAGTGTTAACCGGGGATGCCATTTGACCTTCTTCATCTGGGAGGATAAAATCCCACATACCTTGTACCTCTACAACTTCTTCTTCATCGGTAGTTTCTTCAGTAGCAATGTCCTCTTCTTCTTCTTCTGATTCAGAACTTGTGATAGCATTTGGCGGCTTTGAATCGGTCGAAGGGTTTCTTCTATAAGGCTTGTACGGCTTTTTAGAAGATGTTTCTGCCACTTGTTTCTTAATGTCAACCATTCGTTGGAAATGGTTTTCAGAACTTTCTGCAATCCTTCTAAATCGAATGGATCTTTTGATTTTTTTTTCTTAGGGTCTTCCTTAAAAGTAAACTTCTTGGATTTTCGTTCCTCTATCGCATTTTTCATTTCTAGGGCTATGATACGTTTCTCTACCGGTATTGCTTCCTTCATATTGTCAACTAAAGTTGTTTTGTTAGCCCTATCAACGAATATTGCTATGTTTGATGGTAAAGCAGAGATGTACCATTCACTTCGCACTTCTTCGCTAGGCTTGGAAGTAGTAGGAATTTTATTTAACAGTTTATTGAAACGTGAATTAAAATATTTGATAGGTTCTTTTGACTCGGCCCTAAGGTTAGACAGGTCATTGATCAGTTTCGCCATAGACCTGTCATCACCGAACTTAGTCAAAAAATGATCTTGGAAGATATCCCAACTAGTGATAGATCCAGATGGTAATGATAAATACCATGATCCGACTGCTCCTTGTAGAGTATAGGGAAAAATTTGGACGACAGCGTCTTCATTGGTAACTCCATTGAGATTTATGGACAACATAAAGTTATTTATATGTTCTTCAGCTAGCATGCCTGCTTCAAGATTAAACTTAGGCAACCATTTTTCAAGATGGGCCAGTATTTGACTCAAGGGCGCAGGCATTAAGAGTGCCCTTGGGTTATTCCATGGAGATTGGGCCATCGCTGAACTACCAACAGACGAAAGCGTGGAAGATGATCCCTACGGTTGGGAAGATGAGGGTATTATGATTCCAGATGTTTGAGAAGGAGATGTGGAAGTTCCAGTGGACTGACAGACAATAATCTGAAGTGGTGGGGTGGATGGTTGACTTCACGGTGAAGAGGTTAAGATGGATGATGATGATGAAAGAGTCTCGCTATCAGACCCTTTAGGTGATTTTCTTGCTTTCTTCCTTGTAGGTAGAGGTAACTCGGTTGGCTGAACACCAAAATTTTCGCTCTTTAATCTGGTGAGAGGATGAGCAGGGTTATATTGCGAAGTTATGCTGCCTTGAGATTTATCAGATCTTTGAGGTGATATTGAAAATCGCTGAACTTTATGAATCAAAGATTCAACTTTAGGAGGTTCAATAGAAAATTCTTCTGAAATGTCAGGGTTTGTGGCAGCGACTGTTGTTCTTTCGACTTCTGGCTCTAGATTTAAAGATTCTAAGTGATATGGGGAAGTCGGGAGAGATGGTGAGGGCGATTTACTCTCAGAATGGTATTTATATTTTGACTTACTTTCCATTCATAGTTCGGGGCCCTCCTTCTAGCACCAAATATGTTGAAGCCCCGAAAATTGGGTCTACAACAAGGGGGATACCCACCCGGTTTAGACCTTGGTTAGCAGCTCGTTTTCCGTTTGGTATAGTGGGTCTGACTGGGGATATGGGACCAGTTTCCCAATATGTGTGTGTGTGTGTTGAGAATTGATATTTCCTTTCTAAAAGTTCCTAAGTGAAATGCTTTTATTCTAACTCTAATATAAGAACATGCAATGCTATTCTAATAAACAGAAATATCTAATTCTACACTAACCCGGGATGTAATATTTCCGTTATGTGATCTAAAATGATTTCAAATAACAATTGGTAATAAAGATCATTCAACTATTATAAGAAAAGAATTCAATAAAGATAAACCACTTCGTATAAAAAGTTAGACGAAACAGTTGTGAAAAACATATCGCATAATAAGCTACTCATATATTAAGCATAAATAAATAGCTATCACCGTACAGAAGTGCCAAATGATAACTCAAACATTCACGCATCAATATATAAACAACTGAACATGAATATCACTTTAACACAAAGGCATAAATAGTTAAGAGATAAAAGTACCATTTATAACTAGTTCTACTCATGAGCTTCAAGCAATAATGATTTATCTCTTCTTAATCCAACATCCACTAAGAGTACAAAAGTGAAACATCAGTAGTAGATATTAAATGCAGATATCAATAAATCGTGTTCCATTCATTCATCAAAACCTCCTCGGAGGGTGCAAAAGTGCATGTTCTGAGGACAAGTTTTTGACAAATTTCAGGACCCTTCTCTAAATGCATGAGAAGGGTTTAAATACTACTAACTAAATCTAAAAATGATTTATTACAAAAATGTAGGATACGATTTAAATGACCATCCTCATTTCAGGCAAGAATAAAGCAAAATTAATACTAACAATGAATCTAAAATTAAAACTAACAACTAACTATTTGTGTATCTGTTCCTTGAAATCGCAAGCGTTTAGCATTTGTTTGAAAAGAGTCGGCTGGCCGACTTCCGACTTTAACTATCGTGTGAAAACGGAATCGACAAGAGCTGGCGCCATCTTCTCGGCAGAATTGATGATACATTTGAGAGTCATGCACTGGCTTCCCAATTCAACTTAGTTAATCTTTTGAGTGATTCTGCCTTTTCTTGAGCCTTCTATCTCCAGCCTATCTGCAGTTGTTGTACTTTTGGTAGATACCCTGGAGTGGTTTCTGAGATCAGATTTTCCCTATGCACATTTTCATTTATGCAGTTAATAACAATGTTTGTTGTTGTGGCTGCTTCTTCTGCCACTTGCTCTTCTTTCCTGATTTGTGCATCCCACTTGTTAAAGAGCATTTCTTTGTGATTGTCATTGATTATTGGTGTGCCTGCTCTTTTCCCCTCCTCCATTTCTTTCCAAGCCAAATATTCGGTAACTCTTTTATCAATTAAATCGTAATCATGTCGTAATTATAAGACTTGATTTGTGATTTTATCACTTATTTCACAATAAGATTTCGATTGTGATATTCTTTGGCACAATGCTTCCTGTTGCTACAGTATTTGATCATTTAAGGAAATGGATTCTGTGATGAATTCTGTAAGCTTAGGATCATCCTTGTGCATCTCTTGCATAACTTGTAACTGTTTTTCTCTTTCAACCAAACTGTTCTAGTACCCTATCTGCATTTGTTGGAAGTCCTGTTGTAATCTTTCAAGCTGTTTCTGTGCTTCGTTTTTGGCATTGGCTTGTTGCAGTTGTTGCTGCAAAACCTATATTTGATCTTCTTTCTCTTTCAGTAGTTGTTGCACCTCAGATGCTTTATCAATGTTCGCAGAGGCATATGCTCCTGCGATCTGAGATAATTTGGTGATATTTTTAGTGGGATCGGTGATAGGATCTTACCATAGAATGTCTAATTGCTCTGCATTATGAGAGAGCACATTTTCTAATTTCCTTTTCTTTCTTTGTATTATAACTACTACCTTGTGTTGTGGACTATAAAATACATCAAGAGGAGGAATTTCCTCTATTTTGAGCATAAGTTGAGATGATGGGGTAATGGGAATATGTTCCATTTCTGAGACATTGCTAATTGTTCCTGTGACTATATCTTTTGTTGTTTGTACATTACTCATAGGTGTCTTTGTGCTCTGTCCTTCAATATTGATTAAATCATTGTGTTAGTTCCCAAATCCACCTCAGGCTGAAATAAGGCAGAAAAAGGATAACACCATACCACGCTCAGCCTCGTAGCTAGCCCTACGAGGACAGGAGAGGGCTCTCTCCGGGTCAATCTCAATGAAAATATTCAAAGGGGCTTGAGATGACTAAAACAAAAACTGATCTTAGGCTAGATAAAAAAATATGACGGTTTGATTTTTATTTTTAGGGGTTTTTGTTGGAAAAAGGGAAAAACAATGTTGGGCTTGGGGATGAGGCCAAATTCTTGCAGAGTTCAAGTTGGGGCAGGGTAGGCAATGACTTTGATGTCTTAGATTCAATGAATGGATAGAAAATACTACTGAGAAGCTGAAGAGGGCAAGAAAGTGCAAGGATCCTCTTCAAACGGATGAAAACATATAAAACTAAACAAAAGTTTAAGGCAGAGCATCAGCAAGCTAATGAATTCTACCTTAGTTACTCATTTGTCTAATTCAGAAGCAAAGAGAAGGGAAATGGAATACATATAACATTAATGAAACTTACAATAACATGGAGCAAAAAATCATCAAAACTCAGAAGCCACAAGGATCCCAACAAGTGCTGCAAAACTCTGGTCTTTCCTTTGCCAAAAATATGAAATGAATATACAATGAGGTGCCAAAATTTTCCCAAGTATCCGACCCTGAAAATGTCTCAGAAAATACAATATATAGAACATCCTAACCCATTCCCATGCCTATATGGGTCTAGATCATCCTTCTAGGGGTTGTTTCAACCAATTCTAAACATGGAACTGAAATCTAGGCAGCCAAACAACTTGCCTCTATATGCTAGGAAACTGATCCATTCACTTAGTTTTCACTTTTTAGTGAATGAATTCTCTAGAACAAGTAAAAACATGCCAAAATTACATCATGGTTACCAAATTACATCAGGATAGATCAATCATCACATGAAAAAGTAAAACTAGTCAAAACTGGGCGAATTTCTGAGCTGAAGAGTGAAAATGAGGCAAAATTTCTCTATGCACCACGCTCAAAAACTCAATGCGTCGCGCCACTTGGAGCCTGTCTTGGGGGCACTTCCTGAAGTCCAATTTGAGCTCATGATAGCTCATTGGAAATCCCTAGATGTCGGCTATCCAACCCAAGTTTAATTTTTAAATTTGGATGTCATTTGCCCCTCCAAAACTGCAATCTCCCAAGACTGGTTCCTGCTGGTGCAAAAAGTGGCAAAAAGGTCATTTTTGGAGTGTTTTTGACCTTTAAGACCACACAGAGCTTCATGAAATCTCTCAGCCATTCTTGAGCATGCATAATTTACCATAAAAAATCCAAAAATATCAAGTTTTCCTCTAGAAAATGTCCCAATCATAAGCGTGCGTCGGGTGGCGCGACGCGTCGGGCAGAAAAACCTATTTTGCAACCAAAATTTTCAAAAATGACAAAATCTTCTCCAAATTTGCTGAAATTTGGAGTGAAGGTCTCCCATCATGTCTCATGCTCAGCCAAGCAATATTCGGCCAAGATTCGGAGTGGATCTGGCCTTTTCCGACGTTTCAGTGCTTTTCTCAACCTTGCCTTCAGGATCTTCATTTTTGCTTTGCAAACATGTGTGCGGGCCCAATAGTGGTTTTTCATATGTTTGAGAATGTCTTTGTCCCTATTGGCCTTTTCCAAGAGCTTGTCCAGATGAATTTTGACTCTCGTAAGGCAATTCTCTCGCTCAAATGGTGTCATGTCACCTGGTCTGTTTCGGGCCAATTCACGGTCTTCACGGATTTGCCGCAACTCTATGAGTGTTTTCTGATCCTCCAGTTGTTTATTCCGCTACTCCAAGCAATTTATAATCCACTGATCTCTCTAAAATTTCTCAGTCAGTGTGTCGATCTCAGTTTTTTGCTCCTGGATGATCTCTTTCAGCTTTGAGCTGGGAGAGCTCGAATCAACATCGATCAATATAAAATCAGTATCTTGGCCTCCCGAGGGGCCCTCATCCTACATATGCTTCTTGCCTCTGTCCTGTACCTGTGCTGATGTAGAAGGTGAGACCCCTTCCACGACATGTGGAGATAGAACTCGCGCTGCTGTCGAAGGTAACGAGACCCCTTCCACGTTGGGCGGAGATAGTACTCGTCGTGCTGCTGCAAATAAGGCTATGGTACCTCTCTGATATGTAACACACACCAGAACACTGATAGGCTCTGTCTCAGGAACCTCAAATTGATGCGAAGGATCACCTGCATCATGAAAAATCTCTAGAGGAGGCTGAGGGACTGTAAAGAAGTCACGAGAAATGAACTCATCCCATGCGATGCCCTGCAATCCAAGCTGATGTACTACAATGATTTTAATGAGCGCATAATGATAAATGTTGTTATTTTGCTGCTCTGGAGTCTTCTTCTGCACAAGGGTAGTCATCCGCTCTATGTTTCGGCACATGAAGTATGAAATATTCATTAGTCGCACCCTCGTGAAATGCATCAAAAGTCTGATATGGTATGCATAAAGGCGTGAGAATCTACCCTCACAGCTGAAGTATCTAATGATGAGTTTCATTAATGGCTCATAGGACTCCTTCAGAAACTAGAATGGAAATACTCTGCTCAACTGCCTCAAATATCCAGGCCTGATGTAAGGTTCATAATATTCTCTATCCAGCTGTTGTCTCTTATTCCACTCCTCACCTATGTTTGGTATGTCGGTTGCCTCAGAAACGGTCTCTGGTGTCAAGGTGAAGTTCACTCCAGCAATGTTTACATGACCATCACGCAAATGTAGGACAAATAAGCAAACCAACTCCTGATGGTGTTGAATCTGAGATATCAGCTCACAATACCGAAAACATGAATGTTGCTGAAAGTATGTCATTACAAGCGGGCAGGCCTGCAATTGATCCAAAGAAGTGGGCTCCTCTCTGACGTACCTGCCACTTTTATGAGACCTCCTTGGTACTGTTAGCACTCAAATCTACCTTAGGCTGAAATAAGGTAAAACTCAAGGCTACATCAAACCACGCTCAGCCTCATAGCTAGCCCTACGAGGACAGGAGAGGGCTCTCTCTGGGTCTATCTCGGCAAAGGATCTTCAAAGGGGCTGAGATGACTTATAATGAACAATGAATACTGATTTAGGCTAGTAAAGAGATAGGAAAGTTTGATTTTGATTTTTTGGGTTTTTGTTGGAGAAATGGGAAAAAACAATTTTGGGTCCAGGGATAAGGCCAGATCTTTGCAGAATTCGAGTTGGGGCGAGGTAGGAAATAGTCTTGATGCTTTTGATTGGGTATATGGATGGATTAGAAAGATAAGGAGCTGAAAAGGGCAAGGATGAACATGGATCCTTTTCAAACAGGCGAAAACATGTAAAACTAAACGAATCAAAGGCAGAGCACTGTAAACAATGGATTCAACCTCATCTACTCATTCATTTAGTTTCAGAAGCATAAGAAGGGATGACATACATTAAACATACAATAAACTAAGAGAAAACACCATCAAGAACTGAAAGCCACAAGAATCCCAATAGGTGCTGCAAAACCTCTGATCTTTCCTTAGCCAAAATATGAAAAATATGTACAATAGTGTGCCAAAAGTTTCCCAAGAGTCCAACCTGTAGAATGTCTCAAAAATTACATCATATAGACCTCCTAACCCCTTCCCACACCTCTAGGGGTCGAATTTCTCCTTCTAGGAGCAGTTCCAACTAATTCTAAACAAAGAACTAGAAAATAGGCATCTAAACAACTTGCCTCTAAAAGGGAGGAAACTGATTCTTACATCTGATTTTTACTTTTTTAGGGGTGAATCATCTAGAAGAGGTAAAAGCGAGTCAAAGTTACATTCCAACCATCAATTTACATCATGATAACTCAAAAATTTCATCCCCAAGAAAAACTAGTCCAATCTGGCCGAAATCCTGAGCTGGAAGCTGAAAAATTGACCAAAACTCCATATGCGTAGCGCCCCTTAGCCATGCACGTAGCGCACCTTTCAGAATAATTTTTGGGCACTTCCCGGCATCCAAATTGAGCTCATGATAGCTCCTTGGAAAGCCCTGGATGTTGGCTATCCAACCCAAGTGGAATTTCCCAATTTGGAGCTCATTTGCCCCTTCAAAACTTCATTCTCCCAGAAGTACTTCCTGCTGGTGCAAAAGGTGGCAGCAAGGTGGTTTTCATGGTGTTTTTGGGCCTTTTGACCATCCAGAACATGATGAAATGCTTCAGAAATGCTTGAGCATGCATAACGTACCATGAAAAACCCAGAAATATAATTTTTTCCTTCAGCAAGTGTCCCAAAAAAAAGTGAGCACGTCGACGCGCTACTCGTATAGCTGAAAAATCTGTTTTTGGACCAAAATATTTCAAAATGACAAAAACTTCTCTGAATTTGCTCAAATTTGGAGTGAAGACCCTCCATCATGTATTATGCCCAGCCAACGAAGCCTCGGCCAAAATCCGAAGTGGATTAGGCCTTTTCCGCCGTTTTAGTGCTTCGCTCAACCTCCTCTTCAGAATCTTCATTCTTGCCTTGCAGACGTGCATGCGGGCCCAATAATGACCTTTCATGTGACGAAGCATGTCTTTGTCTCTATTGGATTTTTCAATCAACTTCTCCAGATGAATGCTAACAAGTGTGAGGCAAGAATCTCGATCGATTGGTGTCATGTCGCCGGGTCTCTTCCGGGCCAATTGTCGATCTTCACGGATTCGCCGCAACTCATAAAGTTCGTGCTCATCCTCTAGCTGTTTGTTACGCTGCTCCAGGTAGTTTATCACCCACTAAGCCCTCTGCAATTTCTCTTTCAGCATGTCATTCTCGGCCCTCTGCTCCTGGATGATCTCTTTAAGTTTCGAGCTAGGAGAGCTCACATCAACATCAATGATCGTGAAATCAGTGTCCCAGCCTCCTGATGGGCCCTCATCATGCATGGGCCTCTTTCCCCTGTCCTGAATCTGTACTTGTGCTGAAGAAGAAGGCGAGACCCCTTCCACATCATGTGGAGATAATACTCACTCTACTGATGGAGTCAACGAGACCCCTTCCACCTTGGGTGGAGATAGTACTCGTCGTGTCGCTGCAAATAAGGCCCTGTGGCCTCACTGGTATGTCACATACAATGGAGCCGTGATATGCTCGATCTTAGGAATGTCAGGCTGATGTAAAGGCCCTCTCTCATCATGAACTACCTCAAGAGGCGGCTGCGGCGCTGTAAATAAGTCACGAGAGATGAAATCCTCCCAAGTGATGCCCTGCTGTGTCAACTGATGTACCACTACGATCTTGATCAGCGCGTAATGATATATACTTCTATGCTGTTGTGCTGGGGTCTTCTTCTGTAAAAAAATCACCATCTTCTCTATGTTGCGATACATGAAGTACGGAATGTTCATCATATGTACCCTCGTGAAGTGCATCAACAAACGGACATGGTACGCATAGAGACGCGAGAATCTGCCCTTGCAACTGAAATACCGAATGATGAGTTTCATCAATGGTGCAAACTCATCCTTTAGGAATCTGAAAGGAAAAACCCTGCTCAGGTGCCTCATATACCCAGGTTTGATGTATGGCTCATAGTGGAATTTCTCTAACTGCTGACGTTTGTTCCATTCCTCTCCTATATTTGGTATCCCGGTGGCCTGAGCAATAGTCACTGGTGATAGAATGAAATCTACTCCGGCGAGGTTTACACGGCCATCATGTAAATGGAGAACAAATAGACGAGCTAGTTCACGATGATGCTGGGTTTGTGAAATCATCTCACAGTATCGAAAACATGACTGATACCGAAAACAATCCATTGCAAGCGGACATGCCTGCAATTGAGCCAAAGAAGTAGGCTCCTCCCTGAGATTCTTACCGCCTTTGCCACCTTTGTGAGACCTCCGTGGCACATTACCCTCTGCTGTGGAATCACTGTCATACTCCTGCTCATAGACTGAATCCGTCTCTGACATGGCTTTGAAAACAAGATGTCTGCAATATGTGTGTTGATATAGGTGTAGTGAAGTCAAAATTTTCAATGTATTCTCACAATCCAAGTATGTTGCATATGTACCAAAACATCATAAGAAAACAAGTGACAGTGGTAATAGCTCTGTTTTAGTGGCATAAAAATAGTCTCTGTTTTGGATCACACGTGAATTTGACAAATGAGTACCAAGTGCAAATGTAGTGTGCAGCCTTGGTAATGCTGGATAAAATTTGTCAAAAGAGAAGATGAGTAAAAGACTGTGTTTGTCAATGGGAAATGGGACACAATGTGATAATGACCACAGTGAAACAAATAGCCATGACAGTGGTAAAATAATGATGATGACAGCAGTGGTAGAATGATAAACTAAGAGTGTGAGGGCAGTGAGACTTTGACAATATATGCAGAGGTATATATATCAACCATACAAGGTGGGAAAATCTTCACAAAGCCACCAATATGTATTTAAAACCCTAAGGAATAAATCTGCTATGAATATAGGGTTTGAACTCTCCACATCAAATACATTAATTTTCCCCACCTCAAAACACCACAATCCTGTTCAAAAATCATTGAGCAATGATTAAAAACCTACTTGCAAGTTGAAGGAGCCGTTGTGACATCCAACCGGACGCATGAGCAAAAACAATTCGGCTCTGTGACTGTGTGCGTAGCGCCCCTGCCCAACGTGTAGCGCGCAGCATACGCGTAGTGCACTTGATATTTAACACGGGCTGTGGGCATTATATGCGTAGCACCCCTTATATGGGTAGCGCGCCTCCTGTATGGGTAGCGCGCGCCTTCAATCCAGTCCACGGCTCTGCAAAACACGTCTTCGGCCCTCCACTTCACAAATTCGACTTCTGCCTTGAGGATTCATGCAAATGAAATTGTTTTCCATGATTTATATGTGAAGAAAATATCTCATCAAATCAGATTTGATTTTAAATTTTTTTGCTAACCCATTTTTATAATGTTTCGGCACTTTGTCATTTGGTCATTCAATACAATGTTGTTCTTTGACTTTCTCTTGCTTTTTCTGAGTCTTGGACTGATAATACTTTATTGACTTTTGCAGGGATGCTGCACTTGGCTTTGGAAAAGATCAGAGGCTTGCTCTGGAATTTCTTATGGTGAAATAAATACAATTATTACAAAAATGAAATTAGACAATTTCTAGTTCCAAAACAGAGTTTTGGACTAGAAATGTCTTCAAATGCTTTCTGAGAATAAAAATATGAAACGAGAATCTTTTAAAACCAACCTCATGGCCTGCGGGCTTTTATGACATGTATGCAAAGGACTGAAAACCCTAGACTCTAGGACTAAAGACTCTTTTTAACGAAACTAATCATTTATGACAATGAATGCAATGACTATTTTGAGGAATTTTAATTAGCCCTGCAGGTACAAGCATGAGGAAACACAAGACAAGCAGACCCCCTCGTCAGTCAATGGCATGCTCCTAGCGAAATGCAACGAAGTGGAACGAGCGAGACACCTAAGAATGATATGCAAAAAGCGAACTGATCTCTGACGGAGGGCTGTAAGGACCGACTCTAACATTGGCTCCAATGGGGGATGGTGGCTCCGAGGAGATGCCAAGAACGACAGATCTCTGGGGGAGTCAGACAGTGCCTTCATCCATTGGGCGATGGAGTCATTATTTCAACAGATAACACAAAACTTCTGATACATTTATTGACTGCAAACTTGACTGAAAATCAACTGAAACTTGACCAAAACTAACTTGACTCTAAAACTGAAAAGACTGATAAAACTGACTTGACAAATTTCAAACTAACCAACCTCCATCTCCAGAATTATAGCCTTCGCTCCGGGCCCCAGACTGAAGATGAAAGATCAGTACACACTTGCAATAAATCAGAAGTAAAATGATATGTACAACGATGATGAAATCAGCAGAAAATACTCAGAATTGGTATCGCTTCAGCAGCCGACCATTGATCGGCCCTCCAGGACAATCATCTTCATTCATTTCCTTGAGAAGAAAGGCGTTTTTCCCACGATACGCTTCTATCTTGAAAGGACCCTTCCATAGGTTTTAAAATTTGCCGTGCTTTCCCTTATCTTCATTCTGAGCATCCCACTTCAAAACTACCTTATCCAGCTGAAACTTATCTGCTTTTGCCTTCCTGTCATAAATCTTCTTTATGCGCTCCTACAACTTGAAATTATTTTGAAATACCTCCTCCCGTGTCTGCTGTAAATGAATCATCTGATTAATCCTCCGCTGCATGGGATCCTCCTCACTACCGGCTTCCTGAAGCAATTTGACTACCGGGACAGCAAGCAAAGTAGGAAAAACCGTGTCTATCCCGTACACCAACTCGAAAGGAGACATGCCAATAGACTTTTTCTGACTTACCCTATCAGCCCACAGTGCATTCACTAATTTCTTGTGCCAGCCCTTTTTGTTGATTTCCAACAATTTCTTAATGATATTCACCAAGGACTTATTTGAAGATTCCGCCAAGCCATTTCCTTGCGGATGGTAGGCGGTCGAATGTCCCAAGCTGATATTGTACTTATAACAAAATTCAACCATCCTCTTAGACTTGAAGGCCGCTGCATTATCTGTGATTATTTTACTAGGACACCCAAAACGTGACAGAATATTGTTTTCAAGAAAAGAGATAATTACCACATCTGTGGCCTGTCGAGTGGGAATCGCCTCGATCCACTTTGTGAAGTAGTCCGTAGCTGTCAATATCCATCTATGCTGTCCGGAAGATGCTGAGATAATTACCGCATAATGGCGACCATACTGGGGAAGATGGTTTGCTGTTAATGTAACATTTGACTTGAATATTGTCTTGCCCCAGTACATGAAATCAAGTTGCAGATCTGATGCTGATGATGGACAACAGTCAGACACATATGAAGGCTAAAACATTCACCCGGTGACTCCAGCTCGATCCAGAGATTCTAGTGCTCGCTGATCCACTCATACAAAGGTAGGGTATGTGGCAAACCCTGCACTGTGTGAAGCTGTAAAAGAAGTAAGAAATCAGTTAGCAGATTTTGAAATTAATGAAGATTTTTTCAGTGCCTTGCTTCAATGTTTGAAATCTCTGAAGTTTTCTCTTGAAGCTAAAAATGGTGTCTGTGAGTTAGTTGTTGAAAGAATTGAGAAGGAGATTCAATGTTTAAATGATCAGATCCAGTCATATGATTTCCGAGATCCCAGAATGTTCATGGAAACTCTTCCTCCTTCAAAACAAGAAACAATAGAGTTGCCTACAGATGTTTGCATTGACAGTATGCAGCTGGAGGTATGTATTGCAGAGTTGGGGCAGCAAACGGAGTCTGACTTTTGCGATCCTATTGCGATGTACATGGAAATGTTTTTCAGTTTGACTGACAAATCAAACTGTCTTTTACATGATCAAACTCATTATGTGCATGTAGGGCTGCCAGCAATTGCATCTGTGATCTGGTTGAAGCACTCTCAAGCAACATTTTTTCAGATTTACTTGAATGGTTGATCTGGCATTACAGTATTACCTGATCTATTGTTTTTGCAGCAAAGTAGGGTAGATTTTGTAAATAAATAAGCAGCTAAAGAGCAGCATTTCGTTCTCGTTTCATTACAGTGTTGGTTGGAAGTTTGCTGAGTCAGTTTTTCAATCATTTCAGTCAAGTTTCAGTCCATAAATGAGTTGAAGTTTCGTGTTTTCTGTTGAAATAATGATTCCATCGCCCAATGGATGGAGGCACTGTCTGCTCTCCCAAAGATCTGCAGATTCTTGGCATCTCCAAGAAGCGGGAGCTGCCATCCCCATTGGAGCCAATGTTAGACACGGTCCTGTCAGTCCTTCGTCATTGGTCTTCAAACATGTCGAAAAATGTCTGTAGACTAGAGGAAGGTTCAGTAAGTTTTTATTTTTATGTCATCGTCAATAATGTGAGATTGATTCTTCTTCAAAACCCTGTTTTGAAGAAGAAATCATCAGATGTGTCTTTGTAATAAATACATAAGTTGTCAAAATATTTCAAGTTTTACAGTTCTTCAATGGAAGCAGCTTCAGCAGCTCCAATCCCTGCAAAAACAACCAAGTATTATCAGTCCAAAACTCAGAAAAGCCAAAAGAAAAGCATTGTATTAAATGATCGAATGTCAAAGTGCCAAACATTATAAAAGTGGGTTAGCAAACAAATTTAAAATCAAATCTGATTTTATGAGATATTCTCTTCACATATAAGCCATGGAAAATCATCCATTTCCACCAATTCTCAAGGCAGAAGTCGAATTTGTGAAGTGGAGGGCCGAAGACATGTTTTGCATAGCCGTGGACTGGATTGAAGGTGCACGATACCCATACAGGAGGCGCGCTACCCATATAAGGGGCGCTACGCATATAACACCCACAGCCCGTGTTAAATGTCAAGTGAGCTACGCACTTGCTGTGCACTACGCATTGGCAACTTCAGGTTCTTACAGCCAATGTTATTGCTCTTGCCTAGAATGTATACCTCTCATTTGCAAGCATGTAGCTCCGACAGAATCCTCTGGTTCTTGAAATTGCAGTGAAGACAATATAGATGATTCACATGCGAGCTTTGATCAATGGAGTCCGAAGATATTACAATGCGGCTTGCTCATTCTCACGACCACCACCATGATCACCATGACGATAACCATGGCAAGAGAACGGTATCAACAATTTCTCTCTGTCAAAAGATTATCTCAATTTTCTTATGAAAAATGTGGTGGCCTCCTTAAATCAGATGGATCTCCAGATGAGAACGTCCTTGGAAAGTTATTCAATTTTGCTGACAAAGATAAGGACCAGAAGCTGTCTGAAGCAGAAATCCGAGGATTAATTATTGGATTGGGCCTTCCAGATGCCTTAACTCTACATGGAATGGAAACAGATAATGTAGTTGACAAATGGATTTCTGAATTTGACATAGTTGAAGCAGATCGAGCACTGACAAAGGAAGAGTTCATCGCAAGCATGAGAAGATGGATTAAAAGTGCTATCAAATGGTCAAAAGCAAAAAATAAGGGTGAACGAAAACCAGTTGACAGAATTCTCAGCCATGCAGCTAATGATGCTGAATTGTCACTTCAAGCTCTGCTGGACAGAAATGCTGATGATGGAGAGGGAAAGCATGACGAATAGGAGGAAACAGAGACCTTAGGGACAAAATAGTTAGTATTTAGAGCAGTTCTGAAGATTGCAATAGGTGTTGGAATGGCAGCTATTTTTGCAGACCCATTAGTAGATGCCATTGATCGGTTCTCTACTGTTTCGGGCGTGCCTAGCTTCTTTGTATCCTTTTTTGCATCTCTCTTTGCAACGAACTTCAGTGAGGCTGTCTCATCCTTTATGTTTTCCAGCAAGAAGAGTAAACAGCACCTCTCCCTTGCCTATTCACAGATATATGGTTCGGTCACTATGAACAACACCTTGTGCTTAAGCGTGCTCTTGATTGTAGTATTGCTGAAAAGAGTGGCCTGGGATTTCTCATCAGAGGGTAAATGTGATGTGGCAGTCAAAGTAAAAGCCAAACTTAAACAAAGATATCGACTGCAGCAGAAGAATAGGATTCGTATTCCTATTTATGACTTCAGTTAGTAATACAAATGGGTCTGCGCTCCAGTTTATAGTCTTTTAGTTAGTCATTAGAGAATTTCAAGGAGAAGGTTGTTCTCTTTTACTATTTTCATCATTTCAGTTGAAACAGCTCCATACTTTCATTGATCTGTTTTCTTTTAGCATAGTTTATTTAATGTATTGCAAATGATTTGTAAAGGGGGAGTTCTGGAAAACAGTGGGAGAGGTGTGAAGGAAAACTTCACTGTACAGTTTTTGATAGGGATTTAATGAAAAAATACAGCTCTGACTCCTGAGATTCTTGTGGTGTGGATTTAGCATTTTGTCTTTTCTTATGTTTCATATGTAGCCTGTAATGTTTTACATTTCATTTTATAATCGTTTTCTGTTGAATACTTTTAAGTGAGAAAGGCAGAATCCAGTTTACTGCTCTGCCTTGGGAGGTATTCATTTTCTGTGTTTTCTTCTATTTGATAAGGATTCAACTATTGCCCTTGTCAACCTCGCAGCGATCTTTTCACTCCATATAATTTCAAAATTGAATGCTAAATTTATTGCTTGTCTTGCCTCTTGAGATAATCTGTGTTTCGGATTTAACATCTCTGTTCATGCTGTCCTTAGTCCCACACAGCCCAGAAACCCATCATTTATCAAAAAACACCTTTCTTATCTATTTACTAGCCTAAAATCAGTTCCCTTTAAAAGTCATCACACACCCTATTGCTCATTTCATCGAGATTGACTGGAGAGAGCCCTCTCCTGTCCTCGTAGGGCTAGCTACGAGGCTGAGCTTGGTTTGATGTTGCCTCGAGTTTTTCCTTCCTCAGCCTGAGGCAGATTTGAGCGCTAACATAGTGGTCCGTTGCGACATCAAACCGGATGCATGAGCAAAAAAAATTCGGCTTTGTGACTGTGTGCGTAGCGCCCCTGCCCAACGCGTAGCGCGCACCATACGCGTAGCGCCCGTGTTCTTTTGCAAGGGCTGGGGATGCTATATGCGTAGCGCCCATTATATGGGTAGCGTCCATGTGTGTGCAATTTTCAATTCAGTCCATGGTCGAGAAACACGTTCTTCGGCCCTCCACTTCACAATTACCGCCTGAGGATTCATGCAAATGAAATTGTTTTCCATGATTTATATGTGAAGAAAATATCTCATCAAATCAGATTTGAGTTTAAATTACTCCATGACCCACTTTCATAATGTTTGGCATTTTGACATTTGATCATTTAATACAATGCTTTTCTTTGGCTTTACCATGATTTTCTGAATCTTGGACTAATGATACTTGGTTGCTTTTGCAGGGATTGGAGCTGCTGAAGCTGCTGCTATTGAAGAACTGTAAAATTTGCAATACTTTGACAACTTACCTATTTATTACAAAGACACATCTGATGATTTCTTCTTCAAAATAGGGTTTTGAAGAAGAATCAATCTTGCATTATTTACGATGACATTCCTGAAATAAACACTTACTGAACCTTCCTCTAGTCTGAAAGAGTCTTTTTATTTTCAAGGCATGCTTCAGAGCATCAGAAGACCAATGACGAAGGACCGACAGGACCAGGCTCACATTTATTCCCATGATGGCGGGGCCCCGCTTCTGAGATGCCAAGAATCTCATCTTTGGGAGAGCAAGGCATGTTTATTTCCATCCATTGTTACATGGAATCATTATTTCAATGTACAATACTAAACTTCAACTCATTTATGGACCGAAACTTGACCGAAATGATTGAAAATCGACTCGCAAACTTCCAACCAACACCGTAATGAAAACTAGAACGAAATGTCGTTCTTTTAGCTGCTTATTTATTTACAAAATCTACCCTAATTTGCTGCAAAAACAATAGATCGGGTAATACTATAATGCCAGATCAACCATTCAAGTAAATCTGAGAAGAACGTTGCTTGAGAGTGCTTCAACCAGATCACAGATGTAATTGCTGGCAGCCCTACATGCACATAATGAGTCTGATCATGTAAAAGACAGTTTGATTTGTCAGTCAAACTGAAAAACATTTCCATGTACATCGCAATAGGATCGCAAAAGTTAGACTCCGTTTGTTGCCCCAACTCTGCAATACATACCTCCAGCTGCACACTGTCAATGCAAACATCTGTAGGCAACTCTATTGTTTCTTGTTTTGAAGGAGGAAGAGTTTCCATGAACATTCTGGGATCTCGGAAATCATATGACTGGATCTGATCATTTAAGCACTGAATCTCCTTCTCAATTCTTTCAGCAACTAACTCTATGATGCATGCCCATTTTTAGATTCAAGAGAAACTCTAGATTTCAAATATTTAAAGGCAAAATTTAAAAAATATTCATTGCCTCAAAATCGCTAACCGATTTCTTACTTCTTTACAGTCATATTAATACATCATTGTCATTATACCCTACCACATGAGATTGTAGCGAGGGATCGTCAACAAACCCCGAGGGGTGCCTCGGGAGAAGTCAAGAAAGGCAGGGGGGGGGGGGGGGTCTTCTAGACTTGAGTCGAGTCGCTGGTGAATGTCAGCCTTCATATGTGTTCCATCTGTCCACCACTGCGCACGATTAAATTTGATTTCATGTACTAGGGCAAGACAATCTTCAAGTCAAATGTTACATTAACAGAAAACCATCTTCCCCAGTATGGTCGCCACTATGTTAGCGCTCAAATCTGCCTCAGGCTGAGGAAGGCAAAACTCGAGGCAACATCAAACCAAGCTTGGCCTCGTAGCTAGCCCTACGAGGACATGAGAGGGCTCTCTCCAGTCAATCTCGATGAAATGAGCAATAGGGTGCGAGAATACTTTTAAAGGGAACTGATTTTAGGCTAGTAAATAGATAAGAAAGGGGTTTTTTGATAAATGATGGGTTTCTGGGCTGTGTGGGACTAAGGACAGCATGAACAGAGATGTTAAATCCGAAACACAGATTATCTCAGGAGGCAAGACAAGCAATAAATTTAGCATTCAATTTTGAAATTATATGGAGTGAAAAGACCGCTACGAGGTTGACAAGGGCAATAGTTGAATCCTTATCAAACAGAAGAAAACACAGAAAATGAATACCTCCCAAGGCAGAGCAGTAAACTGGATTCTGCCTTTCTCACTTAAAAGTATTCAACAGAAAACGGTTATAAAATGAAATGTAAAACATTACAAGCTACATATGAAACATAAGAAAAGAAATGCCAAAATATATCACAAGAACTTTGGGGAGGGTTATTTATTTTTCTCATTAATCCCTCCATTAAAAATCAGACAGTAAAGTTCTTTTCATACCTCTCATTGTTTCTTAACCCCCCCTTACAAATGATTTTTCAATACATTAATAAATCAAAGCAGGGAGAAAACAGATCAACTTAAAACAAAAATAAGAAGAGCTAAATTAGTTATAAAATAGAAAAGAGAATAATTTTTCCTTCCTGAAACTCTCAATGATTAATTAAAAGACTTCTAATGAGCGCAGTAATTCATTTGGGCTTACAATCGAATTCATAAATAGGAATATTTAATCTATCCTTCATTTTAAATGCATATCTTTGTTTGTTTATTTTAATTGACTGCCACATCACATTTACCCTCTGATGAGAAATCCCAGGCCACTCTTTTCAGCAATACTACAATCAAGAACACGCTTAAGCACAAGGTGTTGTTCATATTGACTGAACCATATATCTGTGAATAGGCAAGGGAGAGGTGATGTTTACTCTTCTTGCTGGCAAACATAAAGGATGAGACAGCCTCACTGAAGTTCGTTGCAAAGAGAGATGCAACAAAGGATACGAAGAAGTTAGGCACGCCCGAAACAGTAGAGAACCGATCAAAGGCATCTACTAATGGGTCTGCAAAAATAGCTGCCATTCCAGCACCTATTGCAATCTTCAGAACTACTCTAAATACTAGCTTTTTTGTCCCTAAGGTCTCTGTTTCCTCCTGTTCGTCATGCTTTCCCTCTCCATCATCAGCATTTCTGTCCAGCAGAGCTTGAAGTGACAATTCAGCACCATTAGCTGCATGGCTGAGAATCCTGTCAACTGGTTTCTGTTCACCCTTATTTTGCGCTTTTGACCATTTGATAGCACTTTTAATCCATCTGCTCATGCCTGCGATGAACTCTTCCTTTGTCAGTGCTCGATCTGCTTCAACTATGTCAAATTCAGACATCCGTTTGTCAACTAAATTATCTATTTCAATTCCATGTAGAGTTAAGGCATCTGGAAGGCCCAATCCAATAATTAATCCTCGGATTTCTATTTCAGACAGCTTCTGGTCCTTATCTTTGTCAGCAAAATTGAATAACTTTCCAAGGACGTTCTCATATGGAGATCCATCTGAGTTAACGAGGCCACCCCATTTTTCATAAGAAAATTGAGATAATCTTTTGACAGAGAGAAATTGTTGATACCGTTCTCTTGCCATGGTTATCCTTCTCTCCTGGAGCGAAGGAGAGATTACTTGGTAGCTACAGTAGCCTAGGAGCCCAATTATGGCCAATATACAGCTTGTGACTTTGAACGGAAAAGTCACAGGGTAGCCAAATAACTTAGGGATTTGAACCACAAATAATGGTAATACACTAACAATCATGATCCATGTTGAATTTTTTTTTTGAGAATCCATAGATATGCTAGTTCCATAAAGACTGAACGTCTTGATGAGTGTGTGAGGTTTCATCATCATTTTGTCGTCGCCAACTTCTTGAAGATCACATCTTCCAGCTATTAAGCAGCTACTCCATACAATGGTAAGCAGCATGACTGTCGAGCCTGCCAGTAAGCCCATGCTGACTAGAAACCCGTCATTTGCAAGTTGATGGAGCTGTTGTGACATCAAACCGGACGCATGAGCAAAAAAAATTCGGCTCTGTGACTGTGTGCGTAGCGCCCCTGCCCAACGCGTAGCGCGCACCATACGCGTAGCGCCCGTGTTCTTTTGCAAGGGCTGGGGATGCTATATGCGTAGCACCCCTTATATGGGTAGCGCGCCTCCTGTATGGGTAGCACGCACCTTCAATTCAGTCCACGGCTCTGCAAAACACGTCTTCGGCCCTCCACTTCACAAATTCGACTTCTGCCTTGAGGATTCATGCAAATGAAATTGTTTACCATGATTTATATGTGAAGAGAATATCTCATCAAATCAGATTTGATTTTAAATTTACTCCATGACCCACTCTTATAATGTTTGGCACTTTGACATTCGATCATTTAATACAATGCTTTTCTTTTGGCTTTTCTGAGTTTTGGACTGATAATACTTGGTTGTTTTTGCAGGGATTGGAGCTGCTGAAGCTGCTGCCATTGAAGAACTGTAAAACTTGAAATATTTTGACAACTTACCTATTTATTACAAAGACACATCTAATGATTTCTTCTTCAAAATAGGGTTTTGAAGAAGAATCAATCTCACATTATTGACGATGACATAAAAATAAAAACTTACTGAACCTTCCTCTAGTCTGCAGACATTTTTCGACATGTTTGAAGACCAATGACGAAGGACTGACAGGACCGTGTCTAACATTGGCTCCAATGGGGATGGCAGCTCCCGCTTCTTGGAGATGCCAAGAATCTGCAGATCTTTGGGAGAGAAGATAGTGCCTCCATCCATTGGGCGATGGAATCATTATTTCAACAAACAACATGAAACTTCAACTCATTTATGGACTGAAACTTGACTGAAATGATTGAAAAACTGACTCAGCAAACTTCCAACCAACACTATAATGAAACTAGAATGAAATGCTGCTCTTTAGCTGCTTATTTATTTACAAAATCTACCCTACTTTTCTGCAAAAACAATAGATCAGGTAATACTGTAATGCCAGATCAACCATTCAAGTAAATCTGAAAAGAATGTTGCTTGAGAGTGCTTCAACCAGATCACAGATGCAATTGCTGGCAGCCCTACATGCACATAATGAGTCTGATCATGTAAAAGACAGTTTGATCTATCATTCAAACTTAAAAACATTTGGCGGTAATATTCCATTAGCATCGCAAAAGTCGAGATTGGTTGTTGCCCCAACTCTCGCAACACATACACCGAAAATTTTACATCACACGTAGGAGTCTGAAAATTGCCGTTCTGTTTTGAAGGAGGAAGAGTTTCCATGAACATTCTGGGATCTAGGAAATCATATGACTAGATCTGATCATTTAAACACTGAATCTCCTTCTCAATTATTTCAACAACTAACTCATAGACACCATTTTTAGCTTCAAGAGAAAACTTCGAAGATTTCAAACATTGAAGCAAGGCACTGAAAAAATCTTCATTAATTTCAAAATCTGCTAACTGATTTCTTACTTCTTTTGCAGCTTCACACAGTGCAGGGTTTGCCACATACCCTACCATTTTATGAGTGGATCAGCGAGCACTGGAATCTCTGGATCGAGCTGGAGTCGCCGGGTGAATGTTTCAGCCTTCATATGTGTCTGACTGCTGTCCACCATCAGCATCAGATCTGCAACTTGATCTCATGTACTGGGGCAAGACAATCTTCAAGTCAAATGTTACATTAACAGCAAACCATCTTCCCCAGTATGGTCGCCACTATGTTAGCGCTCAAATCTGCCTCAGGCTGAGGAAGGAAAAACTCAAGGCAACATCAAACCAAGCTCAGCCTCATAGCTAGCCCTACGAGGACAGGAGAGGGCTCTCTCCCGTCAATCTCGATGAAATGAGCAATAGGGTGCGAGATGAATTTTAAAGGGAACTAATTTTAGGCTAGTAAATAGATAAGAAAGGGGTTTTTTGATAAATGATGGGTTTCTGGGCTGTGTGGTACTAAGGACAACATGAACAGAGATGTTAAATCTGAAACACAGATTATCTCAGGAGGCAAGACAAGCAATAAATTTAGCATTCAATTTTGAAATTATATGGAGTGAAAAGACCGCTGTGAGGTTGACAAGGGCAATAGTTGAATCCTTATCAAATAGAAGAAAACACAGAAAATGAATACCTCCCAAGGCAGAGAAATAAACTGGATTCTGCCTTTCTCACTTAAAAGTATTCAACAGAAAACGGTTATAAAATGAAATGTAAAACATTACAAGCTACATATGAAACATAAGAAAAGACAAAATGCTAAATCCACACCACAAGAATCTTAGGAGTCAGAGCTGTATTTTTTCATTAAATCCCTGTCAAAAACTGTACAGTGAAGTTTTCCTTCACACCTCTCCCACTGTTTTCCAGAACTCCCCCCTTACAAATGATTTTTCAATACATTAAATAAACTATGCTAGGAGAAAACAGATCGACCCAAAACAAGGGCGTTGTTTCACCTGCAGTTACAAAAATAGAAAAGAGAATAGCCTTCTCCTTGAAACTCTCTAATGACTAACTAAAAGACTAAAAATTGGAGCGCAGACCCATTTGTATTACTAACTGAAGTCATAAATAGGAATATGAATCCTATTCTTCTGCTGCAGTCGATATCTTTGTTTAAGTTTGGCTTTGACTTTGACTGCCACATCACATTTACCCTTTGATGAGAAATCCCGGGCCACTCTTTTCAGCAATACTACAATCAAGAACACGCTTAAGCACAACGTGTTGTTCATAGTGACCAAACCATATATCTGTGAATAGGCAAGGGAGAGGTGCTGTTTACTCTTCTTGCTGGCAAACATAAAGGATGAGACAACCTCACTGAAGTTCGTTGCAAAGAGAGATGCAACAAAGGATACGAAGAAGTTAGGCACGCCCGAAACAGTAGAGAACCGATCAAAGGCATCTACTAATGGGTCTGCAAAAATAGCTGCCATTCCAGCACTTATTGCAATCTTCAAAACTGCTCTAAATATTAGCTTTTTTGTCCCTAAGGTCTCTGTTTCCTCCTGTTCGTCATGCTTTCCCTCTCCATCATCAGCATTTCTGTCCAGCTGAGCTTGAAATGACAATTCAGCACCATTAGCTGCATGGCTGAGAATCCTTTCAATTGGTTTCCGTTCACCCTTATTTTGCGCTTTTGACCATTTGATAGCACTTTTAATCCATCTGCTCATGCCTGCGATGAACTCTTCTTTTGTCAGTGCTCGATCTGCTTCAACTATGTCAAATTCAGACATCTGTTTGTCAACTACATTATCTGTTTCAATTCCATGTAGAGTTAAGACATCTGGAAGGCCCAATCCAATAATTAATCCTCGGATTTCTGTTTCAGACAGATTCTGGTCCTTATCTTTGTCAGCAAAATTGAATAACTTTCCAAGGACGTTCTCATATGGAGATCCATCTGAGTTAAGGAGGCCACCCCATTTTTCATAAGAAAATTGAGATAATCTTTTGACAGAGAGAAATTTTTGATACCGTTCTCTTGCCATGGTTATCCTTCTCTCCTGGAGCCAAGGAGAGATTACCTGGTAGCTACAGTAGCCCAGCAGCCCAATTATGGCCAATATACAGCTTGTGAGAGTGAAACGGAAAAGGAATTGTAGCCAACAACTTAGGTAGGAACATAAACATGGTAATACACTAACAATCATGATCCATGTCAAGTTTTTGTTTGAGAATCCATAGATATGCTAGTTCCACATGGACTGTTCCTCTATGTTTTTATGTTTCATCATCATTTTGAACATACCAACTTCTTGAAGATCACATCTTCCAGCTATTAAGCAGCTACTCCATACAATGGTAAGCAGCATGACTGTCGAGCCTGCCAGTAAGCCCATGCCGACTAGAAACCCGTCATTTGCAATTTGATGGAGCCGTTGTGACATCAAACCGGACACATGAGCAAAAAAAATTCGGCTCTGTGACTGTGTGCGTAGCGCCCCTTCCCAACGCGTAGCGCGCACCATACGCGTAGCGCCCATGTTCTTTTGCAAGGGCTGGGGATGCTATATGCGTAGCGCCCCTTATATGGGTAGCGCACCTCCTGTATGGGTAGCGCGCACCTTCAATCCAGTCCACGGCTCTGCAAAACACGTCTTTGGCCCTCCACTTCAGAAATTCGACTTCTGCCTTGAGGATTCATGCAAATGAAATTGTTTACCATGATTTATATGTGAAGAAAATATATCATCAAATCAGATTTGATTTTAAATTTACTTCATGACCCACTCTTATAATGTTTGACACTTTGACATTCGATCATTTAATACAATGCTTTTCTTTTGGCTTTTATGAGTTTTCGACTGATAATACTTGGTTGTTTTTGCAGGGATTGGAGCTGTTGAAGCTGCTGCCATTGAAGAACTGTAAAACTTGAAATATTTTGACAACTTATCTATTTATTACAAAGACACATCTGATGATTTCTTCTTCAAAACAGGGTTTTGAATAAGAATCAATCTCACATTATTGACGATGACATAAAAATAAAAACTTACTGAACCTTCCTCTAGTCTGCAGACATTTTTCGACATGTT